>PISX010001784.1:71560-182079 GCA_004024625.1 Mellivora capensis
ATGGAAAACCCAAAAGACTCCACCCCCAAACTACTAGAACTCATACAGCAATTCAGTAACGTGGCAGGATACAAAGTCAATGTACAGAAATCAGTGGCTTTCTTATACACTAACAATGAAAATACAGAAAGGGAAATTAGAGAATCGATTCCATTTACTATAGCACCAAGAACCATAAGATACCTGGGAATAAACCTAATCAAAGAGGTAAAGGATCTGTACTTGAGGAACTACAGAACACTCATGAAAGAAATTGAAGAAGACACAAAAAGTTGGAAGACCATTCCATGCTCTTCGATCGGAAGAATAAACATTGTTAAAATGTCTATACTGCCTAGAGCAATCTATACTTTTAATGCCATTCCGATCAAAATTCCACCGGTATTTTTCAAAGAACTGGAGCAAATAATCCTAAAATTTGTATGGAATCAGAAGAGACCCCGAATTGCTAAGGAAATGTTGAAAAACAAAAATAAAACCAGTGGCATCACGTTACCTGATTTCAAGCTTTACTACAAAGCTGCGATCACCAAGACAGCATGGTACTGGCATCAAAACAGACACATAGACCAATAGACCAATGGAACAGAGTAGAGAGCCCAGATATGGACCCTCAACTCTATGGTCAAATAATCTTCAACAAAGCAGGAAAAAATATACAGTGGAAAAAAGAGTCTCTTCAATATATGAAGAGTTCTTAATGGAAATTTTGACTTCATTGAAGTCAGTTTTGTTAAATTGTATTTTTCTAAAGAATCATTTACTCTGGATTTTTAAAACTGTATAGAGTTGGGGTGCTTGGGTGGCTCAGTGGGGTAAAGCCTCTGCCTTCAGCTCAGGTCATGATCCCAGGGTCCTGGGATCGAGCCCCGCATCGGGCTCTCTGCTCGGCAGGGAGCCTACTCCTCTCTCTCTTTCTGCCTGCCTCTCTGCCTACTTGTGATCTCTGTCTGTCAAATAAAATAAATAAAAAAAATTTAAAAAATACTGTATGGAGTTGTATGAGGAAATCTCATGTTCTTTATTTTTCTTTGTTCTAGTGCCTATTTTTACTTTGTTATATCTGATTTTGGAGACTTGCACTTTTCTCCTTTTTCTTGTTTAGCTTAGCCTATGTTCTTTAGTTTTTGGTTTTTGGTTTTGGTTTATTGTTTTTTGTTTTTGTTTTTAAAGAGTTAGCTTTTGAATTTATAGATTAGTTCTGTTTCTAATATGTTTTTTCTTTCTTTGGTTTACTGTATTTCTTTTTTTTGGTTGAACTGGTTGAGCATTTATTTTCACTTGATTTATATTAGTATTTAATACTTTAAAGTTTGATAAATGGTTTATCTGAATGTATGGATCTTATATGTCATGTTTTCATTATCATTATTTTTATAATTCTACTCTTTAGATTTGGATTTCATCTATGATTCAATAATTTTTTAATTGCATGTTTTACATTTTCAGGTTGAAGAACTTTTTGTTAGTGTGTTATTTTGATTTAAAAAGTAACTACTATGTTATTACTCTTTATATTTCTATTTTTTTAACTTTAATGAGATTTTCTTTGTGACTTAAGATATGGTCAGTTTATCTGAATTTTCCCTGTGTGCTTGAAAAGGAGGAGTATTTTCTATTTTTTTAGTTTTCAGGTTCTAGAGTATATCTAAAACATCGTTGTTTTGATCTTCTCTATTTTTAATATATCTTTGTCTACTTGATCTCTTGGTCTGAGAAGACCTTGTTGAAGTATCTTAGTGGTATGTCTCTGTCTAATTTTCTCTAAATCTCTTATACTTTCTGTACTTCACTGCTGTATTGACTGCATAGATACAAAGATAATAACTGTTCTCTTTTCATTATAATTTTTTTAAAAAGTGTTTAGAAATGACTTGAGTTTGGTTATCTGTTGAATGTTCTTTAAAGTATACAGTTTTATTTATTTGTGGCACTGTGTATGATGGAAGAAGATAATATAATTTTTGTTATTTCATAAGAGAAAATCTCCATTAACCCTATTAGGGGGGTTTTCTTCAGTAGTTACAAATTATAGTACCATTTCCCCAGTATAGATTACATTTCTTTATTCTCTGTGTTTCTCTAATAGTGAAAGGATCTGAAATTGTACATCTGTGAATAATTTAAAGAATGTCTGGTTGTAGCTATTCTAATAGCTATAGACTGAGCTGAGTTTTGGGGCTAATGTTCAGGCTAAAAATCAATGAACCATTGTTCCTTTTTTAAAGTTTTTACCCTTCATCAAAAGTGTCCAATTGAGAAGTTTAATGAAAACATTAAGGTGAGAACCATAATCCCAATAGTAGTTTTTTCCAGTTGTTAATAGTTTTTTTTTTTAAAGATTTTATTTATTTGACAGAGATCACAAGTAGGCAGAGAAGCAGGCAAAGAGAGAGAGGAGGAAGCAGGCTCCCCGCTAAGCAGAGAGCCCGATGTGGGGCTCGATCCCAGGACTCTGGGATCATGACCGAGCTGAAGGCAGAGGCTTTAACCCACTAACCCACCAGGCGCCCCTTGTTAATAGTTTTGATATGATATGTGGTAGTAAATTACAGAGAAGAAAAATTTGGATTAACATTAATTGTAGAGCTTCTGACAGAAAATGAAGAATTCACTAATGACTTTAGTGTTTTTGAAACTAAATGTCTTTTTAGAATAATAGGGTTTAGAATCATTATTCTCTTTTTTTAAGTTTTTTTAAAGATTTTTAAGATTTAAGATTTTATTTATTTTAGAGGTAAAGAGAGCGGGAGGAGTAGTGGAAAAGGGACAAGCAGACTCTCGAGCATAGAGCCTGACATGCGGCTTGATACCACGACCCTAAGATCACGACCTGAGTGGAAATCAAAAGTTGGACGATTAACCAACTGAGCCACCCAGGTGCTCCTGGAATCATTATTCCTTAAAAATAAAAGACATTAAAAAAAGAAAAATTCTTGTGTTTAAAAACTTGATATTCTTTAATATAACAGAATTATTACTAATTATAAAAATTGTATATTATATGTAATAATTGTTATTATTAATATAATAGAATTATTACTATGATAAGAGGTTTAGGCTAGTAATGGACAAATTTACACAGTTGTTTTAAAGTGGATATTAGTACAAGGGGAGAACTTCCTTGGTATATAAATAATGGAGTTATTCTTTGACTAAATAAATGTTCTGTGATCATTTTTATCTATTAGTCTCAAAGGAAGTTTCTCCAAGTAATTTTGGGAAGACGTGAGGAAATGTAATGAGATTATATAGGATAAATGGAAAAGGTAGTTGAAGTAGATTTTTTTCCCCTCTTCCCATCTTCTTTGTCTCATCTAATACATAATAATACTGTTCCCTGTCATTAACAAAGAACAAACTTGTGTTAAGGATAAATAGACTTCATTTTAGGAACAAAATGTCAGTTGAACTAGTATGGCCTAGGATGGCTTGCTCTCACCCATGGTTGTGGATAAGTCCAAGGGAGAAAGAGTTGGCTTTCTTTCAAACAACAGACAAAGGTTGATGTGATTGTTAAAGAATTGTTAGTCTTGTTAAGAATTGTTATTAATCTTGGGGTGCCTGGGTGTCAGTTAAGTATCTGCCTTTGGCTCAGGTCATGATCTCAAGGTCCCTGCTTGGCAGGGAGCCTGATTCTCCCTCTCTCTCTGCCATATTCCCTGCTTGCATGGGTGTGCCTGTGCCTGTGCGCCTGCTCTTTCTCTCAAATAAAATCTTAAAAAAAAAAAAAAAAAAAAGAGGGGCACCTGGGTGGCTCAGTAGGTTAAAGCCCTGCATCAGGCTCTCTGCTTGGTGGGGAGCCTGCTTCCCCCCCTCTCTACCTGCCTCTCTGCCTACTTGTGATCTCTCTCTCTGTCAAATAAATAAGTAAAATCTTAAAAAAAAAAAAAAAAAAGAATTGTTAGTATTAACTGTCCCTTTCAGCACTATTGTGGTGTATATACTTTGAGGGCCCTCCCACTACAGTATCCTGGATAAGTGACAACAAACACATTTTAAATGCATTGCTGCTTTTTTAAAAAGGCAAAACAGCAGCAAAAACAAAGAAACAGTAACAGGGAATTTAAACCAGGGATTAAGTAGCAAACTTGAAAGCTAGTGGTGACCTTGAAACTTTTATTAGTATTAGAACTGGTCAGAGAGTAAGCCTTTGGTCCATCTGTGGTGAGAGAGCTGTTGAATTGAAAGATGGAGCTGAAGAATTTATCCAGAATACAACACATAAAGGCAGGGTTATAGAAAATGTTGAAGAGATGTAAAAATGTGAGGGAAATACTTAGAAAATTTAATGTACCTCTCAGTTGGAACTCCAGGAAAAAATAGAATGTAGGAGAGTCAATATTGAAAGAAATAGTGCTGTGAATTTTCTGTAATTGATGAGACAAAGCTACAACAGATACAGAAAACACAATATATATCAAATAGTATATTATTATGCAATTGCAAAATACCAGAGTTACAGAAAATATTAGAAATACCCCAAGAAAAAAGGCAAGTCATCCTACAAAAGAGAAACAGGATGATATCAATAGAAATGGAAGCTGATAGACAGTGGGATAATATTTCCAAAGTGCTAAGATAAATCTGTCAACCCATAGCTGTATACCCAGTGAAATTATTTTTCAAGAATATAATACAGATATTTTCAAATAAAATTGAGAATGTTGAGTACTAGGAGACCTTGACTAAGTAGAAAATATCTAAAAAGATATGTATCAGGAAGATAGCAAATGACCTTAGAAGGAGGGTCTGAAATGTGAATAATAAAGGTGAACAGAGAAAATGTTTACTGGATTAGACAGTGTTTTGTATGGCCTTTGAAGTTGTCAAAAGTGTGGCCTTATACTTTGAAGAGGTGAGGTATACTACCAAAAGTGTAGTGTAAATTGCTTTGAACTCCCTATAATCCATTCCATCACGTTTTCCTTTTGTATCTGCATTTGTTTTGGGGGGAATTGACCCTGGTTCACTGCTGGAGCCTGATTAGTTTGATTCAGTCAAAATAATCCCATTCTCCTTGCTAATTCAGTTGATTCAGGAACCAGGCCTAAATCATTTCTCCTCTGACCATTACCTTGGTCGGTCATATGGCTGAAGTTGGCCTACTCAAACTGAAGGAAGAATCCTTATTTCATGATTGAGGGAGAGGCACGTTGGGAGAACCTAGACAGCTTCTTTTTATGGTAAAAGAAATATGCCTTATCATGATAAAAGAAATAATGAGGAGTCAACATTAGGAATAGCAGAGCTGTAAGATCGGAAGAACACCAGAAAGTTTGATCTCTAATGATTTCAGTGTGTTATTAAATCACCCAGCCCTGAAGTTTTCTGTTTTATGTGAGATCATAATTTAAATTTACAGTTTATAAGCTTACGGTATCTTATTTAAGCTCCACCCGAAACTTACCCTGCAAAGCAACTTAGACTTCATTAATACAAGTATAATTTCAGTTCTACACCAGGAGAAATAAAAGCCATATGCTGTATACTGCTCTGACAAGACTAGATTAATTTTAGTTATCACATTTTATTGAAGTACATTGGTAAATTAGTATGTCCAGGGAAGATGACAGAGTGAGGAAGAACGTGAAAATCCTGAAATGTTAACATATGATCGATGTGAACTGTAGCTTTCTTTGGCCTAGTATGAGAAAATGCTGAAGAGATTTAATAATGCTCGTGTTCACATATTTAAAGGACTGTCATGTGAAAGAAGTATTAGATTTATTTTTACATGATCTAGACGTCAGAACTGATTCTAATCAGGAAGAATTCTGGAAAGGTGTAAGAGTTGTGATCAGTATAAGAAATAATGTTTTAATACTCAGAACTGTCTAAAAATGGGGATAAAGGATGCAGCAGTGAAGAGCTATCACTGGAGGTGTAGAGAGTAAATTTTTTTTCTGAAATTCTTCTTTTTTTTTTAGTGGAATCCAGATCTTCTCATTCCCAGACCTGTTTTTCCACATGGTCTGAACCAGAGTGTGTTGTTAGACTCTCTGAGATCCTATTCTGCCATCTGTAAATTACCTAGAAGGAAGGCATGGAAGACTGTGGTATTAAACAAAACTGGTCACCAGGAAGTTGCTTGCTACAGAGCTCCCTCAGACCTTTGAGCACATCTGGGGCCCGAGATTAAGAGCAAAAGCAAAGAGACAGTTTCTGGAGACTTGAGCTTAAGTTATTCTATACATAACTATATAGTATTAAAAATTTTTCTACATGGGCAAAGGAGGTTGAATTATATTATTTACAAAGACCCCTAGCATTTAATTATTCTAGTTGCTAATCCAGTTGTTATAATACTGGTTTTCAACACTTAACCTCAGTACTTCTTTTTTGGTAAGTACTTCTTTTTGGTAATGCCTGCTTACTATCTAAAAACAAAATTCATAATGAATATTATCTGTCCATACATGTAATGTTTAAGGAAAAATGTGAATAATATAAAATGAAAATAAAAGTCCACAATCATTTATTACATTTCTGAAATCTAAGAAATTTTTAAAACCAAACATGTTTCCTAAGTTAGGCATAGATTTATTTGATAGCAAAACCTGATTTTAATTGATATGAGGCTAATTATAGGCTTTATACAATTGGCAAATTTATGTTGTGCTGCAAAAATACTCATATGTTTGATCACAGGTTGCTTCTTCAGAACCTACTGGTGGTGTTACTTAATATACTTTGAAGTCCAAAAAAGTTCAGAATTCTTAAAATATCTCATCCCAACAGTACTGGCTGAAATATCTTAGTTCATTAACAGATATCTCAACATGTACATCTTCTGGGATGGCTAATTTAGAATGCATAATAAAGTAATCAAACAGCCTGATTAATATGTTTGCATTTGAAAGAAATAAGATGACAAGCTGTTCTGTTCAAGAGGTGAGAGAGCAGGCCATGCTGTTGTGCTACATGGAACAGGGAATACCAGACCCTGTTTATTTGAATATGATAAAGGGAGAAATAACTGACAAAGGAATAACATGCCTAAACCAAATTATCCCTAAACATTGTTGAACTGGAAAAAATGAGGAAATGTGACATTTTTAAAAATTATCTGAGCCTTCTTAATAATTGTTACCAAAATAATTCCCATATTTTGATAGTGACAAAATATTAGAAAAAAAATGTATCTTCTAACTTGAATGAGATTCCATTTTTATTAAAGCCTATATTCAGTCTCTAGTACTTAATAACAGAAGTCATATAATTTCTGAGGACAGTATTAAAGTCATATTAAAAGACAAGAGCCTTTAAGAAAAAACCAAAAGGACACCTGGGTGGCTCAGTTAAGCCTCTGCCTTCAGCTCAGGTCATGATCCCAAAGTCCTGGAATGGAGTCTTGCATGGGCTTCTTGCTTAGTAGGGAGCCTGCTCCTCCCTCTGCCTGCAGCTCCCCCTGTTTGTGCGCTCTCTCCTTTCTCTGACAAATAAAAATCTTTAAAAAAAAAAAAAAAGGGCAGCTTAAAATTATATAGTTTTATTATATAGGGTGAATATTTTGAAATATTTATGTAAATGAAATTTAAGATGATTACATTTTTGGTTCTAAATCTTTAAAATATTCTCTTACATACTTGCAGATTATTTTGTAGTGTCAGCACTATGTCTCTGAAACCCTTTTTTCCAGCTAAATTAGTATTCAGATATTACATGATACTTTGGGAAACAATATATTTTTCAGTAATTTGGAGATAACTTTCTTTAATTTTTGACATAACTTGTACTAATTTATATTTATAGTGAGCTTAATCCCCAGAATGTTCAAAAGTTGCATGGGTGAGGGGGGGCAGCTGGGTAGTATAGTCAGTTAAGTGTCCAACTCTTGATTTCAGCTCTGGTCTTGATCTCAGGGTCCTGAGTTCAAGCCCCACATTGGGCTTCAGACTGGGTGTGGAGCCAAAAAAAAAAAAATGTTGCATGGGATATAGAATAGTTCATCATTGATACTCTTTAGAATATAAGAATAAAAATAGATCATGTTCCTTTTTTCCTTTTGATTTATCTATAAAGATGATTAACCATTCCTTCCTTCCTTTCTCTTTCTCTTTCTCTCTCTCTTTTGACCTCTTACCATTTTTCCATGGCTGGTTTTACTCTTGTAGACTCTTTTATAATGACTTTTGTCCACCTTTATTGTTTTAACAGCAGCCATATATGTCATTAAGCAAGTGATAACAGCATGACTTTATACTTAAATGTGTAAAATTAGGGGCAATTATAATTTATACTGGAGTTCTTTAAAAAGAAGACTTCATAGAGAAATTAATTTGTGTTTTAAGCAGCCCGTTTTGTTTTTGATAATGCCCAGAAAGAATTTTTAACAGTTAACCTTTTTGTGTTAGTTTGTTTTATAGACAGGATTTAAAGTGTTAATAAAAGTGAGACACTGTGGTAGAAAGGTAACATTCCATAACAATGGTTACTTTATTTTCTTACCACTTAAAATGTTGTTTGGAGGTTTTGTGTAATAGGATATTTAGCTAAATGTTATCAGCTGAATTACTACTGACCTGTTTTGTCCATAGGGTGCTGTTAAACTTGGAATAAAATGTAGATTTTCTGTTTTTTAGCTTCAGTATAAGGACTAATTTGCCAACTGTTATAGCTGCCATTTTGGTTTCCTCAAAATAGGGAAAAACATTTTTTAAAAAGCATTTATAAAATTATCAAATGAGTTTGGATTTATCTAGGCGTATAGGGAAATGATGTTATATTAGTATAAGACAAGTTTTAGATCAGTAATTCTTTTTGAGGATCTACAATGAATAATGCAGCCATTTTTTTAGTCCTTATTTAATATAGTCAATCCTTTTGTTTATTTTATGCATTTTGAATAGTTTTCCCCTAGAGACTTAGAAATAGAAACTTGGTATGTTGTGAGCTATCCAGCGCTTATTAAACATGTACATTATATCTTTTGAAATCTCAGTGACTCCTTTTTACCGCGTTGCTGTTCTTTAATAAAATAGTGCTCATTGCGGTGCTACACTAGAACTTGTCACTTTTTCTACTTGGTGGGTGAATGATTATCTGCAAAACAGATGAAAAAAGATGAGGCTAGAAATATTCTGTATTATAGTAACGATCTCAATTTTTAAAATATAGTAATCTGTATGTATGTGTATACTTTTTAGAAAGAATCTTCAAGAGGGAGACATAGGGAAAAGGAAGACATAAAAATCACTAAGGAGAGAACTCCAGAAAGTGAAGAAGAAAATGTAGAATGGGAAACTAACAGAGATGGTGAGTTTCAAAAAAAAATCTTTGTTTATGTCGTCAATTTATTGATTATTTACTTTGTAGATTTTTGGGGGCTTCAAAACACCTTTCAACTGTGATCTCGTCGTTTCAGAATCATCTTACTGCCCTGTTTCTACCTTAGAGTTAGAATACAGAAAATGGCGTATGGTAGCAGAACAAAGGCAGAGAAAGCTGTTCACACTGCATTTTTCAACTTCCCCATCCTTTTTTCCCCCTAGAACTATATTGAGTCAGCATCACAGTCCTTTGAAATTGTAAATTGTATTACTTTTCTAAATCTTTTTAGTTCCTCAATACCAAGGTTAAAATTAAATCTAAATTTTGTTTGTTTCACATAAAATATTAAAATGAAATTTTTAAATCTTAAGGATCTGGGAAAATTATTTCCAAGAAATTTTGTAGACTTTCATCTTTCAGAAGAAATCCAATTCGGATAATTGAGACCAGGGATTTGTTGATGAAAAATAGCAAAATCATCTTTGCATCATTGTCTTACCCAATTAGCATTTGTTTTCCACACCATGAATGTTCTCTCCTCTTCTTCACTTCTGTGACCTTCTGAAGGTGAGCACTATAGCCTCACACTATCAAATATAGAGAAAGAGAACTCGTATTTGTTGAATGCTTTGGGTGTTCTGGGCATTTTAATATAATTTATGTAATTATTAATTCAGTAGCTTTGTTATTCTTCTTACAGATGACAAAACTAAAGAGTATAAGAATTTAAGCGCCTTCCTTAGCAGTAAAATGAAAACTTAGACCAGGGGTTAAAAAATAATAGCTTGTGGGCTAGCCACCTGTTTTTGCAAATAAAGTTTTGTTGGAACACAGCCATGCCCATTTGGTTACTTATTTTCTGTAGCTGCTTTTCAGCTACAGTGAATGAATGGACATCTGTGAGAGCCAAGAGCCTGTAAGCCTACAGCATTTACTGTTACATTTGAGAACAATCTCTGAGGATTTATATTCTTATATGTGAAAAGTGTGCTAACTGCCTCTCTAGTAATTTGAACATCAGTATTTTTTAAGGAAATCCATTCCATCTTGGGACAGTGTTGTCTACTTAAAACTTACTCCTAAAAATAGATAAGAAACTTCCCTATGATTAGTTTATTGGACTTTCATAAGCCAATTTAATAACTCCTACAAAATAGCAGTAGAAGCAGCTAAAATGTCCCATCATAGTTATTAAGTAGTTAATATACTGAAATAAAATATTACAAAACTTGACTGTTAAAGGTTGGACAGTGAACTTTTCCTAAGTGAAAGGATTATTCAGCATTCTTTAAATTTTAGTTATTTGTGGATAAAAAACACTCTGAAATGTACTGGATACTTCTTATCTTTAAAAAAATAATTTCTCTATTCCCATCTAAAAGATTTAGGAAAGCCCAAGAGTGTTCTCTCTTCGTTTTCGTAACAGCTGTTTCAGACCCTCTCATAGTTCCTGTCTGCTCTTTACTATGCAGAGACGATGCAATTCACGATCCACTAACACCCTCAACTTCCTGCTACCATACTTCCAAATTAGTCTTTTTTCCCCCCACCCCCAAACTTTACTATTTCCTCTTTGTTTCTGTGTAAGAAGCCTCCCTTCTGTATAAAGTTGTGTTTTCCTATATTCTGGATCCAATTTCCTCCTCCCTCTGCAGTCTTGTTCATTTAGCATACATTTTCTTTTGTATCTTTAACATACCTTTTTCTCTTCTCTCCATGTGACTTTTCAGCCATCACCCTGCTTATCCCCACTTTACAACTAAATTCTTTTTTTTTTTTTTTTTTTTTTTAAGATTTTACTTATTTGACAGAGCACAAGTAGGCAGAGCGATGGGCAGAGAGAGAGGGAGAAGCAAGCTTCCCGCTGAGCAGAGAGACCCCAACGCAGGGCTTGATCCTAGGATCCTGGGATCATGACCTGAGCCGAAGGCAGTCGCTTAACCAACTGAGGCACCCAGGCGCCCCTACAACTAAATTGTTGAAGTAGTTCTGTACCTTACTGTCTTTCTTTTTCACCTGAATACTTATTCAGTTTTCTGACCCATGTCTTCACTAAAACTGTTCTTCAAAGTTACTAATAACCTCCCCTTTGCTAAATAAATGGAGACTTCCTTATCTCCCTCTATAATCTCTCTGCAGCATTTGAGAGCCTTTGTCTTCTGAAAGCACTTTCCCCTTGGATTTCTTCTACCTCTCTATCCGTCTTCAGGTTTTCTGTCTTCCTTTGAAGCCCTTCAGTCTTCCTACAGAGGTTCCTTATATTTTAACTATTTCTTAAATGTTGATTCCCAAAGCTTTGCTCTAGACTGTTATCTTTAAAAAAGAAAACCAAAATGATTTTACTACAAGAGCCTTTTATATATAAAATTCCTTTAAAAGGTGAGTAGATGCCTTTTATATAGTTTTACATGTAAAATATACACATGGCTATTATAGTTTCTCTTGATTAGAACTCAAAAGGTTTTGGACATTTATATCTCTATATTAAAAATAGGCTTGAAGGAATATTGACAAATGGATTTAGCCATCTCAATCCCCAGATAATGAGACTGTGAACTAGTTTAACAGGCTTTCCTTCTACATTTTCAGTCTAAAGTGAATAGCAATTTTAGCTAGACTCAGAAGAAATTGCTCTATACCAATATTTCTCAAACTTTCTGGTCTTAGGACACTTTTCAGTTTTTTACAGGATCCAGACAGCTTTGCTTTCTTGCTTTCTTTCTTCCTTTCTTTTTCTTTTTTTTTTTTTTTTAAGATTTATTTATTTGAATAATTTGAGAAAGGGGGAAAGGAAAGCGGGCACAAGTAGAGGGCAGGGGGAGAGGAAGAGGGAGTCTTAAGCACATTCTGTGCTGAGTGTGGAACCCGACGCAGGGCTCAGTTTTCAGCCACCCTGAGGTCAGGACCTGAGCCAAAACCAAGAGTTGGATGTATAACGAACTGTACCATCTAGGCACCCTCCACCCCCCGACAAACAACTTTTGACCTGGTGGATTATCTGTTTCAATTCTTAACATATTAGAAATTGAATCTGAGAAATTTTTTTGAGAAATTTTTAAAATATTTATTTATGAACTTGTTTAACAATAACAGTAATAAACCTAGGATATACATTTACAAAAAATAGATATGTTTTGCAAATTAAAAATAAAAGTTACACGGAGGAGCAATGTTTTACATGTTTTTGTAAGTCTTTTTAACATCTGGCTTAATAGAAGACATGGATTTTCCTATCTGCTTCTGCATTCAGTCTTTTAAGGATATTACATATTATGTGACTTTTGGGAAACTCCACTGTATACTCAGGAAAGAAAAAAAAAACAGTCAAATAATACAGTGCTATAGAAATATTTTTTATCTTCTGAAACTCCCAGAATTATCTTGGGGTTCCCAGAAGTTCTCAGACTACTCTTTGAGAACCACTTGTTTCTAGAAGCAGCTTCTGCTGTCAGTGCTTTTCCCTTTGCCTAGCCACCTTTTCTTAATTTTAATTTTTCCCTCCAGATGAAACCATGCTTTTAGGCCATTATTAGCATCTATGTATTAATGACTCTAATATCTAGAGCTCTCAGTTAAGGATCTATCAGTTGGATATCTCCATCTGAGTTCCTTATCTTAATAGTACCACTTTCCAACTAGGTCTCCCAAAGCCTGGGAATTGTTATTTGATACTCCATCCCCTCAACCTAGACATTTATAGAGTTCTGACATTTCTAACTACTGAACAGCTTTCAGAACCATCTATTTTTCTACATGACTACTAATATTTTGTTTACTAAGATATTTGTTTATTGCCTTCAAGTATATTTTACCAAAATAACCTGACCTCATGCCTTGAGGTTAATCTTACCTTCTAATTCACTCTCCACTTGAAAGTCAGAATAATCTTTACAAAATTTTTTTTACTAAAGTGTAGTATACATTCAGAAGAGCATAAGATTCAATGTTAATGAACTTGTATAATCAGCACCCAAATCAGTAAATAGAAAATTGATAGTATCCCGTCAGCCTCCTTTGCTCCCTTTCCACTCACTACCTCCCAACCCCCACCTCTCAAAGGTAACTCCTGCCCTGATTTCTACCACCATTGGTTGTTTTTTTGTCTGTTTTTGAGCTATGTATAAATGGAATCTATAGCAGTACTCTTTTTATGTTTAGCTTCTTTTACTTACAGTGTATTTTTGAAATTAAACCATATTATTTACTGCACATATAGTTCATAGTTATTGCTATATAGTATTTCACTGTATGAATATACCATAATTTATCTATTCTACTGTTGATAAACATTTGAGTAATTTCCAATTTTGAGCTATTATGGCTTAAGTGCTATTACTATTCTTAATCATTTGCTAAGCATGTACCTACCCATTTCTCTTCAGTTTATGCCCGGGAGTTGCTGGGCCACAGAATTTGCATATGTTCCTCTTTAGTAGATAGTTTTAAAATGGTGGTTGTTTTTTATATGGTATTTTTTTTGTTTTTTTCATCTTAGCCATTCTGGAGGTGCATGCTGGTATCTTATTGTGGTTTCAGTGTGCATTTCCCTAATGACTAATAAAGTTTCGAACTTTATCACATTTACTAGCGAATGTATAATTTGTTTTATAAACTGTGTGTTCCAGACTTGCCTAATCTGTTGTATTACGTTTTTAATTGTTGAGAATTCCTTTTATATATTTGGATATAAGGTCTTTATTAGTTATATGTATTTCAGATTTCTTCTTCTACTCTGTGAGTTGCAAAATGCTCTTATGAAAGAATAAATTGCTTTACTTCATTCCTCTGTTTAAAATCTGGATTTCCCGGGGTACCTTGGTGGCTCGATCAGTTGAGTTTCCGACTCTTGGTTTTGGCACAGGTTGTGATCTCAGGTCATGGGATGGAACCCCACCTTGGGCTCTGCACTTGGTGGGAGTCTGCTTGAGATTCTCTCTCCCTCCTCCTCTATCCCTCTCCCTTGCTGGGCATGTGCCTGCATATTCTCTCTCTGTCTCTCAAATAAATAAATAAATAAAATCTTTTAAAAAAATTTGGGTTTCCCATTTCTTCAGGATCAAGTACAAAGTCTTATTTTATGGAACTTTTCAGTATCTGGTTGCTTCCAATATTTCCAACACTAGATCCCCAAGTCTGGTTTTTTATTTGGTTACTTAAACTTCCTCTTATTTATTTATCATTGGGACTAGTTTAGTTACATAAAAAGCAAAAGTATCACTGCAGGAAAAGAGAAAATATGTGAACATATTTTGGTGATCTTAGAGGTGGATACATTCTTCTGAAGTAAGGCATAAAACCCAGCAGCCTTATTTGGGTACATAAAGATTTAAATTTTCTATATAACTAAACTGTAATTTAATAATTAAAAGATCACCATAAGAAAATATTTGACATGTATAACATGTGTAAGAATATGGCAAAAACACTACATAAACATATAATGAACTTCCACAAATATAAGAAAAAGTCCAGTTTAAAAAATGGGCAAAAAACAAACATTAGGTAATTCATAGAGGAAATAGAAGTGGTCAGTAAATGCTCAGGTTCACTACAGAAGAAAGCCAATGAAAATAAAAAGGTAGCCTTTTTCACTCATCAGACTGGTAAAAATGAAAAGTACTAATATTATGAAGTGGGAGTTTCCATTGGTAAAATTACTTTTGAGTGTACTTTGGCAATACTAAAGTAAAATTATGCTTATCTTGATCCAGCAAATCTAGTTTAAGAAATCTGTCCTAAAAAAATAACCTGCACTTGTGAATCAGGGAGGCTGTCAGAATGTCATGGAAGTCTTATTTATAGAGCAAAATATTGAAAACAAACTGAATGTGTGTCAGAAGGGAACCGATTAAATAAATTATATGTTCATATCATGAAATGGGTTACAGATGTTAAAATGAAAATGGTTGATCTCTATGCATGACATGGATTTTTTTTAAGATTGTATTTATTTTAGAGAGAGAATGAGTGCAAGTGGTGGAAGGGGCAGAGGGAAAGAGGATCTCAAGCAACTCTGCACTGATTGTGGAGCCCATCAGGGCTCCATCCCTGGACCCTGAGATTGTGACCTGAGCTGAAATCAAGAGTTGGCTGCTTAACCAGCTGAGCCACCCAGGCACCCCTGGAAAGATATTTCTGTAGGGCAGTGTGTGTAGTTTTAGTACCATTATTTTAAGGCGCATTAAATATATGGGAGGTTGGGGGAGCCAGGTGGTGGGTATTATGGAGGGCACGCATTGCATGGAGCACTGGGTGTGGTGTAAAACTATGAATTCTGTTACGCTGAAAAGAAATGAAATAAAATAAATAAATAAATAAATAAATAGAATAAATGTTTATTTTTAAGCATATAGCACTGAACCAATAACAGTGTTAACCACTGGAGTAAGGCTGACAGTGGGAGGAGTGTTAGGGAATTTCATGTTTTATCCTGTATACTTAAGAATTAAGACATAACATACATACACACATTTATTTATTTATAGAGATTTTATTTATGGAGAGAGAATGAGAGAGAGAGAGAGACAAAGCACAAGCAGGAGGGAGCAGCAGAGGGAGAGGGAGAAGCAGGCTCCCTGCTGAGCTAGGCGCCCGGCAAGGGCTCCATCTGAGGACCTGAGATCATGGCTGAGCTGAAGGCAGACACTTAACCATCTGAGCCACCCAGGGGCCCTAAGAATTACGACTTTTAATAGAATATATATGTTAAAGACAAAAGGAAATACTTAAATATATATAGCCTTTAATTCATATACATATACTTTTTATATATCTATGATTATTTGCATAAAATGGATTACTGGAAATAAAATTGTTACATTAAAAGGAATGAATATTCTTAAGGCTTTACCAAATTACTTTCCAAGATAGATGTACTAGTTTACATTGTTACCTTCAGAGGATGAACATACCTTTTATCTGTACCTTTGCTGATACCTAATATTATAATTAGAAAAAAATGACTCTTTAACACGAGAAAAAGCCATATTTATCTATCATTTGCATTTTCTTCTTTTTGTGAATTACCTGTTTGTATCCCTTCTTGCTCATTCTCCTTTGAATCAGTATGAACTCTAAAGAATGTTGGGGCACCTGGGTGGCATAGTTTGTTAAGCATCTGTCTTCAGCTAAGGTCATGATCCCTGCTCTGCGGGGTGTCTGCTGCTCCCTCTCCCTCTACCTGCTGCTCCACCTGCTTGTGCTCTCTGTCAAATAAATAAATGAAATCCTAAAAAAAAAGGTAATGTCAACCTTATGTATTATATATTTTTTCTATTACATACATTCTTAAAAATCTCTGCCTTATAAAATCTACCATTCTAGTTATATTTAATATTTTTCTGATGACTTATACTAATCATCTACATGAATCAGTTTTTATTGGGCAATTATAATGATAACCTCAAGCTATAAGGTATGAGAGATATTTTCTAAATTTCTTAGATGGTTTCAGACTCGTTTTGGGTTCCATTTTATGTTTTGTGCCTTCTCATTTTTCTTTTTTTGTCAGGAGACTATCAGTTGCATCATGCCTATATTGTAGTTTAACTCTTAAAGGCTAGGAAAACATCTTCCTTTTGTTTATAATAGATAGCCATAAAATAAGAATAAGTGGTGTATCAGTGAAGACTTGAGAGCTTTTCCTCTAAGCAAAATATGTTAGTTATAGTACGTTGATTTTAACTGTTCAGGCTTAACGCCCTTATTAGGGTAGTTGGGGAGTGAAGACTGAAAGTCAGCTTCTCATTTTTTTACATGTGTTCTATATTGGTATTTCCAGATAGCAGTTTTTAGAGGAGCACAGGACATAAAGGCATCAATAATGCCTTTAAAAATGCTATAAATCATTCTTTGCAATTAATTACTCTTCCCTTTGTTTTTTTTTTTTTCATTTTTTGTTTTTTTTTTAAATAATTTTCACTATTTTTTTATAAACATATAATGTGTTATTAGCCCCAGGGGTACAGGTCTGTGAATCGCCAGGTTTACACACTTCACAGCACTCACCATAGCACATACCCTCCCCAATGTCCATAATCTTCCCTTTGTTTTATACATACTTAGTATTTAGTTATGGAATTTTTATCTGTTAATAATTTAAGAATACCATGAAACGGAATCTTTGACACTATCTCTGATACGAAGTGTCAGAATGCACAATAATACTGAGTATAGCCATTATTTATTTAATTAAATTTAGTATCTTCTGGGGCACCTGGGTGGCTCAGTCAGTTCAGTGTCTGCCTTCTCCTCAGGTCATGATCTTGGGTCCTGGGATAGAGCCCAGCATCAGCCTCTTTGCTTAGCAGGGATTTGTCTTCTCCCTCTCCTTCTGCCCCTCCCTCCTGCCTGTGTGCTCTCTCAAATAAATAAAATCTTTAAAAAAAAAATCAGTATCTCTAATCATTTTATCAAGTAAAAGCTTTATATCCTTAAATATTTAGTGATTGCTTTCTGACTGAAAAATGTGATTTAGTCTGTTTTATATATTTACTGAAAAATTGTCCTCATCTTCTCTTTTTTTTTTTTTTTTTTAAGATTTTATCTATCCGACAGACAGAAATCACAAGTAGGCAGAGAGGCAGGCAGAGAGAGAGGAGGAAGCAGGCTCCTTGCCGAGCAGAGAGCCCGACGAGGGGCTCGATCCCAGGACCCCGGGATCATGACCTGAGCCAAAGGCAGAGGCTTTAACCCACTGAGCCACCCAGGCGCCCCTTGTCCTCATCTTCTGATATTAGCTGAGTAATCAATTTAGTTACACAGTTAAAGGCTATATAGCTACCCTTTTAGTTCCCAAGTATATAAATGAATGGTTGGCATTATAATGTATTTGGTCGGTACCTGACAGTGATGTTCATTTTCTTGTGCTTTTAAGCAGTCAAGTAGAACTACCTATCTTTGTTGCTTTTTAGTTCTTTTCTTTTGCCCCAGGTTAACAAATGGTGACCTTCAGTGCCAAAAGTATAGTTTGATAGAAGGCACTTCAGTTCGGAAGCAGTCAAGCCCAGCATTGTCATGTGTTAGGATACGAGTCACTGAAATTCCTTCCTCTAGACGTCTTGCATTATAGCAAATGAGGATGAGAGGTTGGGTGGCAGTGCCAGTAGCCACTGAAAGCTTCTGGGTATTGTGATGAAATAGCTCTGCGTATCACTCCTTTTTTCCCCCTTTAACCAGCCATCATATTTTTTTCTCTGAAAAAGGTGAATGGAAATAAGGAAATGGTATCAGATCTGTTGAGATGGGCAGTTCTAATCTAAGGAATCTAGTACAAAGCGCCTGTAATGGAAATGGTACAGATCCTTCAGACATTAGCTCATGTACACATTAGTATTAAAATTACCGGACTTTAGTTTTAGATACAAATCTGTTGTGTTACTAATAAAAAAGCAGTTTGGAAGCAACGTAGGACACCTAATGTAACCTTCATTTAATACTAATGAATCCTTAAGAAAGTCAAGGAGATAATAAAATTACATCATATTCAGGATGAAATATTGAAGGCTTTGGTATCTCTAATAGTTAAAATTTACATGTGTGTTTTTAATTGTATCTTTTAAAAATCCTGTCTCCTAACCAAAATCCTAATCCCCAGGCAACCCAAAACCACTTTCAGAAAACCCAAGAATCTTAAAAATGTTTGGCTTTTCATAAAGAAATCAAGAGAAATCAACCATAGTGATTTTAATCCTTTATAGAAACAGTATATATTTCTTTTCTCTTTGAGACGTGTGTTATTCTAATGAATGAATCTACCATTTTCATTTGTATAAAAAATTAGCAGAAAAAGTTCTCTAATTTTTGGTATAGATCATTCATAGTTGTTGACAAGTAATGGAATTTTTATTTTAAAGATTCTGATAATGGAGATATTAATTATGATTATGTTCATGAGTTGTCATTGGAAATGAAGCGTCAGAAGATACAGAGGGAATTAATGAAGCTGGAACAAGAAAACATGGACAAGAGAGAAGAAATTATTATTAAAAAAGAGGTATACTATCATTGAAATATATGTTTATAATTAGCATCAACATGGCTATTGACCAGAGAACTCATTAGCTGCTTGCTCTGTCTTAAATTGTACTAGGATATTGATACACTGATTAAATTATTATATATCAACTACATGTCAGTCATTTAATCTTCTCATTACTCTGTTAGATAGATTGAAATATTTTTGCTTTCGAACAGGTGAAAAACTGAGGTTTTGTTGCCTAGAGTCACCAGCTAATGTTAAATAGGATTTAAATCTATGTATGTCTGTCTTTTGGGCCTAAGCTTTTCTAGAACATTTGTTTATTTTCTAAAGAGTAGAGATAGAACTCATTGGAATATAATTTGTGTTTTTTCTGAGGAGATTTTGAAGTTTTATCATTTTAGTTGGCTTTATTGATATTAGTGTTATGTTAGGGCAGTTAATTATCATACTGGTTAAAAGCATGTGTTTAGGGGCCAGATTAATACATGGTGTCTCTAGTAGCACTTAATATTTCATCTGAAGTTTGGTTTGCTTTAAAAACACCTACTTTGTTACCTGATTATAACAGCCATGATTGAAGGAGTTTCTGAGTTGACTTACTGAATTCTTTTAAAAGGTTTCACCAGAAGTAATTAGATCAAAATTATCTCCATCACCTTCTCTAAGAAAATCAAGCAAATCTCCAAAGCGAAAATCAAGCCCTAAGTCGTCATCAGCAAGCAAGAAAGACAGGAAGACAACTGCAGTATCCTCACCCTTATTGGACCAGCAGAGGTCAGTAGGGTGGTAAATAATACCAAAATGAAGTAGCTTTTTTTGAAATGATACTCAAAAGAATTAGTAGATTACAGAGGGATACTTACAATATGTTAAATATTTAATGTAAATTGTTTTCGTCTAAGAAAAAGGTCAAAAGAGTTTCAATTTAAAAGGAGATTATACAGAACAATAAAACAGATGTCCGTGTCCCACCTACATATGCTTCAGAGCTTTTTATTTTTTAAGATTAAAACATAATACATAGATATCCTGTCCTTCCCTCTTGAATTTGTTTTGATACTGGTGCATGTATGTTTATACTTTCATATATATTATTTTTATCTATTTAATCTTACTACTTACATATTAAAGCTTTGCTTCTGCAACTTGCTTTTTCAGTTAACATTTTTTATATTTGTATTGATATATGTAGCCGTTTTTCATTTGAGTACTTATATTCTATATTTTTCTGTTATTGAACATTTAGGTTATTTTCAGTTTTTCACTGTTAGAAGTTACACAGTGAACATTCTTCTTGGCTCCTTGTGCGTGTGGTTATGAGATTAGGTTCCTTATAGCCTATACATAGCAGTATGAAGATACTAGAATTATTCCAGTAGCCAGTTGAGGAAATAAAAATAGAAATGGGAAAATATGATTACACTGAGACACTAAGAATAAGACGGAAGACACTTTTCCACTTAATGTCGATCTGTACTATTTAAATATTGTTTTAATTAAAGCACATATACTAAATTTCTTCAAGAGAAAAACCCAAACTAACCTCTTCCCAGCATATGACCAGTTGGCAAACTGTCTGTCTAAACCCACAAGGAAATTTCTGTCTTCTTCCTTTTAGTTTCTAGAGGCTTTAACCCTCTTTCAGACTCCAGGTACTTTCTGCCTAGATTATTATATCCTACTAACTGTATTTATTTTATCCAATGTCCACTCCCTTACACACATAAACATTTTATTTTCAACCCCAACTGATTCATTTTACAGAGAAATCTTGTGAGAGAAATCCTGAAAGAACAATTCTGATTAATATACTATGCTATATTATAATAGCATATAATATAATATAATATATATACTATATATAATATAATATATATAATAGCATATAATAGTATATAATATATATACTATATAATTCAGAAAAACTCTGAATTTCCATTCTGTTGAATAAAATTCAGATTCTGTTTTTTAAACATTTTATTTATTTATGAGAGAGCTTGCTCGTGTGCATGCGCATGCATGAGCAGGGAGTGGGGGTGGGGCATGGGAAGGAAAGCAGACTCCCTGCTGAGCAGGGAGCCCAGGGCTCTGAGTTGTCCCAGGACCCCGAAATCATGACCAGAGCTGAAGTCAGAGGCTTAACTGACAGAGCCACTCGGGTGCCCTAAAATTTAGATTCTTTAAAATGGCATTTATACTTTGATCTTTTCAGTCTTGTGAATATTTTTGTCCAGTTTTCCTCCTTCTCTCTTCTATCTTCAGTTCTTCAATGGCTGGCTCAAATTCTGTCTTTCCATTAAGTTTTTCCATTTCTTTTTATTGAACATAATTTCTGTTCCTTTGCATATCAGATTTTATTTATACCTCTCCTAATATTACTGTTTGTATTATATTTTATCTGTGGCATACATGTATTAGAACTAAGCTCCTTGCAGATTGGGATCTTGATGGTTCATTATTTTTTCTCCCCATTGCACCTACGTTGCATTGAGCTTTGCATTATAATAAGGCACTCTGTAAAGTTGACTTGATCCTCTCCTTTGCTCCTGGGATTGAGTAAATGTGGCAAAGAAATAGAAAGGAGTGAACTATAGAGTGGTGTGATCCACTCTGTTTGTTCTTGTTCTTTATCCTCTTGGCTAACCCAGTTAAATAACTATCCCTCAGTTCCATCCATTTCCGGAAAAAAAATAAAAATAAACAAAAAACCAGCATATCAGAAATACCCTTTTTTTGTTTTCTTACCCTTTCTATTTATAAAAGCTTTGAAATTTAATCTCTTTTTAGAAAGTTTTGTTAACTGTTTAGGTGAAGGGTTAGTTTCATCTTATTATTTTTCATATAGTCTTCTTTATTAGTAACTCATTTATCCTCTTAATATTTAGCAGGAATAATTACTCACCTTGATTTAACTACTGTATTTCTTGTAGTCTAAGATGTTGTTGACTTTAGGATACACCATTAATTTAGTAATTTAGTAATTGAAGTAGAAGGGACTGGAAAACAGTACGGTAGAGGCACAAGGAAAACGCTGAATTGAGTATAGCATTTCCTTAGCTAAGCAGTTTATGTTGTATGGAGTGTATCAGATCATCAGCTTCTGGTTTCATTTGTTGAATCATACTGTAAGCTGTTTGAAAGCATATTAAGCAAAAAGTAAGGATTGGAATTTCAGTTAAAATTCAGTAGGGTGTTGGAGCAATGCCAGTAAGTCAGCTGAGGTGACAATCAGGTAAATAGACTCCTTGGTCTTACATTGTTATCATATTGAATAGGCAGCGTAATTACAGGCAAATTGAAATTCATACTTCTTCCTGAAAGCCGGCAGTTTTCTTTGATATTTATTGTGAGATGTGTCCCGATAGCAAGCTTTAGGCTATTATGTGAGATGCAGTGTGGCTTAGAATCAGCAGATGTATTATGTGTTCTGTCCATCTACACTGTTTCTCAGTTTTTATTAAGTAAATTTTTCTTTATAACTCTTTGTACGAAGATGTACAAAGTAGGTTAAAAGCTGTTCAAAAGAAGTATTTTTGAGGAGAGAAAAAGGAAGGATCTAAAAATGGCCAAAGTAGCTAATTGAGCTCTATGTCAAAAATAGGAAGTAGGCTCTGCGTCATTAAAGAATAATCAGTTGACTTAAAAAAATGTTGAAAGATCTTGTTGACTTCAGAATGTCCAAAACCAGTTTGGATCCCTGTGGATCCAATTTTGTATTGTATGTGGATCCGATATTGTAAAATAATTATGATTTCCAACTACATATATTTTTGAAGATAATGTGAAGAAATTCTGTATTTCAGTGAATATGTTTGTATAATCCTAGTTGTTTTAATAGCCTAATCCCAAAATGTGAGTTTAATGCTACAGAAGTTTATTTCTCACTGAAGTAAAATCAAAATAGGTGTTTCAGATTAATATGTTGCTCTCCTATACATAGAGATTCAGTAACCTAGGCTCCTTGTGACATGGCTTCACTTGGGGTTTTGTGGACACCAAAAAAATGGAATGTACAAAGAAAAAAATTAGAGTATTGCTTTTACTTGGCTGAACAGTTTATAATTAATTGCCTGGAGTATGAGAGTCTTTTAGTAGTTAGGGCTGGAAGTGGTGTATATCACTTCTACTCACATTTTTTGGCCAGAACTTGGTCACTTGGCCATACCCAATTTCAAAAAAGTGTAGACAGTATGGTTCAACAGTGTGCCAGGGACAAAATTTAGTAAACACCTAGCTAGTCTCTATCCCAGGAAGTAATGTGAAAATACAGTTTGTATCAAGAATTCCTCTATTTTTTTATCTTTAAAATAGTTTTTTGATGGATAGTGACTATTGTTTTTGTCTTTTAAGTGGAAAATATTTAGAAATTCAGGCATTTATCACTTATTGTTAGATACATTAAAAGTTTGAGTTATCTCATAAATATATAAGGAGATACATGGCTATGGTTTATAGCAGAAGACAAAGGTGAAAAATAGATTTGATCATACTTTAGTAATTTCTAACTTGCTATGTAGCTAACCTTATCTATGATAATAAGAAATAGGGATAAGGATTAAGAGCTAAATTTTCTGAATGCCCACTGAGTCCATTGATTTTATACTTTTATCTTTTTAAAATTTTAGCAGCAGTTTTGAAGAAGATGCTCTCTGTTACCTTTTCATAGCTAAGGAATCAGATTAGAGACCTCAAGGGGACAGGAAGTAAGTTCTAGGATATAGACTTAGGTCATCATTTATAAAGACTAATAGTGAAATGAGTAGCTGGTGAAAACTTAGCAGATACATGAGGGCTGCTTCAAAACTCAGCACCAGACTGAACAGTGTTGGAGAACACAAAAACAAATTTAAATAATAAATTCATAATTTTAGTACAATTTGAGAGAATGATTGCATTGAGATGAGACCAGTTGACATGAAAATTAAAGCAATCTGTGAACAAGATATTTTGGAAGAAAAACAATTTTAAAAAAAAACGAAAATAGGAGCACCTGGGTGGCTCAGTGGGTTAAGCCTCTGCCTTCGGCTCAGGTCATGATCCCAGGGTCCTGGGATCAAGCCTCACATTGAGCTCCCTGCTCAGTGGAGAGTCTGCTTCTCCCTATCCCTCTACCTGCCACTCTGCCTACTTGTGAGCTCTGTCTGTCAAATAAATAAAATCTTAAAAAACAAAACAAAACCTGAAAATAGTAGAATAATGAGATTGCTGAATTATTTGGAACAAGTAGAATAAGTGCTGCTTAAAAGAATTACTGAATTTGAAGACATATTTAAGATTGGGAAACAAAAGGAGAGATAGAAATAATAAAAAAAAAAAAAAAGACATGGCTGAGAGATCCAGGAGTTGTAGTAACTACAATAAAGCTAACCAGAGAGACTTGGGCCATTTGGAGAATTGATAAAATAAAAATTTTTTAAAAATTGAAGTGAAAGACTTAAGGATTTGGGATTGAAATGGTTCACTGAGTTCTGGAGAAGGCTATAAAAAAGAAAACCTAGTTATATCTTGGTGCATTTTTTAAATTTTTAATTTCCAAGGAAGAATGTCTTGTAATCCTCCCAGCTGAAAAACTGGGTGTAACATGCATGGGGAAAAAGAAATGGGCTCTCTTTCTGTTTTTCATCTGCAACACTAAATGTTATAAAATATTGTAGCAATATTTGTAGAGCTCTGAGGGGAAAGGATATTAATACCAAAGTGCTATTATATTCAGTCAAATGACGACAGATCTGAGGTAAGGACAGACAATTTTGGATATATAAGAGGTCAGAGTTACACCATTTGAATAAAATTATTTAAAGTGCTAAATTAAAGAGGAGATTCTATACCCAGTAATCGATTCCAGGTAGGTTAAATGTGAAATGTAAAATTCCCAAATTTTAGGAGGGGATTGTTTTTGTAATCTTAGAGTTGAGAAGGATTTCTCAAATAAGACTTAGAAGATTTAAATGAATGTTTACTAACAGTGTTTAGGATTTGATTTATAGATGATGTAATTTTGTGTTCTTTATCATAAAACATGGAGGCCACCTAAAAAAATTTACCAAACCGTTTAAAGAAGTTATGGAGCGTATCTATTCCATGAAATTTGATGGTCTATAAAAATAATTATCTACATCTGTTTTTTGTCATAGAAAAGATACCCATTCTATGTTTAGTACAAAAACTTTTACAAAACATTATAATATAATTGGGGGAGGGAGAAGAGACATAGAAAAAGTGTGGGCATATATCCAAGATGTTAACAAGGGTTAGTCTTGAGTAGTGGAATTATATGTGATTTTTATTTTTTTCATCTACTTTTCTATATAATTATATGCTTACGGAAAGTTCAGTTCATGCAGTTGTCTTGTTATTATTTCTGAAAGAATCTTCCTACTCCACCTCTTTCTCAGAGACCTACCCTTTAAAATTATTAATAAGTAGCAAGTTAATTTAATTATTTGCTCATTTCTGTGTGTTTTTTCCTGGATAGTGATTACTAATTAATAAGATAGTAAAAGGTGAGGAATGCTACCATTTTTTTAAATGTGCTTTATTGGGGCACCTGGGTGGCTCAGTGGGTTAAGCCTCTGCCTTCAGCTCAGGTCATGATCTCAGGGTCCTGGGATCGAGCCCCACATCGGGGCTCTCTGCTCAGCGGGGAGCCTGCCTCCCCCCTCCGCCCCGCCTGCCTCTGCCTACTTGTGATCTCTCTCTCTGTCAAATAAATAAATAAAATCTTAAAAAAAGAACAACCTAAAATGTGCTTTATTAAAATGAAAAAAAAACCCGTTTGACCTTCCAAAAGTATTTGGACTTCTAATGATAGCTTTGTATTACCTTCAGGAATTCAAAAGGCAACCAGAGTAAAAAGAAAGGACCTCGAACTCCTAGTCCACCCCCTCCTATACAGGAAGATATTGTTCTGGGGAAAAAATATAAAGAAAAGTATAAAGTAAAAGACAGAATAGAAGAAAAACCAAGAGATGGAAAAGACAGAGGACGAGATTTTGAAAGACAAAGAGAAAAAAGAGACAAGCCAAGGTAAGTAGGATTGTATGTTTTTAACAATCTTACTTTTGTAGAATTTAAAATACTTATTTTTCAGAAGCTTTTTTTCAGGCATTACTGTAGTAGATTTTTTAGTGTTTTAAAACTCTGTGTATGTGTTATTTGATAATTCCCATGTCAAGTTAGGGATAATTCAATAAACATTACCTTAAACATCATAAAATAATGAAATTTTTTATCTTAATCATTTTAAACTGTACAGTTTAATAATATTAAGTATACTCACATTGTCATGAAATAGATCTCCAGAACTTTTTCATTTTGTGCATCTTAAATTCATCTGAATATGCATTAAACAACTCCCTTCCTCTCCTCCCCCAGCTCCCCAGCCTTTAGTAACCACCGTTCTACTTCCTGTTTCTATGAATTTGACTTCTTTAGAAACCTCATATAAAGGGAACTATTTTGGTTTTTTGTGACTGGTTTATTTCATTTGGTATAATATATTCAAAATTCACCTATGTTGTAGCATGTGCTTTTTAAAGCTGAATATACAGATAGTATTCTGCTGTCTGTATATCCATTCCCCTGGTGGACATATGGGTTACTTCCCCCTTGTGTATTGCGAATAGTGCTGTGATAAGCATAGGTGTGTAAGTATCTCTTCAAGACCCTTCTTTTGATATTTTCTATATATATTCAGAAGTGGAATTCCCGGATCATATGAAAGTTATGATAGTTCTTTTTTTACTCTTTGAGGAAATTTCATACTGTTTTCCATGCTAGTTGCTTTGTTTTATAGTCCCACCAGCAGTGTACAAGGGTTTCAATTTCTCCATATCCTCACCAGTACTTGTTATTTCTGGGTTTTTTTGGACAGTAGCCATCCTAATAGGTGTGAGGTGTTATCTTACTATGGTTTTAATTTGGCGTTTCACTGATGATTGGTGATGTTGACCATCTTTTCATATGTTTTTTGGTCATTTGTGTATCATCTTTGGAATAATGTCTATTTAATTCTCTACTCAATTGAGTTATTTGATTTTTTCTTGAGTTTTAGGAATCTATTATATATTCTGGATATTAACAACAATTAAGATATGTGATTTGTATTTTCTCTCTTTTCATAGGTTGCCTTTTCATTCACTCTATTGATAATGTCCTTGATGCACAAAAGGTTTTAAGTTTGTTGTGATACCATTTGTCTATCTTTGTTATTGTTGCCTGTACTTTTGGTATTATTTCCAAAATATCATTGCCATCTCCAGTGTTGTAAAGATTTTCTACTAAGAAGTTTTATAGTTTTAGATCTTACACTTAGGTTTTTAGTCCCTTTGAAGTTAATTTTTGTACATGGTGTAAGGTAAGGGTCCAACTTCATTTTTTTGCATGTAGATAACCAGTTTTCCCAGCACTGTTTTTAGAAAAGACTGTCTTTTCCTCATTGAGTGGTCTTGGTACCCTTGTTGAATATCATTTGGCTATATGTGCAAAGATTTCTTTCTAGACCCTCTATGGTACTCCTCTGGTCTGTTTGTCTTTATGCCAGTGCCACACTGTTTTGATTATTTAGCTTTCTAATACCTTTTAAACTGAGGAAGTGTGAATTCTCTCATTTTGTTCTTCTATATGAAAATTATTTTAGCTTCTTTACATGTCCCTTTGAATTCTGATCAATTTTTGGATGAATTTTTGTATTTTTACCAAAAATGCCATGGGATTTCAATCCCAATTATGTCGAATCTATAGGTTGCTTTCAGTAGTATGGACGTCTTAATAGTATTAAGTATTCTAATCCCTGAGTGTGGAATGTATTTCCACTTATTTGTGCTTTCTTTGGTTCTTCCAGTGATGTTTTATAGTTTTCAGTGTACAAGTTTTTGAACTCCTTGGTTAGGTTTATTCCTAAGTATTATACTCTTTTTTTATGCCACTGTAATCAGAATTGTTTTCATAATTTCTTTTTCAGATTGTTCATTGTTAGCATATAGAAACAACTGATTTTTGTATGTTGATTTTGCTCATTATTGGTCGGTTCACATTTACTGTCTCTTAAATGAGTCAGTCTATGTAGGTTGTTTCATATAGTCTATGTAGGTTGACTTGTTTCATGACCTGAAATGTAGTCTGTCCTGGAGAATATTCCATGTGCACTTGAGAAGGATGCGTATTCTACTACGGTTGGGTGGAGTGTTCTTTATGTCTGTTAGGTCCAGTTGATATTAGTCTTGTTCAAATCCTCTGTTTCTTTATTATTTTTCTGTCAGTTAATCAACATTAACTTTTTGCTATAAATGAAATTATATAAAAGCCAGCCAGTGAAAGAGCTGAGACCTTCTGAAAATCTGTTCATTTTAAAATTGTTTCAAAATCTAGAGTTAAGTCACTGCATTAACTAATTTAAATTCTATGTTTTTTATTAAATTCTTTCTCATGGCCAGTTTTCCCTCTGTTCTAACAATAGTACTTCTTAAAGATGTATTTTCAAAACTGACAAATTATAAATTCTTGATTTTTAAAATTCATTTATTTAGTGCTAGTTAAGAGCAAACTTTAAAAAAATTAACTTGAAGGTAATATTTTTGTGATTCACAAGATTTATGAAATGCTTATAGATTTAATAGGGATGCTTTTCTCCATTTTTAAAAATTAGTTTTCAAATTTATCTTTTCATGAAATTAATCTTTAGTCAAGAAAAAATGTAAATCTTTTAGAAGGCTCTTGGCCTCCTTTTTTCTGGAGTTACAGTGTATTGGAAAAGGCACAAGACTTGAAGTTACACAAATAGAAACTTTTATCTTGGCTTTGCCAGTTACATGATGTGAGACCCTGAATAAGTTCTTTGTTTTCCCTGAACCTCTATTTCTTTAACTGTAAAATATGCATGATACTGACTTAGGGTTGAGGTGAGGATCAAATGAGATAATGCTTTAAAAAATAAGCAGAGTACTTTAATGATAAATTACAGTGTGTGATATTTAAAAATGCCCTTCCATTTGTGGGTTTTCAGTTAAACTACATAGGTAATAGAATGTATCCATAAAGATAATTTTTCCCTGATACTTTTGCAGTATCAGATTTAGAATCAGCTGTTAGTAATAAGGACTCATTATGGAGGGCTTAAGTACATAAAGCAATAGTTCTTAAAGTTTGCTGCACCTTGGAATCTGCCTGAGAGTCTTCGAAAAGTACTAATACCTGATTTCAATCCCCAGATACTCTTAATTAGTATGAGGAGCAGCCTTGGTATCCAGATTTTTAAATGCTCATTTTGTGATTCTAATGTGCATCAAAGTTTAGGAACCATACATTGAGATTTATTCTCTCATAAAAAGAAGCTCAGAGGGAGGTAGTCTAGGACCTGTACACTGTTCGTTCCACAGTCATTGGTGATCCAGGTGCTGTCTGCCTGCCTTGTGCGTGCTTCCTTTTTTTTTTTTAATTTTTTTTTTTTTTTTTTTTTTTTTGAGAGAGGAAGTGGGGGAGGGGTGAGGAAAGCGAGAGCAAGCACACGCACAGGCAGGGGGAGCAGCAGAGGGAGAGGGAGAAGCTGACTTCCCACTGAGCAGAGAGCCAGACATGGATTCCAGGATTCTGGGATGATGACTGGAGCCAGACAGATGTTTAACCGACTGAGCCATCCAGGCACCCCCATGCTTCCTTTCTCAGAGTTATCCCATGGTTTAATATGACTACTGATGACTTAAGACATTCCATCCATGTTCCAGGCAGCAGAAAAATTATGAAGGGAAGAAAGCCTTAATTTTCCTGGAAGTCCCAAACACTATTTTCTGTTACATCTATTGGCCAGAATTTAGTCACATGGCTACATCTAGCTCTGAGGGTGTCTTAGAAATGTAATCCTTTTAAAAAAAAAGAAAGAAATATAATCCTTTAGCTGAGCATGTAACTGACCCAAATAAAATTGGGTTTACTAAAGAGCAAGGAGAGAATGAATGTGAGGTAGCTCATTGCAGTCTCTACTACACTCTCAAGATGCCATTTCTGTTCATGTTACTAAGTAACAACATGTTATTAGGATGAAAACAGCTTTATCTGCCACTTTATCTGGAAAGCCGTGTGAACTGGTATTTGTAATATTATTTAGGAGAAATTACCTACCCAATAAGCACTTAACATAGCTTTATAATTAGAAGTTCGACAAAACTCGGTCTTTGTCCAAAAAATAGATTGATGATAAGCTTAGTCCTTTCTTTGTCTTGGTAAGAGATCATCTTGTCTTATTTAGATGAATCCGTTTTTTTCTTTCCCTCTCTGGTGACTTGACTTGGAAGAACCAGAATGATTCTGTGAACCGTTGCTAGGACCTAGGAGCATTGTGCCTTGTTGGAGCAATAACAGAATGGTTAAGAGGAGCACCCACAATTCCTGAACATATTTCCCTAAAATATAGTCTATATTTTATTCATTCTAGTAGGTATGTTTTTGAAGATGACATGTAAATCAGATATAAATTATGTTAAATGATCTTGCTGATTTACATTTTAAGGAGTCTATTCTTTAACGGTTGCTGGTATTTTCATTTTATTGTTTTGACCCAGAAATCTCTGAGAGTTGATTCTTAACATATGTCCCTGGATACTTCACCATTGAAATAGTTAATGTTTTGTATTACAAGGAATTGAGTATTATGTAGGTTGATTCTTCATTTTCCAGTGTTTTCCAGTGTTTCTTCCTAGTTGTGTCCAAGCAACAACTTATGCCTAGGACTTACCTGTTACTTAGTACATAGAAAAATCTGAACTTGATTTATTTTATCTAAGAAAATGAAGCAGCAGAACTAGGAGTACTGAAGAACTTCATGGGTACCGGACTTGCACTAGAGTTCTGAAGCCATATTTTACACAGTTGAAAGGGGGCATTTTGATTTAGGAGAAGTTAATTTAATTTCCAGGGGTTTTTTTGGATCTCTTATTTTAATATATCCCCATTACTTTGAAGGAGAACTTATTAATTCTAAAACCAAATACTGTAGTAAGAATCATCATCATGCTTTCAGATTGGTGGGGTATGTAATTAAAGATGAGTGTCCAAATTCTTTTTGGAGAAAATTGTCCTTTAAAATTAATTTAGATGTTATAATGGGCTTATTTAGAATATTTTGGTTATAGGGGATGTGTTGTGCTAAGGTAAAAATATCCTAATTCATTTATTTAGTTATTTGGTATAAGGTATCCATGAACAAAAATGTTCTCAGAAGTTTTGTTACTGTAGGTAGAAGTAATATAGTAATCACATGTATGGAAAATATTTCTCTGAATATGGATTTTCTTTTTTTTTTTTTTCCCAAGTAAAACTTATGAGGCCTATTGAATGTATAGGAGGTTGCTTACATTTCTATGTGGTTATATAAGAGTATGCATATGTGTAAGACAGATGATGCAACAAAACCATATGATCCTATGGCTTAAGTCCCTTTCCCTGTCTTCTGTGTCTCAATTTCATAACTTTCTAGGTCAGGGGCTCCTGACTGGAGATCCATTGGTAGATTTCAGGGGATCTGCAAATTTCTTGATTTGTGGGTAAAATTTTGCCTGTGTGTGTTTTGGTGAGAGGGAAAGTACCCATTCCCTCCCAGAAAAAAATGATGATATTGCTCCCTCTGTCTGCCACTGATCTGGCATTGAGAATTTGAGTACCTTCCCAAAGTCTTTGTTGGCCACATCAGCTTTGTTAAGAATATACTCTGTTCCCAGAATATTTGTTGATTTAATCGCACTAAGTTATGTCATGTTTTGAAATGAATCAGTGTCTTCCCATTTGGCTGGTAGATTTTACTGAGCTATTACTTATTTGTGCAACATTGATCAAAATCTGAATACCACTTGTTTATCCAAGAAAAAAAGCATTATGGATTTTATTAATCTACCTTTAGAAAATGTAGCAATTTCCCATTACATTTTTGTAAAGTAAACTTTTCATGACTTGTTCTGTACAGAAAATAGTAAAATCTTGATTACCTGAAACTCAACTAAATAATTTTTATTCTGTAATTTGTTTAGAAGAGGTGTGATTCACAGGAAAATTAAATTCAAATTAGGTATTTAGTCAGAAAATCACCTGTGAAAGGAATATTTTGTGTCAGTATTCCTAACCTGTTACATCTAGATAATCCTGAAACAGATATTTGCAGTGGTATTTCAGTGGACCTGTAATATCTTTTTCATTAGTGAAAATCTATATTCTGTAATGCTTTGTTGAATTAGGAAAGTAAACCAAATTACTGGTGTACTTTAAGAACAAAGACTGAAACACAAACTTTTTGGTTAGTAGTTTAACCAGAGGAATTAGCTAGCAATTGTGTAGAGCTCATTCTCCTTGAGATTTGGTTAAATATGGTTTTACTGATGTAAGCTAATTATGTTTTAGTCAAAATGCTAGCATGCAGAATTTCGTGGTTAAATGAGAAGGTAATATTGAGTGCACAGCTAATCACTTTTTAAAAAACACTTCACTATAATTACCTGAGTATAGAAATCTACTTCTTAATAGTACAAATGCCTACATGATGAGTCTTACTCAGCTTTGAAAGACAGATGTGATCATTCAAAATTTGTTGGCTTTGATTTCAATTTAGGAGAATAAGCAAATCACCATCAAAGTGACAGTCTTATTTCCTTTCAGTGATTGCACACATTTATCAAAGTAATTAAATCAGAATGATTCAGACCTTTCACAAGAAATATTATTTATTGGATTTATTCAGTATTTACCATTCATGTACAAGTACCATGGTCTGGGTTGGCAAATCTAACCCAGTGGCCATGAACCACAGGACAAGGAAGAAACCATTTGTGCACCAAGCATTTTTCTATAGACTGAATGATGGTTTCTTGAGTAATGTGTACTAATGTTGCTGGACTGTATATAGAAGATAGAAAAATGTTACATTAACATTATTATTATGGAACATTTCACACACATAAAACTACAATAGTATAATGATCCTTTTATATCCATTTTGTTTCCTTTATACCCCTATACACCTCCCTCCTCCAGTATTATTTTGAAGCAAATCCCAGACATCTCACTGTTTCACCCATACATATTTTAGCATATATCTCCAGGAGAGAAATATACTTAAAAACACATTATCACTACACCAGTCCCACACCTTAAAGGGAAAAAAAGAGAGTAGTATAACTTTAAAATAATAAATTTTAAAAGTACTGATGATTTTAATACCTTTTATAACATTTTCCTAATTAATGGGTATTAACACAAATAATGAAGGATATGCAAACTTTTTAATAGTAAAATGGGACCTTTATGTTCACGTTGAACATTGCTTATCTGAGGTATTAATCTTTTTTTCTGCCTTCAAGCCCTCTGTATAGACCTAAGAAGTAGTTTCATGTGAATGGTGATTTAGGCTAGGGATATAAAATTAAGGCACTTAAAGAAATCTGTAACATAGCTTAGTATATTCTATAATACACTAAATTTATGGTAGACTTGTATTAAAGTTTATTTATTATTTAAAATTTATTTATTATTATTATTTTTTAAAGTAAGCTCTGTGGTCAGTGTGGGGCTTGAATTCATGACCCTTAGATCAGGAGTCACATGCTATACTAACTGAGCCATCCAGGTGCCCCAAAATGAAAGAGTTTTACAAATATCAAAATAATTCAGTCACATTGGGGGGAAATAAGCAATTTCACAATTAGTCTAATGGATCAAGTCTTGGGCTCTTTTTCATGGGTGTGGTACTGGGAAAATTTGTTGAGCTCCCTAGAGAACCTCCTGTTTTGCAGCCAAATCTAGAATGGTTTTATGTCCCTAAAAATTGTACTTTTATCTTTTGTCCAACATGCTTGGTGAAATTAGAGACTTGAAAGGAAAGTTGTTCTCAAGTAGTTTCAGAGAGGGTTTTCAGCAGCAGGAGGTGGTTGGGAAGTTTGGTCTGTTCCCATAATTGCTACAATCAGAAGTGTACACCATGGTAAATGGAGACCAGAAATTCAATCCAGTAAAAGTGTGGGGCTGCCTTGTATGTAGTGAGATTAATGAACGACACCCAAATTTGCACTAGCAAAATCCCTCCCAATCTGGCTGTGGTTTGGTGCCATCTGGTGGTAATTTTTTCACTAACAGGTAAATGATCTGCAATTGGATAGGACTTTGAGGACAGTGGTAAGGACTTCACGAATATTCCTTATTTGCTTACCCATTTTGTTTTCCTGAACTGAGGAGATGTTATGTCTAGGAAATAGGTCCAGAGCCTTGAAAACTGTTCATCACCTCCCTCCTTCCCCAGACTGGATTTCTGCTGTTTCCTGGTATGGTATGGTATGGTATGATGCACCCCCATCCCCTCCCAGGAGAAAGTAGTAACTTTAACTTGCTCCACCAGGTAGAGGATAGGAGCTAGTTGTCTTATTCATGTTAGGCTGGTGTGTGTTGTTTCTGGATTTTATTTCATTTGGAATACTGACTCCCTTACTCCTAAAGCTTAAAAACAATCTTCTCGTATGTGCTAGGGATACCATGTACTTGTCTCCTCTGATTTTCAATTACAGTGGTAGGTACAGTTTTTAGCTCAGTAAGCCACATGATTGAGCAAATCTTTATAAGGCTCTTGAACCAGATTCTGAAAAATTCTCTTATTTATTGTAAATCTAGATTAGGATAATATTTAAGGATGTGTTGATTTAAGGCTTATCTTAATAGTCTTCATTTTTAAATTGAGGTTTTTGAAATTACTTCATTTCTATATGTATGCAAAAATAAAATTGAGTCAAATTGTTAGTACTTGGATTAGATTTACTTGTATTATATAGAAATGATTAGTTTGCTTATATCAAATTTTTTTATAAGTACTATTATATGTTTATGAGGAGACATCTTTCAAAAGATTCCAACAGACATAAGCATTCTCCTGTTTTGGTAGATTGTTCTATGGTAGAATGGTAGATCATTCCCCTTTCAGGGAAATTTATTACTTGCTTCAGAGGGACAGCAAATTCTAGGTTTAAAAGGGATCATCACAGAGAAGCATTTTCTTTCTCCATCTTAACACTTATTTAGACGGGTAAGATATTGCTAGATTATTTTTTTTATTATATACTTGACACAACGTTAATTTAGCTTGAGATGCACAACCTAGTGATTCAACTTCTCTATACATTATGCTGTGCTCACCAGTGTAGCTCCCATCTGTCACCACACTGCACTATTACAGTATCACTGACTGTATTCCCTATGCTGTACCTTTTATCCCTGTTGTGACTTAGTCATTCCATAATCAGAATTCTGTATCTCCCATTCCCCTTAACCCATTTTGCCCATCTCCCCCCCACCCCACGCTTCTGAGAACCATCAGATGTTCTCTATATTTATGGCTTTGTTTCTGCTTTTTGTTTATTCTTTTTTTTTTTAAGATTCCACATATAAGTGAAATTACGTGGTATTCATATTTTTTCAGTCTGACTTATTTACTTAGCATAATACCTTCTGGGTCCATCCATGTTGTTGCCAGCGGCAACATCTTATTCTTTTTATGGCAGAATACTATTTCATTGCATATATATGCCACATCTTCTTTATGTATTTATTGATGGACAGACACTTCAGCTGCTTCCATATCTTGGCTGTTGTAAATAATGCTGTCATAGCCATAAGGGTGCATATATGTTTTCAGATTAGTGGGGGTTTTTTTACTTTAGGTAGATACCCAGTAGTGGAATTACTGCATCGTATGGTATTTCTATTTTTAATTTTGGGGGGAACCTCCGTAGTGCTTTCCACAGTGACTGTACCAGTTTACATTCCCATCAGCAGCACATGAGGGTTCCTTTTTGTCCACATCCTCACCAACACTTGCTTTATTCATTTTTATTCTGACCATTCTGACAGGTATAAGGTGACTGGTTTCAATTTGTATTTATCTGATGATTAGTGATGTTGAGTGTCTTTTCGTGTGTCTGTTGGCCATCTGTAGCCGTCTTTGGAATGTCTCTTCAAGTCCTCTGTCCATTTTCAGTTGGATTACTTGTTTTGGAGTTTTGTCTGTTTTGCTTTGTTTTGTTGTTGTTGTTGTTGTTGTTTTTGCTGTTGAGTTGTATAAGCTCTTTATATATTTAGGTAATAACTAACCCCTTATTAGATATATCATTTGCAAGTATCTTCTCCTATCCAGTAGATTGCTTTTTTGTTTTGTTGATGGTTTCCTTAGTTGTGCATAAAGCTTTTTGTATTGGTTATAGTCCCAATAACTTATTTTGCTTTTGTTACCTTTGCCTGAGGAGATAGACTTAAGAAAATGTTGGTAAGGCCAATGTTAGAAAAATTATGGCCTGTGTTTTTTTCTAGGAGTTTTATGGTTTTAGTTCTTTAATCCATTTTGAGTTTATTTTTGTGTATGGTAGAAGGAAGTGGTCCAGTTCCATTCTTTTGCATGTGGCAGTACAGTTTTCCCAGCACCATTTATTGAAGAGGCTGTCTTTTTCCCAGTATATATTCTTGCCTCCTTTGTCATAGATTAGTTGACCATATAATTGTGGATTTATTTCTGGGCTGTTTCTTCTGTTCATTGATCACATGTCTATTTTTGTTCCAGGACCATACTGTTTTGATCATTATAACTTTGTAGTATATCTTGAAATCTGGAATTGGGATATCTCCAGCTTTGTTTGTTTGTTTGTTTGTTTGTTACTGCTTTGGCAATTCAGGGTCTTTTGGGGATCCATACAATTTTAGGGTTATGTGTTCTAGTTTAGTGAAAAATGCTATTGATATTTTGATAGGGATTATTTTGAATCTGTAGATTACCATTTGAACAATATTAATTCTTCCATGAGCATAGTATGTCTTTCCATTTGTTTATGTTATCTTCAGTTTCTTTCTTCAGTGTTTTATACTTTTCAGAGTACAGGTCTTTCAACTCCTTGGTTAAATTCATTTCTAGTTATTTTATTGTTTTTGGTGCAGTTTTAAGTGGAATCATTTTCTTAATTATTCTTTCTGCTATTTTGTTATTAGGGTATAGAAATGCAGTCCATTTCTCTGTAGTAATTTTATAACCTGCAACTTTACTGAATCCATGTATTACTTCCGATGCATTTTTCATGGAGTCTTTACAGTTTTCTATGTATAGTATCATGTCATCTACAAATAGTGACATTTTAATTTCTTCCTTACCAATTAAATGTCTTTAATTTCTTTTTTTATTTTTTAATTTTAGTTTAAATTCAATTAACATATGTGTTATTGGTTTCAGAGGTATAGGTCTTTAATTCATCAGTCTTATATAATACCCAGTGCTCACTCTGTCTTTCTCTGATTGACTTATTTCACTTAGCATAATACTCTCTAGTTCCATCCATGTCATTGCAAATGGTAAGATTTCAATTTTTGATGGCTGAGTAATATTCCATTGTGTATATAGACCACATCTTTATCCATTCATCTGTCAATGGACAGCTGGACTCTTTACATAGTTTGGCTATTGTGGACATTGCTGCTATAAACATTGGGGTGCATGTGCCCCTTCAGATCACTACGTTTGTATCTTCAGGGTGAATACCTAGTAGTGCTGGGCCATAGGATAGCTCTGTTTTCAACTTTCTGGGGAGTCTCCATACTGTATTTCAAAGTGGCTGCAGCAGCTTGCATTCCCACCAACAATGCAGGAGGGTTCCCCTTTCTCCACATCCTTGCCAACATCTGTCATTTTCTGACTTGTTAATTTTAGCCATTCTGACTGGTGTGTGGTGGTATCTCATTGTGGTTTTGATTTGTAGTTCCCTAATGCCAAGTGATGATTTTTTTCGTTTGTTTCCCTTGCCTTTGGAGACATGTCTAGCCAGAAGTTGCTGCAGCCGAGGTCAAAGAGGTTGCTGCCTATGTTCTCCTGTAGGATTTTGATGGATTGCTATCTCACATTGAGATCTTGCATCCATTTTGAGTCTCTTTTTGTGTGTGTGGTGTAAGGAAATGGTCCAGTTTCATTTGTCTGCCAGCGGCTGTCCAATTTTCCCAACACCATTTGTTGAAGAGACTGTCTTTTTTCCATTGGATATTCTTTTCTGCTTTGTCAAAGATTAGTTGACTATAGAGTTGAGGGTCTATTTCTGGGTTCTTTGTTCTGTTCCATTGATCTATGTGTCTGTTTTTGTACCAGTACCATACTGTTTTGATTATTTCAGCTTTGTAATAGAGCTTGAAGTCTGGAATTGTGATGCCACCAGCTTTGCTTTTCGTTTTCAACATTCCTTTGGCTATTTGGGGTCTTTTCTGGTTCCATTCAAATTTTAGGATTATTTGTTCCAGCTCTGTGAAAAAAGTTGATGATATTTTGATAGGGATTGGATTGAATGTGTAGATTGCACTAGGTAGCATAGACATTTTAAATTTTAACCATATTTGTTCTTTCAGTCCATGAGCATGGAACATTTTTCCATTTCTTTGCATCTTCCTCAATTTCTTTCATGAGTGTTACATAGTTTTCTGAGTACACATCCTTTGCCTCTTTAGTTAGGTTTATTCCTAGGTATCTTATGGTTTGGGGTGCAATTGTAAATGGGATCGACTCCTTAATTTCTCTTTCTTCTGTCTTGCTGTTGGTGTGTAGAAATGCAACTGATTTCTGTGCATTGATTTTATATCCTGACACTTTACTGAATTCCTGTATGAGTTCTAGCAATTTTGGAATGAGTATTTTGGGTTTTCCACAAAGAGTATTATATCATCTGCAAAGAGCAAAAGTTTGACTTCTTTGTCGATTTGGATGCCTTGTATTTCTTTTTGTTGTCTGATTGCTGAGGCTAGGACTTCTAGTACTATGTTGAACAGCGGTGATGATAGTGGACATCCCTGCTGTGTTCCTGACTTTTAGGGGGAAAGCTCTCAGTTTTTTCCCATTGAGAGTGATAGTCACCATGGGTCAAGGTCAGAAAACAAGGTCAGAGTTTTCATAGATGGCTTTTATGATATTGCGGTATGATCCTTCTATCCCTACACTGTGAAGTTTTAGTCACGAAAGGATGCTGTACTTTGTCAAATGATTTTTCTGCATCTGTTGAGAGAATCGTATGGTTCTTGTCCTTTCTTTTATTAATGTGATGGATCACATTGATTGATTTGCAGATGTTGAACCACACTTGCAGCCCAGGAATAAATCCCACTTGGTCGTGGTGAATAATCCTTTTAATGTACTATTGAATCCTATTGACTGGTATTTTGGTGAGAATTTTTGCATCCATATTCATCAGGATATTAGTTTGTAATTCTCCTTTTTGATGGGGTTTTGTCTGGTTTTGGGATCAAGGTGATGCTGGCCTCATAGAAAGAGTTTGGAGGTTTCTAAAGGCCTTTCTTTTTCTTATTTGATTGCTGTAGCTAGGACATCCAGTACTATGTTGAATAATAGTGATGAGAGTGGACATTCTTGTCTTGTTCCTAATCTTAGAGAAAAAGCTCTGTTTTTCACCACTGGATATATTGTTAATTGTGGGTTTGTCGTGTGTGACTTTTATTATGTTGAGGTATGTTACTTCTAAAGCCACTTTGTTGAGAATTTTTATCATAAATGGGTTTGAGTTTTGTCAGTGCTTTTTCTGTATCTGTTGAGATGATCATAATAATTTTTATCCTTTGAGATCTTGCTAGATTTTGAATGACACTTCCATGCCTAAAACTCTCTAGTGATTTTCTTCAGTGATTTTCTTCATGCTTATAATAAAATCTGGGGGGAAAAAAAGTACAGTCCGGCTTTCACCATCACATAGATGACTTCATATCATCTGGCCTTCTCTCATATAACTCTTCACTTACAAATTGTAATTACCCTTGTCTTCTTAATGTTCTCATATATTGTGATTCCTTCTGCCTCTTGTGGTTGCTGAACCCTCTGCAAGGCATGTTCTTTCCCTGGATTGTCAGCTCTTGGCTCAAATTCCATCTTCTCAATAAGGCCCTTTCCTTTAAACCATCCTAAAGTTGTCCCCTGACTTTTTGGGGGGGGGGGGGCTAATAGTTTCTATTTTATTACCCTGTTTTTACAGACTTTGTTGCATTAACTAACTGAAATTGCTTTGTTTTCCTGGTGGTGGTCTACTCGTAATCCATGTAGTTAAGACAGACTGGTTTTCAGTCCTTAAAACAGTGGTATGGATGTAGTAACAATATATGTGTTACCTGCTACTGTTATTGGTATTATGATGATGATGATGATGAAGTTAGTGGTTTTGCCTTTTTTTATTTTTTATTAACATATAATGTTTTATTAGCCCCAGGTTGCCTGTCTTCTTTACTTCTGTATTCTCAGTGCCACAATAATGCTTGCAGTATATAAGATGCCCACTTAATATTAGCTCAATAAATTAAAATGTCTTACTTTTTTATTTAGGATATGTTTCTTATGTAAAATAATAAGGCCAAAATATTTCTGTGTGTGAAATCTGTATCATATGGTGTTGCATTTTACCACTGGAAATAGTTGATTTTGATATTGCCCATAGTCCTTTTTTTTTTTAAGTATACTTTTCATGATGATTTTAAAGGGTGACTTATAAATGTTAGTTACATTATGAAGGCATATTTTCATTTGAGAAATAGAAACCATTTACTAAAAGAAAAAATGGTATTAGTAATTTTTAAAAAGTCTGGGGTAAGCATGCTTGTTTGTAAGTGAAATTTATGTATCTTGAGTGAGGGAAGTTTTTCTTTTTAAATTTTTTAACCTTTCACGTGTTCCCCAAATGAAATATACCCTGAATATTCTCATTGCACATTTTGTCCTAATTATAGTAGCATTAAAAAACTTCTGATTAGAATCAAGTCAGGCTAAAGATTGGCTTTCCCTGTGCTATAAATCACATTGCTCTTGCTGACAGTATACAGATTTCTTCCTTAAGGTATTGAGCTCTCTTCATGCAATAATAAACTCTTTTCTTAATTTGAGTGTCAAATGTCACCTCTTTTTTCTCCTCAGACAAGAAACCAGCCAGTTCTAAAGCCTAAGAACAATCTAAAATTACTGCTATTCTAACTGGAAATGTATTTTAATATACCTCTGCAATAGTGTAAAAGCCAAAGTACTAATAATTTTGGTCAAATTTCAAGGCAGTTTTATTTTCTACCTTATGTGTAGAATGAACACAGGCCCAGGTCCATTTTACACTGACATCCATAATCTGACCCATCTTGTTTTGGTAACAGATCCTCTCTTTTCACTATTCTTTAGTCATCAGACTTTTAAAAGAATAACAACAGGAAAATAAAGATGCTGTCTTAGCCAACTTGGGCTGCTGTTATAAAATACCATATACTGGAGTGGTTTAAACAACAGACATTCAGTTCTCACAGCTATAGAGGCTGGAAAGTCCAAGGTCAGAGTTCCAGATTTGGTTTGTGGTTTACAAACAGTTGTCTTCTCACTGTGTCCTGGCATGGACAGGAGAGAATGAGCTCTGGTCTCTTCGTTTTCTTATAAGGATATGATCTCATGGGAGCTCCACCCACAGGACCTCATCTAAACCAATTACTCCCAAATGCCTCCACCTTCAAATACTATCACATTGGGAGGCTGTATAAATTTGGGGGGACACATTCAGTCCATAACAGATGCTTTTAATTTAAACCAAGTTTTCTTATTTTTTTTTTTTTTCTTGAAGGATGGGTAAGAAGAAAAAATGCTGAAACCATAACTTAACAATGGATTGGTCCTCTGACCCTAATTTCATAGGTTGATTATCCTAAGCTTGAACTGAATTTGTTACTCCATGCTATCGACACTGAATTTGAATAGAAATGTGATTGGACTGTATTGTGTTTTTTAAAGATAGTAATATGAGCTATTTTATTTTTTAGGTTCCATGAACTAATCACCAAATGGTATTGCAGACTTTCTTAAAGCAGTTTTTAGTATGCACAGTAAATAAAACTTACCAAAATGCCAGTTCAGTGGAAAGCCACGTTTTTTTTTTTTTTATCAATTTACAGATTTCCAAATTGACTAGAACCTGATGACATTGCAGTTGGAACATACCAAACAGTAATCATTCTAATTCTCAATCTTGCAGTATTTTTCTGTTCAGTAAGATGCATTTGAATGACCATTGATCATAGCTGGTTTTCCAAATTTGGGTAACACCCTATGAGCATTTCTATTCCTACCTATAAGTAAATACATTTCTCTTAAGAGTCAGTTAAATTATAGTGGCTTATGGCTTATTTTTTTAATGAAAAGAATTTTTATGAGAAGTGGTTTAGTGGAATTACTAATAACTACAATGTTTAGGTGAATATGATGTTCTGATTAGCTGACTTCTTTTAGTCAACTGTTATCCAAAAGATGTTTTTGTTTATTTGCTAAAATCCTTGTTCTGCGAAATTCTTTTCAATATATTGGAATCACTTCCCTGAATGAGTAACATATATTTTATGTATTTGGCGCTTGTATTGATAAAAGCCTACTGAGGCATCATTTATAAAGAACATAGTTCAGGCCAGCAGTTCTTAACAAGGGGTGATTTTTGCTTTCTTGGGGAAATTTGGCAGTGTCTGGAGTAATTTTTTATTGTTACAAATGGGGGTGAGAGGGAGCATGAGACTGGCTTCTGGTGGGTAGAAGCCAGGGATGCTGCTGATCTCCCCGTGATGTACAGTACAGCCCCCCAATATAATCACTGAACACAAAATGTCAGGACCGCCAAGACTGAGAAACCTTGGTGTAGGAATAATAATGACTTTGCTTCCATTGTGGATATTAAAAATACCATAGGCACTGAAGGTAATTCTAAAATATTTTGACTAGGACTCCAGAACGTTTTTGAACAACCATCTAATCTTCAGAATGAGGACTAGGATACTAATCCGGGTATGTGGTGTCTGGAATGTTATTTTTTAACATTCTTTCTGGTCCCATTTCTTTTTAGTTATTGCACAAATGTGTGTATTCCAGCTTCCTATCACACACCCTGTAAACCAGGGCCCAGGATTTAACATATTGTAGGAGTGACTCCGTTGTGCTTTGTGTGGTTATAAGTTGTTTCTTTGGCAGCAGTGAAAAAAGGTGATTGGAAGGGAGTAGAGGAAGTCTTCGTTAAACCAGGACTCATGAACTTAATCTGTACTGGCCAAAAGTGAAGGCTGGTTATTTAAGATAAAGACAGTGTAGACAGTATGTCCTTAACCATATCATTCTTTCCCCATCCTGAATCTCACCCCAAGCAGAGCAGACTTCAGGCTTGGCTTCTTAATTGATGATGACTTCCCTTTCCCCACAGCCTGGAATTATAGGCACTCTCACAGCCGCTTTCTATCTAGATCTTACTAGTATGTTTCCTCTTTAGCCTCTTGCGGGTTTCCTTCCTCCAAGTACCTATTCACAGAGTCAGAGATTATCTCTGATTAAGAGTGAATTCCATACTTTAGGGGCGCCTGGGTGTCTCAGTGGGTTAAAGCCTCTGCCTTCGGCTCATGTCATGATCCCAGGGCCCTGGGATCAAGCCCTGCATCGGGCTCTCTGCTCAGCGGGGAGTCTGCTTCCTCCTCTCTCTCTCTGCCTGCCTCTGCCTACTTGTGATCTCTCTCTGTCAAATAAATAAATAAAATCTTAAAAAAAAAAAAGTGAATTCCATACTTTAAGTGAGGATAATATTCTGTTTGTGTTCAGGGAGAGTGCTACTTGGAGCCCAAGCTTGGGAGCAAGGCAGTGCATATCTCATCTAGGACTGTGGTCTCAGGCTGACCTAAAATCAACCAGATCTTTAAAAATTAGCTTCTTACTATACAGCATTGTGAATTGAAATTTATCCTGGAATTATGATTCACACTTTTAGCTTTAACTTTAGCATTCAGCTTTTTTTATTGTTGCTTTTCTTTACAGGTCTACTTCCCCAGTAGGACAGCATCACTCTCCTATATCTTCTAGACATCACTCATCTTCCTCACAATCAGGATCATCTATTCAAAGACATTCTCCTTCTCCTCGTCGAAAAAGATCTCCTTCACCATCTTATCAGAGGACAATAACTCCACCTTTACGACGCTCTGCATCTCCTTATCCTTCACATTCTCTGTCTTCTCCTCAGAGAAAGCAAAGTCCCCCAAGACATCGCTCTCCAATGCGAGAGAAAGGGAGGCATGACCATGAACGAACTTCACAGTCTCATGATCGGCGCCATGAAAGAAGAGAAGGTATGCACTGTATTTTATCTTGATTTTTTTTTAGCATTAAATATTTTCTTTTTTAAAGAACTGGACATTCAGATTTATTGTTACAGTAAGGAGAAGAAGAAAACCGTGTTGTATTAAGTCTTTAACAGAGAAGAGTGCTTGAAGGCAGTAAGAGGTGCTTTTAATGACACAGGAACATATAAACTGTTAAATGTACATAAGTGGGCATTTTTATGTATACTGAGGTAGTGCGTTCTAAGATGTTTTACTTGGGTACTCTCAAGTTCTAGAAATTTTTGGCTGTCTGATTCTTAAAACATCCCTCTAATTGCTTAATTGGTTTTTAAAAAAAAAAAAAAAAGTGAAGGGAAGAAAAGCAGCAAACCAGGGGGCAGAGTTTGAAAGCATCGCCTATGTTTTGATAAAGAGGAAAGGGCTGAGGGAATATTGAGAAGGTCAGTGTAAGCCAAGTGATCAGTTTTCTAGGTATAACTCAAGAAAGAAGTTAGCAAAGCAGTTTCCCTTTCTAGATCCCTGAGAATTAAGTTAACTTTGGATTTGCTGCTCCTTGTTAAAGCTGAGGTGTTATTATCTTCAATACAGTCTATTCTGATCTCTTTCTGTACCCCTTATCTACGCTTCTTGACCTTATATATTTAAGGTTTTTTCCCCTAACTTCTGAGTTGGTGTTTAAACATAATGAGTACTCGGGAAATATTGCTTACTTGCAACATTTCCCTTTAATGTGCATTTTAAAATAAACCTCTGAGAGTATATTACAGCAGTCTTCTGTGAAACATGTTGAATTTAGTTGTTCTCTTCCTATCAGCAGTGCAATAATTAATCAAGTTCTTTTATTCAAGAAATGATGTACATCTAGGTAGGGATCAGAGAGAGCTTCTGTTGTATAGAATTATTTCTTATGTATATCATTTTGGAACCAGAACAGCACAACAATATTTATGGAACAATGGTAAGATAGAAAAATTCTCTTGGCACCTGTGCATTAATTTTAATAAGATCTTTAACTGGAGTTGTCCAGGAATATAGTGTACATTTAATGAGTACTTATTTTTTTTTATTTTTATTTTTTTTAATGAGTACTTATTGAATGAAAACTCTTTAGTGTGTTTGATATCTGTTTTGAAATAATAATGAGGGGAAATAGTATGTGGTTGAGTCTTAAAAGAATTTTTTGTGTGTGTGCTAAGAGTGGCCCGTGTTACAGGAAGAATCCATTTAATAATAAACCATATGTCTTTAGTTTCTTTGTAAAGATGTTTCTTTAACCTTCCATACAAGATATGTAGCAGTTTGTTCCTCTATTTAGATGTCATCTTCTGAAATAAGAATAATTTTAGTGGAAGAATGGGGAGGTAGGTAAAGAACAAAATTTAGTAACTAGATTTGAAAAGACAGATGGAATCATGAAAAGGATCTGGTACTGAGCGAACATATTTTTAGGCCCACTTGGCATTGGAGGAGGACTACAAGTCATAAATTACACCAAAATGGATCTGTTCTTAAAGGGCATTTGTGAATGTAAGCATATGGATGATATAATTGGCAGGAGAGATCAGTTATTAATGTGAAAATCTAGGGGGTCTTGTTGGATACTGTTTGGGTGCTTAAGAAAATCTGTAGACCTAGCCACCTGGGACAAAGAGAAAAGAAGGTAAGTTGACAATAGGCATATGGCTCTTAGGCATACGGCTGCTATAACTGCTAAAATAGCCTCAGATCTTGAGGTAGTTCCAGAATATGAGAGCAACACATAAGGGAATCTGACTTAAAAACAAGGCAATGTTTGTTTTCTAATGTTCTCTTGTTAGTCCTTTGACTTCATATCAGATTTATGTTGTGATCAATTTCTGCCTGTTCTAGGCACATCTAAAGAATAGTTTATGTTCTTTGCAAATTCCATTAGGCATGGGGTTGCCTAAGCCATTTAGGCTCTGGGCCTCTTAATTTCTTCATTTAGACGGTGACAAGGTTGAATTAAATAACCAGTGAGTTTTGTTTCAGCTTTTTAAAAACTGAAGTTCCTTTTTATTTTTCTGTGAAGCGTTAGAAAATGCTTTAATGAGAGAAAACTTTAGAGACAGGAGTGATTCAGTAAACAGTTCAAGAAAAAGAGAGGGTGAGTAGCAACATCTCTTTGCCAGCCAGCTTATTAACTATAGGCCGCTCTTAAGTACTTTAAGTACACTTGAGGTAGTCACAGATAGTCTAGTTTGGCCCCTTCCTTAGTAGAGATGGCTAAAGTCACTGTGTACCTCTAGATCTACAAATAATTTCTAAAAAATAAACCATCAGTGATACGAGATCAATTTATTTGTTTCATTTGTTTAAGATAAGTATGGATAAGTTGGGGCATGGGAAGATCCTAATCAAAATTTATCTAATCAAGAACATAGTTATTCAAGTGTTAATAAAATTACCTTTGGAATTGTGCTTATGTGTGGTTTTAATTTTCTTATTTGTCCATGTTTTCTTTTTTTTATTTTCTGCAAAGAATGTGAATTATCATTTTTTAAAAATTTTTAGCTCTATATATACATGTATTGTCTGGTTTCTCAAAATTTTGTTAAAGGAATTCTAGTTGATTTCCAAACTTGCATTACAGAGACAAGAAGCAAAAGGGATAGAGAAAAGGACACAAGAGAAGAACGAGAGTATGAACAAGATCAGAGCTCTTCTAGAGACCACAGAGATGACAGAGAACCTCGAGATGGTCGGGATCGAAGAGATGCCAGAGATACTAGAGACCGACGGGAACTAAGGGACTCCAGAGACATTCGGGACTCTAGGGAGATGAGAGATTATAGCAGAGATAACAAAGAGAGCCGTGACCCCAGAGATTCTCGGTCTGCTCGTGATACCCATGACTACAGGGACCGTGAAAGTCGAGATACTCATCGAAAGGAGGATGCCTATCAAGAAGAATCCCGAAGTTATGGCAGAAACCATTTGAGAGAAGAAAGTTCTCGTACTGAAATAAGGAATGATGCGAGAAATGAGTCTCGAAGTGAAATTAGGAATGACCGGATGGGCAGAAGTAGGGGGAGAGGTCCAGAATTACCTGAAAAGGGTAAGGTTTTTGACTTGTCAGTAAACTGTATCTTGTATGCTTATATTGAAATTATTAAATCTTTTCAAGTTTCTTTTCTAAATATATTTTTTTTTCATTCTTTATCATCATTTTGTCAAAGTAATTTTCAATTAATTGAATTTTGGCCTTCCCTATAAATTCCAAATAAGAATTGTTAAATTCCTAGGACTTAGGAATTTGCTAAAGTAGAAAAAGATAAGTGGGTCCTGATTAAAGTCCCCTGGTAAATTATATCCAATTATGCCTAACCTCTTGATGAGTGTGGAACACTAAGAAAATTCCTGTCAGGCAAAAAAGTAGAGTCAAAAGGAAATAATTTTGTACTAAACAGGTACAGATATGATAAAATGATTATTAAAGTGGAATTTAAATGGTGGGGTTTCAAAATTGGTGGTATCAGAAATGACTGTGTATTCCTCAGTATACTTGTGCTTTCTTCAAACCACTTCAGATAATTGCACATCAGAATCTTGAACTATTTTTATTCTTCCCCTAAAAATCCTTTACCAACACCCAGTAACTACCTACTACCTAAATGTTGTATATGCTCCCAACTGCTTGGACTGAATTAGTTTTGACATGTGTTCCTCTCCCCTTTCTTCTGCCCTCCCCTGAAATACTGCTGCAGATTTCTGAACATTTCATTATTTCCATTGGTCTCTTGGTATATCTTGGTCAATATTATAACTCCATATGAAGCTGAAGGCTTTCCTTACCTTCTCCTTCATAGTTGTCTTGGCTTTTCTTAGCCCTTTGCTCTTTCATATACATTTTTAAAATGAAGTTTTTTTTAATTTTGTGGAAAAACTTGGATTTTTATTTTAAATGCATTAAATTTATAAATTTATAACTTTTTCTATTAAGGTCTTATGTATTTTATTACTGGATGCCCAACATTTTTTTGTGCTCTTGTCAGTGGTACTTAAAAAAATTTTTTTTCTCTCTTTTCAATAATGCATTTACATGGTTTAAAATTTCAAAAGTATGAAAGAATATATTGTGAAAAGCCTTTCCTCTATTTGTGACCTTATTCATTTCTTTGCCAATTTTGTCTGTATCCTTCCCAGAAATATTCTGCATAGGCAGGTTTGTAGGTCTACAAATAATAATCCCCACCTGGTTTTACAAACATAATTTTTTTAAACTGTATATTACTCTATACCTTGCTGTTTTCACTTAAAAAAAATACCTTGGAGATCATTCCATATCAGCGAACTTGATAAGCAGCTCTATCCCCTTCTTTATGGTGCACACTGTCCATTGTAGGAATTACTGAAGTTCTTTTATTTAAATTCCAGTTAACATGCAGTGTAATCTTAGTTTCAGATGTACAGTGTAGTGATTCGGCATGTGCATACAACACCCATTGCCCATCACAAGTTCCCTTCTTAATCCCCAACACCTATTTAACCCATCCCCCCACCATCTTCCCTCTGGTAACCTTCAGTTTGTTTTGTATTAGGTAAGAGTCTCTTTCTTGCTTTGCCTCTCTCTTTTTTTTCTTTTAAACTTATTTGTTTCATTTCTTAAATTCCATATATGAGTGAAAATATGTTGTCTTTCTCTGACTGACAGCAAAATACTCCCTAGCTCCATCCATGTCGTTGCAAATGGCAAGATTTCATTGTTTTTATGGCTGAGTAATATTCCATTGTGTATGTATACCATACTTTCTTTGCCCATTAATCAGTCATTGGACACCTGGGCTATTACCATAATTTGGCTATTGTAGATCTTGCTGCGTCATAAATATAGGGGTGCATGTATCCCTTCAAATTAGTATTTTTGTATTCTTTGGGTAAATACCTAGTAGTGCAATTATTATATTGTAGGGTAGTTCTATTTTTAATTTTTTGAGGAACCTCTATACCATTCTCCCAAGTATACATGCAAACACCTGTTTGCATTCCCACCACAACAGTGCAGGAGGGTTCCCCTTTCTCCACATCTTTGCCAACACCAGTTGTTTCTTGTGTTGTTAATTTTAGCCATTCGGATAGGTGTGAGGTGATAACTCATTATAGTTTTGATTTTGTATTTCCCTGACGATGAGTGATGTTGAGCATCTTTTCATGTCTGTTGGCCATCTGTATATCCTCTTTGGAGAAATGTCTGTTCATGTCTTCTGCCCATTTTATAATCGGGTTATTTGTTTTGCAGTCCCTATCAAAATGCGAACACCTTTTTGCACAGAGCTAGAACAATCTGAAGTTAAGACAGTAGTTCTTCCTTATCCACAGGGGCTGTGTTCCAGGATGCTGGGTGGATGCCTAAAACCTCAGATAATACTGGACTCTCTATATACTAGGTCTTTTCCTGTGCATACACACCTATGATAAAGTTTAATTTGTAAATTAAGCATATAAGAAATTAACAGTGACTAATAATAAAATAAAACAATCATAATATACCACAGTGAAAATTATATGAATGTGGTCTTTCTCAGAATATCTTATTTAGTGCTGTACTTACCCTTCTTCTGATGAAGTGAGATGATAAAATGCCTGCGCGATGAGATGAGGCAAAATGAATGATGTAGGCATTATGAGGTAACATTAGGCTACCACTGACCTTCTGATGATATGTCAGGAGGAGGATCATCTGCTTCTGGACCCCAGTGGGTAACTGAAGTCACAGAAAGCAAAGCCACAGATAGGGGAGGTGCTATAAATTATATATTGATAGATGTGTAGGTATTATTCCAGTCTTTTGTTTTTGAACAGTGCTTAGTGAGTAACTGTGTGTCACTAAATAATATCTTTTTAAAGTATTTTATTTTCTACCACTTACTGTTGGGATATGGAAATGATAATTGATATTTGTATATTAATCTTACATTATTATGTCGCTGTATTTTTGTAGGAGATCTAATTGAATTCTCTTAAACATTTATGTCTGGGAACAGATTTGGCTCTTTTCTGATTATTTATTTATTGTCAATAACCTAATGATCTTTCAATATACTGTTGACTATAAGTGCATTTTAAAAATAGGCTTCTTTGCTCTGTTTCAGATTTTAAAGTGTTATTTTTGGCCTTTTACCATTAAACAGCATGTTTGTAGATTTTTAGCAGATTTTTTTTTTATTGTGTTACAGATGTCCCCTAATTTCCCCAGTTTAGCTAACAACTTGTATCGTGACCATTTTTTCTGTATCTTGAGAAGGTCATAGTTGGTCTCTTGAACCTTTTTACTTATATATTTCTTTAAAATTTAGAACTATCCTGGCATTTCTAAGATGAATGGAATTTTTTTCATTTTTTTAAAGTTCTAGATTAGGTTAAACTGTGATATTGAATGAAACATCTGTGTTTTCGATTGAGATTACATAAGATTAGTGGCATAATGGTAAATATTTAACAACGAACTCTTCAGAAAAAGTCCTCTTTTAGCTTTTGCCAGTTTCCATGGTATAAGTACTCTTGCCATATCAGATTTTGAACTACTGACATGAGAAGAGATGCACACAATTGGCTCTTTCAAGCCACTGTGAACCAGTTCTAGCATGCCACTGCGTAGTTCATTTTTTATGTTGTTCTTGTTTGGCTTGGGCATCAAAGTTATACTAGACATACAAAATGTGTTAGGTAGTGTTGCTTCTTTTTTCCTCTGGAACAATTTATATATGATTAGTTAGCTATTCTTTGACGATTTAACATTTGTCTGTTAAGTGTTTCCTATTTTTCTGATGGTTATAGCTTCTACTATCAATTGAGTTTTCTCGTTAAGAGTTAATAGATTTAGATTATTGTAATAGTTATAGATTTGTTTTTTTTTTCTTAAAGCAGTGTTATATTTTTCCAGGAAATTTGTTTTCAAATTTTTGATACAAAGATGTTCCAAAATTTGCTTTTTTAAATCTTATATCTATAACTATATCCCCTTATTTTTCTTGCTCAGTCTTGCCAGAGATGTGTCTGTTTTGAGTCTTTTCAAATAACTAATCTTTGGTTTATATTCTTTTGTATCTCTTCTGTTCTATTAATTTCTGCTCTTAAGTTTTACTTTGTTGTGAAATGTGTGGTAATTGTATTAGTAACCATCTTAAACACTTTGTAAGTTTTAATATGATTTCTTCCTTGATTCATGAATTAGGTAGAAATATGACTTTAAATTTCCAATCATAACTTTTTAAAATAAATCCCCTTCCTTAATTTTAATTGTTGTCAGAGAAGACTTTAAAGTCGACTCTTTGACATCTGTATATGTTAAGACTTAACTGTGGCTCAGAAATGTACATAAATGTTCTGTGTGTGCTTTTAATAGTTGGCTGCAAAGAGTGTCTATGTCAAGCTTGTTAACCATGGTTTCAAATCTATAATTATTTTTAGTTTGCCTTTTCTAACATTACAGAGAAGTGAGTTAAATCTTCCACTGTTACTGTGAATTTGTTGATTTCATATAATTTGATCAATTTTTGCTTTGAATATTTTAAGACTTTGCTGTTAGGTATAAAGGCAGATTATTCCTTTTACCACTGCAGAATGACCCTCTTTATCTCTAATAGTGCTTTTTGTTTTGAAGGTTATTTTACTAACATTTCTTTTGGTTTGTATTTGATAAGTATCTTTTTTCATCCTTTACACCTTGCTGTATCTTTTTGTTTTAAATGTGACTCTAAACAGCATAGGTTAGACATATGTTGAATCTTCTTATTGTATCTTCTCTGATTCTTTCAGATTTTTCATCTTTCTCTTTTGTTTCCTGGGTCATTTCCTCAGACATATTTTTTTTTTCCTTTTCTTTCTTTCTTTTTTTTTTTACTAAGTATCTCTTAGCAGCATCTAAGCTATTACTTAACTTACTCATTCCTAGATGTTATATTTAGCTCATTTCTAGTTTTTAAAAAATGTTTTAAATTTCTTCCTTGTGGTCTTTAATTATACAGATATTTTGACTATTAAAATACATTGTTAACAGTATTTAGAATTCTTCTCTAATTCTGTGAAGGCTCAAAGCCTGTTATGTATATTGTGAGTGTGTGTAGCTCTGCATTTTTTAAGCCACTTTACTGAGATATGATTGACATACAAAAAGCACATACAGTTTGGAGATAAGTATGTGCTCATGAATCCATCACTACTATCTATGCCATTAACATATCCACTGCCTGCACAAGTTTCCTCTTGCTCTCTCCACTATTTTGTATGTGTGTGATGAGAATGCTTAATATAACATCTACCCTCTTACCAAATTTTTGACTTTCCAGGACAGTATTATTAACGGTAGGCACTGTATTGTACTATAGAGCTCTAAGTCTTACTCATCTTCTACAACTGAAACTTTGTACCCTTTGACTAACACCTCTCCATCTCCTTCTACTTCCAGCCCTTGGCAGTTAACGGTTCTACTCTCTATTTCTAAGAGTTTGACTGTTTTAGATTCCACATATAAGTTGCACCATGTAGTATTTGTCTTTCTGTGTGTGACTTATCTCACTCAGCATAATGTCCTCCAGGTTCATCTATGTTGCTGTGTTGTCTCAAATGGCAGGATTTCCTTTTTTTTTTTTTAAGGATGAATAATATTCTGTTATATGTATATACCACATTTTCTTTATCCATTTATCTATCAGAGGGTATTTGGGTTGCCTCCGTGTCTTGGCTATTTTAAATAATGCTGCTGTGAACATGGGATATCTCTTCCAGATCCTGATTTCAATTCCTTTGGATATATACCCAGAAGTGGGATTATTGAATCATATGTGGTTCTATTTTTCATTTTTTTGAGAAACTGCTGTACTATTTTCCAATAGTGGCTATGTAGCTTTGGATTATCATTACCACAGTCAGGATGCTTGGCTGTGTATCATAGGACTCCCTGTGTTACCCCTTTGTAGCTGCACTCAAATCCCCTCTTTTGTCCCTGACCCCTGGCAACCACTAATATGTCCTCCATCTTGTAATTGTTATTCCATAAATGTTACATAATGGAACCATGCTATATATATATATCCTGTTGATATTGGCTTCTTCACTCAGCATAATTTCCTTGAGGTTCATCCAAGTTGTTACTCTTTCCTTGTAGTATTTCCCAGTCGGGGGGTACCACACTTTAACCATTCACCATTGAAAGACATTTGGGTACTTTCCAGGTTTTGGCTTTTACAAATAAAGCTACTATGAACATTCATTTTCCACATTTTTTAATGAAAATTTTCAGGCACCACTTAATGTCCACAAAGTACCTCGGTTCTGTATTGGAATGTTTTTGCTATAAATTGTAATCAAAGCCATAATATATATCCACTTTTTCATTATTTTCATGATATTTCTGTGAATTAGGTATGAACAGATAGTTTTCATTTTTTGTTTTGTTGGGTTTGGGTTAACTGAAATGAGTCTTCTTGCTTTATGATTCCATTAAGACTTTTTTTATTGATAGAAAAAAACTGGGACTTAGCTTACCCAAGTCCATCATTAGACAACTTTGGTGTTCTGATCCAACATTTAATATTCTTTTCCACAATGATTACCATACTTTGAAACACTAACACACCTTCTTTATTTGTGTGTTTTTTGGGAAGAAAGTTTGTGACTGATGAAACTTGTGTAATAAAGTATATGTGTTTAAACATTTGTGTGAATATCCTTTGTTTAGGAAGTCGAGGCACAAGAGGTTCTCAAATTGATAGTCACAGTAGTAGTAGCAACTATCATGACAGCTGGGAAACTCGGAGTAGCTATCCTGAAAGAGACAGATATCCTGAAAGAGACAACAGAGACCAAGCAAGGGATTCTTCCTTTGAGAGAAGACATGGAGAGAGAGACCGTCGCGACAACAGAGAGAGAGGTTTGTCAAATCGCTTATTATTCAATAATGGCCAACAGTGTTTGGGAGAATTGTCTTTTAAAAACCATTTATTAGTTTACTTTTTAATACATCTATTAAGACTTTTGCTTGTTGATACATTTGAAACTATTACATTTATTCATGTAATCTTCCTTGTTTACTTAGTTTAAGAGAGAGTATGTAAATAGTTAGCTACCAAAGGACCTGTTTGGCAGCATGGTGGGTACTGAGGTGTAGTAAGTACTTGCATACTGCAAGAACCTACGTGCCCTACCTTATGTCTCTCACCTTAACCAAATAGCTTACAACCCTTTAAGGAATGTAGATGCTTGGGTGCCCATTCTAGGCATTTCTGATTCAGGAGATGCTTTCCCACCTGAGTATCCTGGCCACTCACTTACTAACTTTGATAATATACCGAGTCTTATAAGAGCTGTCAGAAGAACAAAGGAAAAAAAAATTGATGATGGTAGGGTTGGGGGTGATCTATGGAAACGTTTTATATGCATGTTCCTTCTTGAGAATTTACAATAGTTTAGCTAATTTTATATTCTTGTGTATCTTAAACATTTTTGGTTAATGTATTAGATTCTACTCTTTTAGATTTACTCTTTTTTTTAATAAATTTTTTTATTTTTTATAAACATATAAAGTATTTTTATCCCCAGGGGTACATGTTTGTGAATCGCCAGGTTTACACACTTAACAGCATTAACCATAGCGCATACCCTCCCCAATGTCCATTACCCCACCCCCCTTTCCCGACCCCCCTCCCCCCAGCAACCCTCAGTTTGTTTTGTGAGATTAAGAGTCACTTATGGTTTGTCTCCCTCCCAATCCCATCTTGTTTCTTTTCTTCTTTTCCTATCCCCCTAACCCCCCATGTTGCATCTCCACTTCCTCATAGATATACTCTCTTAAATCAGTTTTAAAGCAAGATTACTCAAAGTCTTTTAAAAAGGGTTTGTAAGCAGTTTCTTTAACAAGCTTTTATTGTCCATCTGTATTAGGGCCTTTAAACTCTTTAAGATCTTATGAAGCTCTTATTAACTTTGGCTGGTTACTAAAGTAAGGTTTGCTATAATGCTGAGATTAACATAGTACGAAACTTGACTGAGTAGGAAACTGAATAATGATGTTTCATAGTGGGCGGAATCACAAAGGTAATAGTGTGTGTGTGTTGATTTGGGCAGTAATAAGGAAGTCACTAAGACACCAGGTACTTCAGTAGTATAGATGAGATTAGACTTGGTTGAGTTGAGTTTGGTAGGGTAAGCCTAATGGATTTGTGTTAAAAGATGTGTATGATTTCCTTAGTTACAGATGAGGCTGGAGTTTATATGTTGTGTGTTGATATCTGAAATTATATCTTACCTAACGCTGATTCACCTCTCCTTAATCTAACATTTTGTCCTTGTAATGCTGTGCTTTTTAAATGTCTCTTCTCTCTCTCTCTCTCTCTTTTTTTTCCTAGTTGGATATCCTAGCTCAGGCTTTTTCATCTTATTCCTGAATTCAGTAGCAACATTTGGTTTCAGTCTTGTATTTAGTTCTCAACCATACATGTATTAAGTTTCTGGGAACTTTGATAGTTGCTTTTTATGTATTAGCAGACTTAATATTGTAAAAGATACTAAGTCTGGGAATATATATATAAAATGTCCTTTAAAATCCTTTTATCTTTATAATATTCCTGTGAGTGTTGGTATGACAAGAGAATTCACATTTCATAACTTATGAGATTTGGGCTAGGAAAAGGATAGTGATTTTTCCACTGTTACAGAGAAGTAAGTTTCAGAGCTGGAATTCAAACTCAGATCTTCTGACTGCAAGTTCTGTCCTCTTTCTGTTTTACTTTACTATAACTACTTCAATAAATATCAGTTGTATGATTGAAACAGAACTATATATTTGAGGTTACTGGTATATTCCACAACATTTATTGAATACTCATGCATTTTGCTAGGTTCTTGAAGTACAGTAGTTCTTGTGCTTATAGAACTTAATGGGAGGGAAGATATCTCCCCTTAAACCACCCAAAAAGAGAAATGACTGTTCAGTGCAATCAGGGACACAAAGAATGTGCTCAGATAGGAAAAAAAGGATAAGAGAGGAACCTTCTTTAGATAGACTGTGTATAAAAATTTGAAAGATGACATTTATGCAGAAGCATAAATGCAAGAGAAGAAACTAGCTTTGTGAAGATTGAGGGTAAAAACCCTCCATGCAGAGGGAAGAGTATGTGCCAATTCTCTGAGATAGGAAATACTATGTCCTAGAGTTTGGAAGAAGGCCAATGAGACCAGAGTACGGTGAGCAATAGGCAGATTGATAGAGGCTGAAGATAGGGATGTACACAAGCACCTTGTTCTGTGCTCAGGAATTTCAGTCTTCCCTTTAGTTCTTAACAGGCTGATTAGCATACCAGAGACAATTGGAGTGTGATTAATGTTACTACTGTATGAAGTTCTGTGAGATGACAGAGGAGCAGACAGGGTTCTGAAATCAGGAAAGTTTCCCTAAAGAGTTTGCTAGAAGGAAGTGGAAGAACACTTTGCAGGGAAAAGGGATAGCATGTGCTGACATGCAGGACTAAAAGAAACATATGCTTAGAGTAGTAATAAGTTATTGTGTTGGGAGTAGAGGTATGCCATAATAGGTAGGGAAGGAAAGAAACTGGGGAAAAGGACTGGTGAGAGACTATAGACCAGGTTCTAAATAGTCTAATAAACCAGGCTAAAAATTTTTGATTGGTTGCCTTGTAGGCAGGGAAAAGCAGTTGGAAAAAATAGAGTTTTCATGGAAAAAGTATAAGTGAGTCTGGGGAAGGACTGAAGACAATGATACCAACAAGTTAGACTGTTGACATAGACATCTAGGAAGAGGTGATCAGAGTCTGTTAAGAATACTAACTGTAGGGATGGAGAGAGGAAATGGATTAAGAAATATTTTGAGAGTGAAATTGATGGATAGCTCAGAGCTCTCCAGCTTTCATGAATGGGTATGTCATTCATTAAGATAAGGAAATAATATGAAGAGAAAAGCATCTTTGAAGAACATAATTTGGGGAAAAGATAGAAAAAAAAGTTTAGACACATTAAAGTGATGTTCTTATATCCTCTCCATTTTCTTTGAAGTAAGAGACATTGTCTTTTTGGTTGGGGAAAATAGAATTTTTATCTGTCATAAGAAGTGTGAGTAAAAAAGTTTATTCCCTGACATGACTATAATCAGAAATTTCAAGTATGAATTACTGCATGCTACAGTATTGAATTTCAGGTTGTTCTGTAATCATCGTGACATTAGTATGACCCCTCAACCAGGAACTCAGACAATCTAAGACCATAAATATGTAGCATTTAGGGAATCAAAAGTGAACAATAGAACCATTTTAAATTTAAGTTGGTTTCAGCAAAAATAAAAAAGGGTCTAGGAGAAACTGACTTCTAGTCCCAATGTCCTAATAAATCTGCCATCTCTGTGGCTTTGGCCATTCAATTTCTAGACCATAATTTCTGTGTTTTTAAGAAACAGCCAGATAAGGTTTTGTTTGGTTTGGTTTGGTTTGGTTTCAGCTTTAAAATTCTATGAACTTTTGTATTGATAAGTAACCTCTAAAGAGTAAATATGCATAAGTCTTGCCTTTTTCATCTATGATAAGATAGGGAATTCAAATTACTTATAATGATTGATCCCTTCCCTGGAAACATCCTTAAGTTATTCTGCTTAATAAGCTGGTATTAGAAATTCCACTTGAAAACCTATTGACCATATTGTAACCCATACAATATGGGTTTATGACTAACCCATAAACATTATTACATAATATGGAAATAGAAACCTCACACAGTAGCCTAGGTCCTACCACAGTGAACTATTTTCAAAAATGGTTAATTCTGTGGAAAAGTCAATCCCATTTTTTTATACATTTTTTTGGTCCCAGACTAATTTCCTCCTCAACTGGGCATTTGGGCAGCATGTATTCATTTTCTCTGTGTTTATATGATTCATGTATTGAAAAAAATATATTTATATAAAATGTGATGAGATGATTGGTTAACATTTTTAAGAAAACAGCTCTTCATCTGAGTGATGAGTTATATGATTAAATAAAACTTCTAATTTATTATAAATATATATCACTAATATGAAACACTTTACATTTGATTACTTCAAGATTGTTAAGCACCAGTACCCTTAATATTCTAGTTTATGATAAATTGATATTGCAGCAACAATTATTGACAGATGTTTTGTTCTACTATATTTTCCTCACATAATAGCTACACTTTGATATGTGTATATTTTGGCCTGAAATTAGAGGTGTGACTTACGAGGGAAATTTTTTTTTTCCTTCAGCTCCTATGTTCTACACCTCCTGCTGCCCCTATCCTTTGCCACCAGTGTTCTCAGGTCCTGCTGGGGGGACAGAGAAGATCAGAGGTGAAGGGTAGAGATGGCAGAAAGTGGGGTTGGAGCAGTGGGCTGGAGGTAGGGTAGGGAGCATGCAGAGAAAGATCAAAGGTGGATCAGTGGGAGGTGGGAGGGGGGTTGATGGGGAACAGAAAACATGTTAGTTAGAGGGCAAATAAAACTTACCTTTAAGAAAAAAAATTTGTAAACATCTAGGGGTGATTATTTGAATGATTAACTTAAACGTAAATATAGTACCTGATTTATATTTGCTGCCAGTGTGACCCTATACACAGATAAAATTTAAGATTTGCCATATTGTCTTACCAATAGGTTATCTGTCAAATTAATCACTGACAAAACTTGATTTTCATTGTAGATCAAAGACCAAGCTCACCAATTCGACATCAGGGAAGGAATGACGAGCTTGAGCGTGATGAAAGAAGAGAGGAACGAAGAGTAGACAGAGTGGAGGATAGAAGAGATGAAAGGGCCAGGGAAAGAGAGAGGGAGCGAGAACGAGACAGAGAGCGTGAGAGGGAGAGGGAACGTGAGCGGGATCGGGAAAGAGAGAAGGAGAGAGAGTTGGAAAGAGAGCGTGCTAGGGAGCGGGAGAGAGAAAGAGAAAGAGAAAAGGAGAGGGACCGTGAAAGAGAGCGAGATCGTGACCATGATCGAGACAGGGAGAGAGAGAGGGAGCGAGATAGGGAAAAAGAGCGGGAGCGAGAGAGAGAAGAACGGGAGAGAGAGAGAGAGCGAGAGCGGGAGAGGGAACGAGAGCGAGAGCGGGAACGAGAGAGAGCAAGAGAAAGGGATAAAGAACGAGAACGTCAGAGGGATTGGGAAGACAAAGACAAAGGACGAGATGACCGCCGTGAAAAGCGAGAAGATACCAGAGAAGACAGGAATCCCAGAGATGGACACGATGAGAGAAAGTCAAAGTAAGAATGAGAATGAATCAGTTTTTTAAAGTTACATTTCAGTAAAGAGTTAAAAAGTTTCATTTAGTGTGCCCCTAATGTCCTTATAATAATTCTTTTTCCTCTCTACATTTTCCTGTATTTTATTTTATTTTTTTTTAAGATTTTTATTTATTTGACAGAGACAGAGATCACAAGTAGGCAGAGAGGCAGGCAGAGATAGAGGAGGAAGCAGGCTCCCCGCCGAGCAGAGAGCCCGATTCGGGGCTCTATCCCAGGACCCTGAGATCATGACCTTAGCCGAAGGCAGAGGTTTTAACCCACTGAACCACCCAGGCACCCCAACATTTTCCTGTATTTTAATTTTATTATATATATTTGGTGTTTAAAGTCTTTTGAATTGTCTAGGAAAAGAAACACTTTCTCATCCTATTTCTGTAGCCATGGATATAATTAATCATTCTTGTTTACTGTGCCATTTTTTGTTTAAGATTTTATTTATTTGACGGGTCGCAGGTAGGCAGAGAGGCAGGCAGAGAGAGAGAGGAGGAAGCAGGCTCCCTGCTGAGCAGAGAGCCTGATGCGGGGCTCGATCCCAGGACCCTGGGATCATGACCTGAGCTGAAGGCAGAGGCTTTAACCCACTGAGCCACCCAGGTGCCCCTACTGTGCCATTTTTGATGATGTATTCAGCTTCTATAGATTTGTTAAGGAGTCCAACTAAAAGTGATAGAACCAATAAACTACACCTCATCATATCCACTTTATAACTAGTTCATGGAGTTGACCAGTCACCAAGAGATATTACCTATGCTATTCCTAATAATCCTTCATGAGTTTTGTGTACTACAAAATTACCCCCAGCCCCGGAAGCATTCACAGTGTCTTAAAACTGAAGGAAGCCCTACAACCACTACATGACTAGAAGATGTTGAGAGAGAGGAGTTGTCCTCTCTTGAGCTATGGAGTTATAGTATGTTATTGGGATCATAAAATGTATTGTTATTATTGCAAATATCTGAGGACAGTTTCTCTTTTCTTTCCTTTTTCCCCCCTTCTGTCTTTTTTTTTTTTTTTTAAGACAAAAAGAATTTATTTGCTCAGGTATCTGGGAAGTCCATGGTCGGTGTTCATTTGTTCTGATGTGACTGTATTCAGACTTTCAAACAAAGTATTAGGAATGGTGTCTCTCCATCTCTCCACTGTTTTCTTCTGTGTGAGTTCCAGTTTCAGAATGGTTTTCTCCAGATGATGGCTAAGATGGCTTGAGTGTATGTCTATCATCTTCACAGCCTTCTCTGTATGTTGGGGCTCTCATTAGTTGAGGAGTAGACAAGGGAGCTAAGTCAGCCACTGTAGCCATGAGAATTTTGGACTCCTTCCTCAATTTTGAGGTTTTATGGACATAAAGCCAACTTTGTTGGAGTTAACTGCCCTTTTTTATTTTTTAAGTTTGCTAAAACAAACAAATAATTTGTATATCCATTGCTTCTGCTGGAGATTATGGTTATAGACAAAGAACATATAGCACAGAAGTGGAGGCTGCTTCTGATAGATCTTGGCTTCCCTTCATTCTGCACCCCAGATTTTCTATAGTTCATCCACTGGCTTCCCTTTCCGCATGTTTAAAAAAAAATCCTACATTAACATAAAATTCAGCTAGTGCCCTTAACATGTAGGCACACAATACATATTATTTCTCTTCTCTGACCAGGTCCTTAAGCTAAGATCGAAATTCTGAAATCTTTGTTACTTACTATTATTATCCAGTCCTGTGCTTTGATTTCATTTTTTCATGATTCTGATCTCTGCTTACAGTGAAAAGTTTGCTCTGGTTCTTTGCAACTGGACAATCCAAACATTATAAGAACCCCAGAAACTTGGGAGTCAGGCAGCTCTATAATAATAACTAGCTATCTGAGACTAGTATCTTGATATTTTTATCAAGGGGCGCCTGGGTACCTCAGTGGGTTAAGGGCTCTGCCTTCAGCTCAGGTCATGATCCCAGGGTCCTGGAATCAAGCCCCGCATCCAGCTCTGCTCAGTGGGGAGCCTGCTTCCCTTCTTCTCTCTCTCTGCCTGCCTCTCTGCCTACTTGTGATCTCTGTCAAATAAATAAATAAAATCCTTTAAAAAAATTATATTGTCATCTCAGTAGTTGAATTTATCCAGAACTTCTTTAACCACTATTATATAGGTTTTATTTGCTGAATTGCCATACTACTTATTTTACTCTTAATTTTGTTTCTATAGCTATTTCCTTGAAGTTAACGTTCTTTTTTGTATATTTTAATTATTCACTTTATTCTTGTATATCAGTTATCTCTTGCTATGTATCAAACCACACAAAAAGTTCCTAGTTTAAAGCAACAACAATTTATCTGCTCATAATATATAGATTAACACTTTTGGCTGGGCTCAGCAAAGCACTTCTGCTGATCTTACTTGGGATCACTCATGTTTCCAGTCAGTCTGGTAGTTCAGCTGAGTCTGGATGACCCAAAATGGCCCCAATCTTATGTCTTGGTACTGGCTGTTAGGTTAGGGCCTCTCTTTTTCTCCTCCACATGACCTTTCATCCTCCAGTAGCCTAAACTCTGCATATAATGATGGAAACATACTCAGAGGGCAAAAGCAGAAGTCTGGTTGCCTCTTGAGTCCTGACTTTCCAAAGTCAAGATACAAAGAAAGAACACAATGTTCTTTCACCACAATGCTCTTCTCATAGCAAGTCAGTGGGCCAGCCCAGATTCAAAGAATGGAGAGATAGATGGCCTAATGATGAGGAGTTTCAGATAGAGAATTGTATGAGCTTGTGCCTGTAAGTTGTCATACTAACCTCCTTTTTCCACCTCGTTACTCATCTGTGTAAATGAGCTGTCAAGGAGATAGGTGTACTGCAGTGTTTTTGCCACTTTTGACCATAGTATTTATAAACAAAGTTAATAAAAAACTGGCCAAAATTTAATGAATAAATAGGAAAACACTAGAATAATTTAAGTACCAGAAATATTAATGACTAGTCATTTAATGTTTAACCTAAAGACCAGAAATATAGTGAACATATGAATTATTTTATTAACTTGCCACCAAGCAAGTGATTTTTGTTTTAAGAAGAGGGAAGGAACCAATTTTCCCAGTATACCCACAACATGACTGACACTGGGTGTATGATATAACTAACTTAAATTCATGTCTTTTTTGACTCCAAAGCAAATACTAAATTTTCTCATTTGGCTTCCCAACATAAAGCATTTCTTTATCATAAAAATTAAAATTAATGAGTAAGTTTTAGTCAAGGGTGCATTAGTATATTATTAATGCCTCTGTTGTATGTTACCATCTTGTAGTAATTAAATCTGGTGATTTAATGAAGATTAAATCTGGTGATTTAATGAAGAAAGGCCTATTGCCGTGTATTTTAAGTCCACAGTTGTGTGTCTTAACAAAGGAAGTGAAGAATTTTATTAAAGATGCTGAATACCTTTTGTATGATATAGCTCTGACAATATTGCCCTCACAATTTTATATTCTAGTTACAGTAAAGAAATAACACTAGTAAAGAAATCACTTTTTTATCCCCTGGAGGTTTATAAATTATATTTGTTCAACTTAGGAAACGTTATAGAAATGAAGGAAGTCCTAGCCCTCGTCAGTCACCTAAACGCCGGCGAGAACATTCTCCTGACAGTGATGCATACAACAGCGGAGATGATAAAAGTAAGCAGAATCTATTTTCTGTGTTTCTATATCCACTTTCTTTTATAACCATGAGACCATTCTTTGGCATTAGTAGAAAATGACAAAGTAAAATTTAAAATTTTTCTTGCTCTGCTGCCTCTGAATATCTCATGTGACTAAAGTATATGCTAGAAATACAGTTCCTGTATCATACTGGCACGGTCATCTCCTACTATTTGTAATAAAGCCCTGTTGTGAGTGAAATTATTGCCACTTTTAAAGTTTTAAAATGAAAAGTGAGAGGTTGGGTTATTATTTCTGTGTAACATGCCATGTTGTTTACCTGGTGAAAGTGTGATTACTTTCATCTTTTTGTATAGATGAAAAACATAGACTCTTGAGCCAGGTTGTACGACCTCAAGAGTCTCGTTCTCTCAGTCCATCACACCTTACAGAAGACAGGCAGGGTAGATGGAAAGAGGAAGATCGTAAACTAGAAAGAAAAGAGAGTTCAAGGCGTTATGAAGAGCAAGAGCTCAAAGAGAAAGTTTCTTCTGTAGATAAGCAGAGAGAACAGACAGAAATTATGGAAAGCTCAAGAACTCGTGCACAAGACATGATGGGACACCACCCGTCTGATGATCGAGACATATCTGATCGAGCTCATGATGAGAACAAGAAAAAAGCAAAAATTCAAAAGAAACCTATTAAGAAAAAGAAAGAGGATGATGTTGGGATAGAGAGGGGTAACGCAGAGACAGCATCTGAAGATGGTCAGGTATTTTCACCAAAAAAAGGACAGAAGAAGAAAAGTATTGAAAAAAAACGTAAAAAATCCAAAGGCGATTCTGATATTTCTGATGAAGATGCAGTACTGCAGAATAAGAAGAAGAGAGGCCCACGGACTCCCCCTATAACAACCAGAGAGGAACTGGTTGAAATTTCCAATGGGAAGGATGGCAGTCTAGAGGATTCTCAGAAAAAAGAAGATACGGCATTCAGTGACTGGTCTGATGAGGATGTACCTGACCGTGCTGAGGGGGCAGAACCGGAGCACGCTGCCAGGGCCCCTACTCCTGGAAGGACGCCTTCTCCGTCTTCTCTTCCTCCGCCTCCTCCTCCTTCAGCCACTGCAGCCAGTACCACTGCCCCTGCTACTCTCTCCGCATCTGCTGCCACCACCTTCACGTCTGCCGCCGCCGTTGCCGCCTCCGCCACACCCAGTGCCGCCAACGAAGACTCACACAGAAAATGCCACAGAGCACGAGCGGAAAAAGTAGAGGCACCTCACATCACTATAGAAGATGCGCCACATCGCAAGCCAGTGGATCAGAAGAGGAGCAGCAGCCTTGGGAGCAATCGGAGTAATCGTAGTCATACGTCTAGTCGTCTCCGTTCCCCATCCAATGATTCTGCCCATCGAAGTGGAGATGACCAGAGTGGTCGAAAGAGAGTACTGCATAGTGGCTCAAGAGATAGAGAGAAAACAAAAAGTCTGGAAATCACAGGAGAGAGAAAATCTAGGATTGATCAGTTAAAGCGTGGAGAACCCAGTCGAAGTACTTCTTCAGGTAATAAAATTGAATTATAATCTAGCCAAGTGTTTCCTGTCTTAATATATTACATACAATCTTATATTTTATGCAGATTATAAAGTAAATGCAAAATCAGTTACGATACACAGTGCCTTAAAGTTTAAGGAGCTTAAAAGCTTAAGCATGCCACCAGAATGTTACCATTTAATACCAGCGTTATAATAGAGATACTTTGAGTAACGCCCATCAGTTTAACATCAAGATGTTAGTAAGTATATCTTGGTGGAAGGGCTTATGTATTCAGGTCCCTTATTGATGCCTAAAATTTTAACCTTCCTGCTCTTCTTCCTACAGCCAGTGCTTTTTCTATTGACCCCAGAAAATAAGGTAGGATATAGGAAGAGATCATATAATGAAGTGATCAGTTCTGTTAATGCTGACCCATTTTATGCATATATTTCTTAGAAGATATTTTATGGTTATAGTGGAAATAAACATGTTTCCTTGTCTTTTCATATTAATTAGCACTTTAATGGAGAGAGATCATTTTTCCTTAAGTGAGTTCTGTGTATAATTGGGAATGTAGAAGTATCAAATTGTAAGCTTTAAAGGACCCTAAGATATAAAGCATTTTCTTTATTTTTCTTCCTCTTGAAGTACAGTGGACATAGAATGTTGCATTAGTTGGAGGTGTTGTACATAACACAGTGATTTGACTTACGCTTTGCTCACCACAAGTGTAGCAACAATGAAGCATGTTTTATCTTCTCATATGTTAACTCTTTGTATATTTATTTTAGATCGCCAGGACTCAAGGAGCCATAGTTCGAGAAGAAGTTCTCCTGAATCGGATCGACAGGTCCATTCAAGATCCGGGTCGTTTGATAGCAGAGATAGGCTTCAAGAACGTGATCGGTATGAGCATGATAGAGAGCGGGAAAGAGAGAGGAGAGATACCAGACAGAGAGAATGGGACCGAGATGCTGATAAAGATTGGCCACGGAACAGGGATCGAGATAGATTGCGGGAACGAGAGAGAGAACGAGACAAAAGGAGAGATTTGGACAGGGAAAGAGAGAGACTAATTCCTGATTCTGTGGAAAGGGACAGGGACAGAGACAGAGACAGAACTTTTGAGAGTTCTTCTCAAATAGAGTCTGTTAAACGCAGTGAAGTAAAACTGGAAAGTGAACATGAAAGAGACCTAGAAGGCACTTCGCGAGATTCTCTTGCTTCGGATAAGGAAAAAATGGATAAAGATCTAGGATCTGTGCAGGGATTTGAAGATACAAACAAAGCTGAGAGAACTGAGAGTGTGGAAGGTGAGTGCCACACGTTTTTGTCTGTTATCCTGCTCTGTTCCTTTTCCATTTATATAGGAAACAAAATATTTTTTTTAAGAAGGTGTTCTGCTGATATGCATAAGGAAAAGCCCTGTGATATTTCAAAAATGCATTCCCCTGATTGGTACTGTCAGGATAGACTTGGTTCAAATTAGCCTATATTTAAATTTAAAAAATTAAATTTAAAAAACTTAAATGTGGTTACTGGAGGTGTTAAAAAAATAGTTATCACCTCCTTTTCTTAGATGCTTAAAAAAAAATTACAAACGGAAGTTATTTCTTGGTTCAGAGATGGGCTAAATAACTATTAGTGATCCTGTTTTCCAGGGCAGTCGAGAACAAATACATAAAACTGTATGCATTCCCCAAAGCTGCATTTCCCCTCTAACCCACTCAGAGCCAGCCTCAGCAGTGGGGCACATCATTCTCCACTGCCCTACTCCTCCTTCAGCCCCAGACTGCACAACAGACTGAATCATGCCTCTGAATTCTCTGAAGGCCCTACACTCCAGCCATTTGTACCCTCTCTTCCCAATGTCTGGTAGACATTTGCCCTTTTATCTTCTTTTACTCACACATCAACTCCCAGTCTGTATTTCATTTCCTCTGTGAAGCCTTCTCTGCTCTGGGGCTTTTTCAGAGCACCTGGTCTGTATTGCTTTTATAGCATCCCCACACTGTATTATAGTAATTTTTCTATGGTTTTCTCCCCCACTATACTGTATTCCTTTGTTAGGGACCCAGAGCTTTTCATTTATCATCAAGACTGTAGCAAGAACACAGTAAATGGTTGATGAATGAAAATATGTACTGCCTGTGCATACATACCACACATCTTATTCATTGGTGAATTATAAGCTGGCTTAACAATAGTAATGACTCCCCTGGGAATTCTCCTGGAACTTCTGTCTTCTTGGATTGTCCAGTTCTGGTACCAGTGCGTATGCCGTTCTGATAAAACCTCTCCATTTCAATCCCTCAAGAAATTATGAGATACTTGTATGTAAGTGGCAATATTTTACTGTTCTTTTCATTTGCCATATTGTAACATTGAGCCCAGAGTAAAATTCATGTTCTTTTGGAACTGTAAACATCTTTACCATTTCTTGGTTAACTGATTAGATATATTCCAGTACACCATCTGTTAAATGATTTTTCTCCCTAACAGAAACATTTTTATCTCAGTGTTCTTCACAATACAGTTCCATCTCAATTTTGAGTATAAATAGCCTCAAATCATGAGCCATGGCACTAATGGAGGTACAACCTTGGGGTATAATTGAATATAATTGAACTAATTATAATATCTCTCTTGTGATTGGAGTCAGTGCCCCTCATCCCTAAGATACATCATATCATTCACTGGTTGTGATCACAGATAACATAGCATAAAAATTTATAGGTGAATTACCTAATGTGAGATGAAAAATTTTATTCATCTAAAGTAGGAAAATGAGTTGGATAAACTTGAAAAAATAAAAATGCTATTTGTATTTATGTTTAGACATATATTTGTATAATGAACTCATTAAATTGGTTACCTTAAAGGCAAATTGGTGGAGGCATAAGGAGATTATTAAAGAATTTAATAGAATAGAAAATTATGGGATGACTAGAAACATCTCATAGTTTATTGTATTTTATTTGCTGCAAATTTATACCTGTAAAGCATAGTGTTGCATTTTGAGAACTAGTGTTGTAAACTCAGTAAAGTATGTGGGTAACTGCTGATTAGAAATATTAAGCATACTCTGTAGTTTTAGGAAAGTTTTAAGTTCACAACTAACTCACCAGGTGACAAAGCTTAGCTTATGTGATTGAGAAAGATTAGTAAGGTAAATAAAATGAATGCTGGTGATACCAACAAAATATTTTAAAATTATATTACAGCATTCTTTTTAATTGTGTTGGAATAGGAAAGATGAATGGGGAGGTAGGGAGAAGATAAATGGCACTTTTACATTTTTACCTCACTGCTGTAAAGATCTTCGCATCAGCTAAATGCTATGAACAAGTCTGCAAGTCTTTTGTGTTAATGAGCTTATTTAGGTAAAGAAATTACCGCATCCTTTTGAAGTTAGTAAATTTGGATTTACTTGAAATTTATAAGAAATTGACACATGCAAGCAACATTAATAAGTTAGTGGTACCTTATGTCATATTTTAATTGTAATCTTATAACTTGTTTCGATATTGCTGTTAATACTGTGTTCTTGTCATTAAATTTGTTTTTTTCTTTTTGTACTGTGTTCTTGCCATTAAATTTCAGTTTTTTTCTTTTTGAATTGTCAAGTATTTTAAATAATTAAGAAATGTAGTTTTTTAAGGAAAAAAAAAACTTTTCAGGTATTTTTAGTGTTTCCTCTTTGGTTTCACTTAGATGTCCCTTAGATGTGCTCTTTGACAAGAAATTGATCTTTCCAAAGCAGGAGATGACGAATCCAAGTTAGATGATGCACATTCATTAGGATCTGGTGCTGGAGAAGGATATGAGCCAATCAGTGATGATGAGCTAGATGAAATTCTGGCAGGTGATGCTGAAAAGAGGGAAGACCAACAGGATGAGGAGAAGATGCCAGGTAATCATTTACAAGTGTGGTTGAACATAATATCATAAATCAGATGATTTTTAAGGCAGTTTTTGTTCCCTTTCATGCTGTGTGAATTAATGAAAGGCAGTTGGAATTTTTCTCTTTATGTTTAAGACTGAAAGGCCAATGAAATGAAAATTATAGTCCATATGGTCTGCTCATTTTTAAGTAGACATTGCCCATAAATTGGAAAGGGTCCCATTTAAATTAGCAAAGTTCTAAGATTCCATTCCACAGGTTAAGATTCATATTACATGACCTAGAATCTAACCAAATACTGATTGCCTAACAACGTTCTAGGTGGTAGACATATGGTACAGAACTTCAAAATTGTGGTTTCACAAGCCAATTTTTGAAACAGTCATTCAAAAATGTACAATCATTGAAATTATATTTGAACAGTATCTGTCAGTTTTCTGAACCGAATTATTTTCCCTTATAATATACTTTATGCATTGCCAGAGCTTTTTCTAGTGACTACACCATGAAATAACACCCATTGATGTTCCTGTTGAATATCGCAATTAGTCTGATTGTTTTAACTTTTTTTAAAGTCATCGTGAGGGTCTTTGCTATGTCTGGGTATGTAAAATATTAAACTTTTATTTTGACTTAACTTTTTATATTTCATAATTTTTCCTACTAATATAGAAGGTATGTATGATTGTTACCTTTTTTATTATATGCCATTAGGTACTTCTAAATAGAATATTACTTTGTTAATTTTTCACAGTTGTTCCTTGTCAGTGGGTGGATTATTTGTTTTCAGTATTAATAGCCGCTGCCCGAGTTATTTATAGGAATGTGTTTGGGTTTTTGTTTGCTTGCCTGTTTTCTTTTGGTGAGGTTTTTTTATTGTAAAGGTCCTTAGATTCTAAATATTTGTCTTTATAGGAAAGCTTTCATTTTAAGAATAAGACATTTTTGGTTCAAAGCACTTATTTATTGCTGTCTGTGTTTTGCCATTTTTGTTTCTCTAAAGATAACAAGAATGTGGTTTCTTGGTGTGGAAAAGCAAAATCCTTTTCTTAACTTTTTACAGATCCATTAGATGTGATAGATGTGGATTGGTCTGGTCTTATGCCAAAGCATCCAAAAGAACCACGAGAGCCTGGGGCTGCATTGTTAAAATTCACACCTGCAGCTGTTATGCTAAGAGTTGGGATTTCTAAGAAGTTGGCAGGTTCTGAACTCTTCACCAAAGTCAAAGAAACATGTCAGAGACTTTTAGAAAAACCCAGAGGTAATTCCATTTTATTTTGTGCAGTGTCTGCTGTAACTGTTAATTAGGTGCCTTTGCAAAGGGTGCTGTTCTGTTCTCATGCAGCACTTACCATATAGGAACTGGGTTTTTTTGTTTTATGTTTTGTTTTGTTTGAGGATTTAGTTATGTTCTTTATTTAAATCTTCTTTGAAAAATTTTTTTTAAAGATTTATTTATTTGACGGAGAGAAATCACAAGTAGGGAGAGAGGAATGGAAGCAGGCTCCCCGCTGAGCAGAGAGCCCGATGTGGGGCTCAATCCCAGAACCCTGGGATCATGACCTGAGCTGAAGGCAGGTCATTAACCCACTGAGCCACCCAGGCGCCCCTCTTCTTTGAAATTTTAAAAAGCAATTTTGACCATGAAAATTAAAACCCACAGAAAAGTTACGAAAATATCCCAATTGATTTTTTATTTTAAGATTTTATTTATTTATTTGACAGAGATCACAAGTAGGCAGAGAGGCAGGCAGAGAGAGGGGGGGAAGCAGGTTCCCCGCGGAGCAGAGAGCCCGATGCGGGGCTCGATCCCAGGACCCTGAGATCATGACCCGAGCCAAAGGCAGAGGCTGAGCCACCCTCAACCACCACGGAACCACCCAGGTGCCCCCCATAATTACTTTTTAACAGGTAAATTCAAATGTCAGAGCCCTCAGTGGTGTTCCCAAAACTAAACAAAGCAGAGCCTGGAAGAGTGAAATAGATATTTTTCATATCTAAGTAAGTTGGGTGTCTTGGCACCCTTTTCCTTGGGAAATGCAGAGTTCTACCCAAATGCAAATGTGTAGGTTGAGCCTTTATCAAAGAAATTAAAAACTTAGAATGTGGTATGTAGGCCAGATGATCTGGATTCCTCAGTAGGCTTACCACTTATTAGCTATTATTTAATCGCTATGTGTTAGTTGTCACCATTTGTATGCTGGGAATAATTAGACCATCAGCTTCATAAGATCATTAGGAGGAACAAAAAGAGGTAATATAAGGAAAATACTTTGAACAATTCCTGATATGTAGTGACATTCAATAAATATTGACTATTTCTTTTGAAAATATTTTATTGATTTTAGACCTTATGGCAACAACTTTTCATTGTTCTACCATTTTTTTCTGTTTTCTAGGATATTCCTTTTTTTATTTTTTTTCTGTTTTATCTGGTTCCTACCTTATCAATAATAGGAGGGGAATGACTGGGTTGTAAAAAGAAGGAAAGGAGAAAAACATCAAAGCAGCATTTAATTTTATATCATGTTTGTGAGAGTAAAATAATTTTAAAAATTAAGCTTTTTCCTAAAACAAATTGTTTTGTTTCATGGGGGTTTCACAGCATAAGCTGTGAAACACTTTATTTTGACATGTCCCAGTGAACACAGAATGTATGTATATGAAACAAATTATAATTGTGAATGTATATTAATTTGACAAATGACCAAACTCTTGGGTTCCTGCCCCCCACTTTCTGCCTTGTTTGGTTGGCTCTGTGACCTTAAGCAGGTAACTCCTGTGGGTATAAAATGATGGAATGAAACCCCTAAGGTCTTACCCACCTCTGAAGCTATTTGCTCCTATGACTTTGCTAACTATAGAAATGCAGTTTGGCCCTAACTTGATGACATACATTGTAAAAGGGGGTTAGTTGTTGTTTATCAGTCAGATCTCCTATTTTTTGCTGTGATAGCTTTATTAGAGAACGAGAGAATTGGTACATGATGCTGAATAGAAGTGTCATAAGGGATGGGACTTTGTTTACTGCTGTATCCTTTGTCTAATGATTTTAGACATTCTAATTATGCTATTGCCTAGAAGACTACCCGACACACAGTGGGTGTTCAGTAGGTATTTGTAAAATAATTGATAACTGATTTTTTTTTTCTATTCCATTTAATCTGTTTCAGTACCCCAATACTGAAGAAAGTATATCCCTACATCATATGTAATTTTGAAAAAAATTCTAAGGTTGAAGACCGAAAACTTTACATGTATACTAAAATTTAAATTGCTTTTGTCTGGGTTTTCTGTGTATAGTGTGATAGATTAAAAACAAGTATGGGGCACCTGATTGGCCTGGTTGGTAGAGCCTACAACTCTTGATCCTCAAGGTCATGAGTTCAAGCTCCATGTTGGGTGAAGACTTAATTAAAAAAAAAAAAAAAGGTACAACGAAAACCGTGAAGAAACTGGAAGTTTAACCATGTTGGACTTTCTAAGGACATGTGCAAGTGTGTGTTTTGTATTGTTTTAAAAGCAGAAAATGAGGATTTCAACAAAAAGAAATTTGTTATAGTGACTAGTTTCCACGGAAGGAAATGGGCTCCGTGCACATTTCTTCTACATTATAATGGAATGGTAGTTAATATTTTGGGGTTTTTTGAGGTTTTTTGTGATTGTTTGATTCACCTGAGTAACGGCTTTTTTCCACTTAGGTATGTTGGTCCAACTGGACGTTCTGTAGATACGGTGGTAGAACCCTGGCACTGTATTATAGAAAGCTCCTCAGATAATTCTGGTAGACACCAACATTTGAAAACTGGTTTTAAGTTTTTTCTTTATATTTATTTACACTTTTCTTATATTCTGTACCTACTGACAGGTATACAAACCTATTGACTAGATATATTACGTGAGACTAACTTGTTAATTATCTATTCTCACTATACTCTGTGGTTCAGGAAATGAAAGTGAAATATGCAATTCCATTCATTCTTAAATGTGTCTACTTTGTTTTTACTAGGTGTTAATTACTGTTCTCCTTTGTGGACTGTAACAGTAACATATTTGATCATGTCATATAAGCGGTATCTGGTACCTTTTGGTACTTCTGGCTAGCTTGTAGAATGCTAGCTTTGAAATTACTACTCTGTTATATATATATTTGGATTCCTGACTGGCCCTATTCTGTTATTTTGACTTTTTGTCTATTTTAACCCAACCTCTTTATTTTCCATTAAAGCTAAGAAGATATTTAAGAGTTTTCTCCCCATCTTGGCATGTTATGACTGATTTTAATATGTTGTTTGTATAGTGACCAAATCTGGGATAAAATTTGCAGGTTGTCTAACATCTCATCACTTTCCTGATTTTTTTTAAGAGGTCACAAAATGTATTACTGCATTTGAATATTGCTATAATAAAGTCCTGAAATGTAATCTAGAACTTTACGTAATAGTCAAGGGTAAGCAGTATACTGAATTTGACTCCACTTTCTAACTTGAACTATTCTTTCCAGTCATGAACAGCAATCAAAGTCTAAATTCTTTCTCCCTAAGGCTATGTGTCTTACCTCTTAAACAAAAGTAAATATTCAGATAGTCTCTTTAAGACTAGCAACATAACTACATCTTTAAGATCTTTCAGAGAATATAGTGCCTTTTAAATATTTGGAGTATGGTTGCCACTGTTTCAGGTGTACAATATAGCAACAATTCTGTGTTATGCTCTGTTCACAAGTGTAGCAGCCGTCTGTCATCATATGCTATTATAATACTATTCAGTATATCCCCCGTGCTGTACCTTTCATCCCTGTCGTTTCTTTGTTCTGTAGCTGGAAGCTGCCTCTCACTCATTTTGCTCATTGCCCAACCTTTCCCCCCACCCGCCCCCAGCAACCATGAGTTTGTTCTCTGTATTAATTTATCTATAGCTTTGTAGTATATCTTGATATCTGGGATTGTGAACCCTCCAGCATTGTTCTTTTCCCCCCCAAGATAACTTTGGCTATTTGGGCTCTTGGGTGGTTCCATACACATTTTAGGATTATTTGTTCTAGTTTTGTGAACATTATTGGTATTTTGATAGCAATTGCATTGAATCTGTAGGTTGCTTTGGTAGTATAGACTATTTTAACACTATTCTTCTAAACCACAAGCATGGTAGGTCTTTGCATTTGTTTGTATCTTCAGTTTCTTCCTCAGTGTTTTATACTTTTCAGAGTACAGGTCTTTAACCTCCTTAAGTTTATTCCCAGTTATTTGGTTTGGGTGCAATTATAAATGAATTTTTTTTCTTAATTCCTTGTAACTTTGTTATAGTGTATAGAAATGCAGCTGATTTCTGAATATTAATTTTGTATCTTTCAGTCTTACTGAAATCATTTGTTAGCTCTAGAAATTTTTTGGTAGAGTCTTTAGGGTTTTCTGTGTGCTGTGTCATATGTAAACAGTGGCAGTTTTACTTCTTCCTACCAATTTGGACACCTTTTATTTCTGTGGTTAGGACTTCTAGTACTATGCTGAATAAAAGTGTCAAAAGTGCTATTCCAGATCTTGGAACACTTTCAGTTTTTCACCATTGAGTATGAGGTTAGCTGTGGGTTTGTCATATATGCCCTTTTTAATGTTGAGGTATGTTCCCAAATGTTGAATTTTCTCAAATGCCTTTTCTTCACCATTGAGGTAATAGAATTTTTATCCTTATTGAACCATCCTTGCATCCCCAGAAAAATCCCATTTGATCATACTAAATGATCCTTTTAATGTACTGTTGAATGTGGTTTCTTAATATTTTGTTGAGGGTTTTTACATCAATGTTCGTCAGAAATATTGGCCTGTGGTTTTCTTATTTTGTGATGTCTTTGGGTTTTGGTGTAATGCTGGCCTCATAGAATGTGTTTGGAAGCTTTCCTTCCTATTTTGGGGGGAATAGTTTGAGGTGAATGGGTATTAATTTATTAGCTTTTCTTTAAGTGTTTGATAGAACACCTGTGAATCCATCTGCTTCTAAACTTTTGTTGGGAGCTTTTGATTACCAGTGCAGTTTTGTTACTAGCAATCAGTCCGTTCAGATTCTGTTTCTTTTTTATTATGTTTTGGAAGACTATGTTTCTAGGAATTTATCTACTTCTAGGTTGTCCAGTTTGTTGACATATAATTTTTCATAGTACTCTCTTACAATCTTTTGTTTTTCTCTGGTGTTGGTTATTACTTCTTTCTCATTTCTCTTAAATTTGTGTCTTACTTTTTTCCTTGATTTTCCTTTTTAGAGAACCAACTCTTGGTTTCATTGATCTTTTCTATTGTTATTTTTTTTTTTTAATTCTCTGTCATTACTTCTGATCTTTATTATTCCTTCCTTCTCACCTTGGGCTTTGTCCTTATATTTTCTGGTTCCTTTAGGCTTAAGGATAGATTGAGATTTTTCTTGTTTCTGTATTGTAGTTTTTCTTGTTTCTGTATTGCTGTTAGTTTCCCTCTGAAAACTGCTTTTGCTGTATCCCCAAGATATTGAACTGTTGTGTTTTTATTTTCATTATCTCCATGTATTTTTTGTTTTCCTCTTTCTTCGTTGATCCTTTGGTTGTTTTTAGTAGCATGTTGTTTAGCCTCCACGTGTTTTTTATCCTTGTAATATCTAGTTTTATACTGTTGTGGTCTGAAAAGATGCAGGATATGATTTCAGTCCTCAAATTTATTGAGACTTGTTTTGTGGCATACTATGTGTAAGTATATTGCCTTTAATATAAAGTAATTTTCACCAACTGATAAAGTACAGACTGTGTGGAATATTGAAGCAGCCAGTAACACTTTCCTGTTTTTGGAAAACTTAATTCCTGTTTGTTTTTATTGGAAGATGCAGACAGTCTTTTTGAACATGAATTGGGGGCTCTCAACATGGCTGCATTACTACGAAAAGAAGAGCGAGCAAGTCTCCTTAGTAATCTTGGACCATGTTGTAAAGCGTTATGCTTCAGAAGGGATTCAGCAATCAGGAAGCAGCTTGTTAAAAATGAGAAGGTACTGTTTCCTTGAAAAAAAAAAAAAATGCAAAGTGTATGCATTGTATCAATGAATGGCTTTTTTTTTTCCCTATTTGATTGCTTTAAGGTGAGATTAAGATCTCATGTGCTTTTGTGAGTTTGGTTTCCTAGTCTTCTATAGATATAAAAGGAAAAATTCTACTTATAATAGTTTTCATTTTACTTTAATAGTATTGATGAACATTTGTGCATAGCAATTTGTTATTCAAAATTATATGCATAGAGTTTAAAATACTCTTTCTGTGAATTATTTTCATTTGTGAAGTTCCTCAAGGTAAATTTCTAGTATGTTTCATTATCTAAACAAGATCGGGTGAAAAAATTTTCCAGACACAGAATGATGATATTTATAGGAAGAAGTAGCGTCTATGAGAATGTACCAACTCAGAAGAAAGAAAAATAAATAAAAATGATTATACTTAAGCTTTTACTTGAGAAGAGTAAAGGGAATTGAAACATAAGAGAAATAGAAATTTAGATTTGGGAGAGATCTGATCATGAGAAATGGAAAAAGTCTTAACTTTAAATAGCCTAAGAGAGTTGGTATTAAAAGATTAGAGAAATACTCACTAGCTTATTTTACCTGGGGACATTTAAGAAAACACTGCTAGCAGAAAGTGTACTTCATTAAAGAAAAATTCATGAAAAAGTAAGGGATGAATTCAAAAGATTAAAATAGAAACAGATACAAGGCATAGGAGGTTTTTAAGGTCTTTCCTGATTAAAGTCCTGGCTCAGAACTACTTTTTACAGAGTTGCTACAATCATTCTTTGCACTCCCATTTTATGTATTTCTACACTACTTACTTAGTTCCCTTCTTCATTCTGTTGCTTAGGTGCCTAGTCCTCCTTGCAGCTTTTCTCAGTTGGAAGTTTTTCCCAGAGAATTAAACCCCAGGTAGCCCTAATAAGCATGCGTGTAATGAATCACCTTCCCTTTTATGTATTCAGAGTGGTATTACATACTCAGTATCGAATTTGAAAAATAATCCGGCACATCATTTTCTGTTGGCTCAAGGAGGGGGCTTCAGTGGAGAAAGGCTGCACAACTTGAAGTCTCACCAGAGTCCTGCCCCCTTTTTATAAAAAATATTTTGTAGCATTCCCTGCTTCCTCCTCTAATATGCCATATGCTTTTCAAAAGTTGTGACAACTAAAAATATCCTTGTAAAATTCTCCTTGAGAATTCTGTTCTCAGAATTCTGTTGTCATAACCTTATAATCCTTTAGTGCAGGGCACAGACCATTAACTAGCACATGATACATTATAAAAAGTTACAGTGGGACAGTATAAATGTTTAAATGATCCATCTAAAGAAATCATTGTGAGCTTTCTGATTGCTCAGGGTTAAAAATACTTGCTCAAAAGCTAGAGAGACAACTGAAGAAAAAATTTCAGACATTAGAGAATCTCATGAAAAAATGCTAAGAACTATAAACAAAAACCTTTAAAATGTATAACTATAAAAGAAAAGTATAGAATAGGACCATTGAGGAAAATGGTACTACTTACTGGATAATGAAAAAAAGTGTAAAGATAGCAAACTCATATTGGCATTATCTTTAAATAATGATTTTTAAAATATATAAATAGTACTATACATCAGAAGAGATAGGTGAAGGATACAAAGAGAACAGTTGCTCTAAATGAGTTTAACTCAGATTTGTTGAAAGAATGTATAGAACCTGTAGGAGGCAAAAGGAAAGAAAGAATACCAAAAATAAATTAATAGGAAAACAGAAGTAGTGAACCCAAAATTTGGTTCTGAGGAAATGAGAAATATTGGTAATGCCCTACAAGTCTCAGATATTATCCTATTGAAAGGATAATATTGTATCTCTATGCACATAAGTTTGACAATTTAGAAGAAATGGATCAATTGCTATAAAAGCCACAGGCACCAAACCTTCCTCAAGAAGTAATAGAAAATCTGAATAGTCCTATGTCTGTTTTATTTGGTTTTGTTTTTTATTTTTGGAAAAGAATTCTCCACTCCCAGATGGTTTCACTTGCAAAATCTACCAAACCTTTAAGTTAGAAATAATACCATTTCTACATAATTTCTTCCAGAAAATTGAAGAGACAGGAGTACATCCCACCTCATTGTATGAGGCCAGCAGCACTTGGATATCAAGAAAACTACAGATCAGTATCTCTCATGAACATAGACATAAAAAAATCCTTAAAAATTGGAAATCAAAGCCAGCAATATATAAAAAAGACTACACCACAACCAAGTACCATATATCGTCTGAATGAAAGGCTGGCTTAATATTTTAAAATCATTCAATGTAATCTACATAGTAACAGACCAAAAAGAAAAAGATACATCATATCAATTGCTGCAGAAAAAACATTTAATAAAATTTAGCATTCCTTTATAATAAGAATTCTTAGTCTTTTACTTTTTAAAGGATATCTACAAAAACCTACAGCTAACATCATACTTAGTGGTAAAAGTTTGAGAGATTTCCCAAAGAGCTCAGGAACAAGGCAAGGATGCCTATCCTCACTACCCCACTCTACATTTTACTGGAAGTTCTAGCCAGTTCAGTAACAGAAGAAAATAAAAGCCCTGTAAATTGGAAAGGAAGAAGTAAAACTGTATTTATTCACAGACAACATTATTGTCTACAAAGAAGTTTCAAGGAATTTACCAGAAATACTCTTAGAACGTATAAGTTTAACAAGGTCACAGGCTACAAAGCAGGCAAAGAGCAATTGTATTCCCATATACTAATAGTATATAGAAGTACTTGGGAATTGAAGGGGAAAAAATATTTTTTGCAATGGCTCCTCCCAAAAAAGTACTTAGGTATAAATCTAACAAAACATGTACAGGATCTGTGTGTCAAGAACTATAAAACACTGATCAAAAAAAAAGATGACCTAAATAATGGAGAGATAGATCATGTTCATGGATTGAAAGACTCAATATACTTAAGATTGGGAGACTCCCCAAATGGATCTACAGATTTAACACAATGCAGCAAAATCCCAGCAGGGTTGGTTAGGTGGTTGGTTGGTTGGTTCTGTAGATGCAGACGACAAACTGATTCTAAAGTCTGCATGGAAAGTCAAGCAACAAGAATACACAAACTATTTTTTTAAAAAAGAACTTGTATCTAGAGTATACAAAGAACTCTCAAAAATTAACAGAAAACGGGCAATCCAGTTGTTTTTTAATGGGCAAGACTTGAATGGACAATTCACCAAAGAGGATAAATGGATATATATGGTTAAGCACATGAAAAGATGTTAAAGAGTATTAACCACTAGAGAATGCAGATTAAAACTTAAGTTAGATACCATTGTGAATCTATTATAATAGCTAAAAACCAAACACCAAAAACCCCCGTGGTGAGGCTGCGAGCAGTTGAAACTGCCGTGTATTGCTGGTGAAAATGCAAAGTGGTGCCAGACATTTTGGAAAATGGTTTGGTTTTTCTTATAAAGTTAAATATATACTCACTATATGACCCAGTAATCCCATTGCTAGGTATTTACCTTAGAAAAATGAAAACTTAGGTTCATATAAAAACCTGTCCACAAGAGCTTATAGCAGGTCTTTTCACAATCTCTAACAACTGAAAACCACCCCAGTGTTCTATACATAGCTAATTGGTAAACTGGGGCACATCCATATAATGCATTACTAATTTGTAATAAAAAATAACCAAAGTGTCAGTACTGTCAACAACACGGATTAATGTCAAGAGCAGGTCTCAGAAATCATGCAGTATATAATTCCATTTATTTGACGTTCTGGAGAGGCAGAATGATCAGAGACACCCTGTGATTGGTTGCCAAGGATTAGAGTTGGGCAGAGGGTGTGAGAACAAAGGGACAGCAAAGGGAGTTTTCTGAACAAGGGAACTTCTCTGATTGTAATCCTAGTTACGTGACTCAGTACTTAAGTCTAAACTCACAGAACTACACGTAAAAGGTCAATCTACTGTATCACAACATGTGATCAAGGAAGCACTGTTCCTTTAAGGATCTTAGAAGAGAAATGGCAGAATGCTAGAGATAGTCAAAACTCACCTTATTTCATTTATGAACATAGTTGGAGAACATTTAATAAAATTGTAGGACTGCAACTTCCAAAACTGCTAATGTAGCTTTAACTTACAGTAATAGAGATAGACATTTTAGCAGAAGGGAGGTGGTAGTTTCTCGGTATACTGCAGTGATCAGCTGTCTCCTAGGGAATTTGTTCACTTCCAGAGCCTGCATTTCATGGGACAGTAACAGACCAGTAAGGAATGTGGAGTGTTCAGTGCTTCTCTTCAGAGGACTGGAAGGTCCTGGAAGAGTAAGATTGAATTAGTGTGCAGCTCTAAAGAGATTTTTTGACGTGCTCAGGAATGTGCAGTGACTGTTGCTTGTCATTGGAAATAAAAGCTAGTTGATTACCTGTCAGGGACTGCTGAAGATGCCACTTTATAAGCAAGAGGTGCCCTTTCAAAGATTGCTTTCTTTTCTAAGAGTCCTTGAATCTGAAAATATCTCTTAATTTTGCTTTTAAATATCCATCCCAAATTAATTTTTCTTGCTGCTCTGATATTTTTGTTAGTTAACAGTAGGAAAGACAGGGTAACCTCTAATAAAATACATCTTTTAAAATCTGTTTTTGTTTTCTTTGAATTAGGGCACTATAAAACAAGCATACACGGGCGCTCCAGTGGTAGACAGTGACTTGCTGCGATTGAGCCTTCGGCTGTTTAAAAAGAAGACCACCTGTCATGCCCCAGGACATGAGAAGGCGGAGGAGAATAAACTCCCACAGTCCAGTGTCCAGCAGGAACTGTGTGTGTCTTAAGACTGAATTCCAGTGACATTTTTGGTACTGTGTTCCTTCAGGATTGCCTCCTTTTTCAGAGTTCTTTGGTTTCACAGACATCATTCAGGACAAAGGCAGAAAAGATTTATCAGCCACGGTAAAAGGGGGAAGAACAACTTTGATCTAAAATTTAAAGACACTAGTTTTGGCTAACTTAAGATTTTACATACATTTTTACACAGTACTTGATACTCATGCAAAATAATGTGAAAACATCTAGATTTAGGAGTTATTCTCTACCTTTTGTTAAAACTGAAGATTTTGGAAAACGGTTGCCACTGTTCTTGCAGCCTCTGAATATTTTTATGAAATGGACCTGCTGATTTACGTTTTGGATCATCCTTACAGAAACCGATTTTATTCAGAATCCGTGTGTTCACATAATGAATGCACACACTGCAATTTTGTGCTGTACAGAACTCTTGAAAGAGCATGCTGGTCGCACATGCTGTGTTTGTGGGCAGACCTCCAGCAGGAGGGAGCCAAAGTACTTTTTTCCTTTCTAAGGTTCTTAAAAAAAAAAAAAATTACTAATGGGTCTTTGTTGTTTTTTTTTAAATATATGTGCATTGTTACAATGTATATTAGACGTGTTTGGATTCTCGGTGGTTTTGTTTGTTGTCAGAGACTGCCTGCTGTTTTTATTTTGAATAAATGTACCTTTCCTTTCCTTGTTCTAGATTCACTTTGCTCTTTATTGATCTTATTCCTGATGTTCTGAAGCATTTGTCATCAAAATGACGTTTCATACTTCAAATATTTTACTGCTCAATAAGGCAACAGAAGTTGAGGCATATACTTCAAATACAGCTCCGTAATACTTGAAACAAACTTGGAGTTAACAGACCTTTGTCATGTGAGCTTTAAAATCCATTACCATCATCTTATTCAGAGCTATACCCTTTGACTACATTGAACTGTCTAGCCTATAAATTTAAAATTACTTCATTTTTTAAAATTATGAATATTTGTTTTTATTCTGTGTGTATATATGTAACTCATGAAGCGGACTCTTAGGATTTGAAAAGGAATCCAAGCTGCAGAATTTGTGGACGGACAGTGGTCATAATAAAGGAAACAAATCAAAAATTTTTTTTCCATTGGCTCTCACAGGTTTTTTTTGTTAAAACTGTAATCCTGTGTTACCTGTGTCAATAGTTTTGTATCCTCTAAAGGTAACAATGGTACTGATGTAAAATTTCTCTTCATTTACTGTCACCTTAATTTATATCAGATAACAGACCCAGCAAAGAAAATGATCTTATTTTCCAATGGCTTTGAAAGTGTGTATGAGAAAATGGCAGGCAGGAGGCAGGGAGGAATGTAACCAGATTTTTCCTAATGTCTGTTTCCTTTTCCAATTGTTAGATATTTTAAATAAAAAAAGAAAAATTCTTTAATGACCCGGGAGAATAAATATCCTTTTAAAAATGACTCCTAATTATAGTAGATAATATTTGCTGTAGCACAAACATTTAAAGTCCTAGAACTTCTAATCCTGTTTCCCAGGACTGTGGAACAAAAAAAATGGTTTTCCGGTTTTGTCCACCAACTTTAGGAATGTTTCACAAGTTACTCATTTACAGAATGAAAACTGTGTACTTAAATTTGCCATATAATCAAATTTGTTGCTTTTCAGGTAGAAGAAAATTTCAGAACTATTCCTCTGAACATTGAATCACAATCTTCAGAGCTTGATGTTCCCAGTGGGAACATACTGTTAGGTCTCAAAATTTTTTTTTAATCCAAACATTCTATGTGTTACTAATCATATACACTTAAAGTTCTTTAAAGCAAATCTTATTGAGTTTCCATAAAAACTCTGGGACCTGGGCGCCTGGGTGGCTCGGTGGGTTAAAGCCTCTGCCTTCAGCTCAGGTCATGATCTCAGGGTCCTGGGATCGAGCCCTGCATCAGGCTCCCTGCTCAGCGGGGAGCCTGCTTTCCCCTCTCTCTCTCTCTCTGCCTGCCTCTCTGCCTACTTGTGATCTCTCTCTCTCAAATAAAGAAACAAACACAACTCTGGGACCATAACTAAAGTCTCAATGAAACCAATACTCCTGAAAACATCTGCTATTCTATAAATTATTTGCTAATACAATTGAAAGTGTGTTGCCTCATAACTGATGGGTCAAACTTGGACATTTCCCATAACCTCACAACTGGACTCCAGGTGCTGGTAATAGAGAGATGGCAAGAGTATGTCTGCAATCCAGAATAAATGAGTGTTAACATAGACCACTGAGTCACTTGTTGGATTCGTTTGGCAGCTGTCCTCACCATTTCATAGAGGGCTGTATTAACTGACGACAAATTTTTCACAAAAATTGATAACTATACCCTACTTATAACCATATGCTGAAAAATCTAACATGTCACTTCTCTTCATTCTGTTCTGTAAATACATGTTATCTTCCTCATCCTACCTCATGCCTACGTTAGGATTTTATGGCTTATCTTTATGAATTTGCAATTTTGTGCCATTGGCAGAATTTCCCACATTATTTGTTACTGTCCAGCTGGGTAAAGATTAGGGTCTATGTTATCCGTGCGATGAGTGATGCTTGTGTGTCTCAGAAAAGCCAGCAGCTGAACCTCAACTTGTTATTTTAAAAGGTGCGTGGTCTCCACTTCAAGAGGGTAATAAAAGGTGGATCCTGAACTCAGCCTCCTCCCACAGATGCACCAGATCTACAGCTACGCGCAGAACAATTTTCTTGGGTGGAGGAGGGGACCTGAAAACAAAAATAGCTGAGTGACTCCTACACATTGGACAAAAAAAGAAAAGAAAAATCCACAATGAAACAAATAGGAGAGGCTGAAATAAACCCCATCCTCGGGGTGGAGACCCACAATCAGAAGGGAACTCACCACCCTGAGCCTTTCCCTGAGGAGTGAAGAATTTGAGCCCCACATCCTGCACCTGACTTTTAAGAGCTGCACCGGAGAGACAAGCCTCCAAATGTCTAGCTTTGAAAGGCATTGGGGCTTTCATCCACAAGACCCCCATAGGGGTCAGATGGACTCCATCCCAGGGCCCACTGTGGAGGCAACTAAAAAGCATACAGACCTTATACAATAGAGCCTGCCTTGATTATCTCAAAGCATTGGCCTAATTTAAACACATCTAGGGGCCTACTGAAATACCCCCAATTTCAGTTGGAAGATGGAGCCGGTGGGTACCATCTTTGTGCCTTTCCCCAGCTCACTGGTATCTCCTAGGAAGGCATTTGTACACTCATCTGGCACCCCAACATTTGTGGCTGCTGTTCAGAGGACACCTTCATTGCTTGGCTCTGGTGGCCAGTGGGATGTATTGTGGGCCCTAAAGAATTGTTACAGGTCTAACCCAAGTTATTAACTGGCTACCACATAGCAGTGAGGCAATAGACAGTACCTAGTCTTTCTGTGAAAGTAGCCTATTAACTTATCTTCATAGCTGTGGCCTAGGGGACAGCTTCTTCTAACTAAATGCATTTAAGGGCCAACTGTAATTCTTTGCAGGGTTTGGGGGAACACTGTGTTAATAAGGCTTTTCTACTGCTGCGCTCTAGGCTACTGGTGTCTCCCAGAGAGGAGCTTGTACATAGGTCTGCTACCCTGGTTTTTGTGGTGTGACCTGGGGAAGCCCCTTGATTGCCTGGCTCAGGTGGCCAGTGACTTGCATTCCTGGGTCCTACAGGGCTGTAACAAATGGAGAAAGTGATCTTGGCTGGCTACCACCCAACCCCAGCACACAGCACAGAGAGGGCATTCTGAACACATGCCACAGCCTTTCTGTGAAAGAGGGACAGTCTTCTGGTTTGGTGCACATCTAGGGGCCTACTTAGGTGCTCTCTGGGGATGGAGACCTGTGGTTACCATTTATGCACTCTATCTTCCCTTGTTCCAAATTGTGGGTATCTGAAAAAGAATCGTGTGTACACATCCGGTGCCCAGGCTTTTGTGACTGCTGCCCCAAAGACATCCATTTATAGCCTGGCATTGGTGGCCATGAGGCTTGTGTTTACGGGTTCAACAAGACTGTAGCAAAGAAACAATTCTTACCCAGTTGTCCCCCCAGGGGTCAGCGCAGAGGGAGTAGATAGAACTCCTCCTCTCCCAGCCTTCTTCAGAAAGAGGTAAATTTACATATTTTAAGAGCTGCTGCCTGAGGGTCTGGTTCCCAATTAGCCTAAATCTAAGTGCTGCTAAGATCCCCCCATTTGGGACACTGACAGGTCTTAGAGTACCTTCAACTATTGGGAACCGCTAAAAACAAAATGGACTGCTTGGAAAGTCAAGGTTTGAGATACAATTGAGCTAGAGCAGGGCTGAACAGTAGGTTTCATCTACACAAGACCCATCCTTCAAGATTGGGAGGGGTGAAGTTTACAGAGTAAAGGAAAATGAAGGAACAGAAGAATATGTTCCCAATGACAGAACAAGTAAACCCTCAGGAAGAGAGTTAAACCCTCAGGAAATGGCGATAAGGGGTTTTCTTCTGATAGAGTTCAAAATAATGGCCATACAGAGATACTGAACTCAGGAAAAGAATGGACAAAAAATTAAAAATTTCAACAAGGAGATAGAAAATGTAAGAAAGTAGCAAACAGAAGTCACAGAGCAGAAGAAATACAATAACAACTAAATAGTATAGTAGAGGGGTTCAACAGCACTCTAGCTGGGAGAGGAAAGGATCAAAATCAGCAGTAAAAGCAGCAAAAAGAATGAAAAGGAGTTAAGATAGCTTTAGGGACTTACAGAACAGCATCAACCAAGCCAAGATTCGTATTATAGAGGTCCCAGAGAAGAGAGAAAGGGGCAGAAAAACTTTTTTTAAAATGATGACTGAAAATTTCCCTAACCTGGGAAAGAAAACAGACATCCAGATTCGGAAATCCCAGAGAGTTCCAAAAAGGAATCCAAAGAGAGGCACACTGAGACATTATAATTAATTAAAGTGCCAAAAGTTGAAGATAAGGAAAGATTCTTAAAAGAAGAAAAAACATGTATAAGGAACCCACATAAGTCAGTACATGGATGCTTATTGTGTTTTATGAAAATGAAAACACAATAGTCCACAATCTTTGGGAGGCAGTGCAAGCAGCTCTAAAAGAAAAATACATAGCAAAGCAAGCCTACCTTAAGAAAAAGTTCAAATAAACAATCTAGCTCCACACCTAAACGAACTAGAAGAAGAAAACAAAGCCCAAGGTGAGAGAAGGAAGGATAACAAAGAGTAGATATAAATAACAGAGATTTTTAAAAAACAGGAAAAAATCAATTTAACCAAGAACTGGTTCTTTGAAAAGATAAAATTGACAAATCCTTAGTCAGACTCCTTAAGAAAAAAGTAAAAGGACCCAAATAAATAAAATTGGAAATGAGAGAGGAGAAGGAGCAACTGACACCACAGAAATACAAAGCATTATAAGAATACTGTGAAAAATTACAGGCCAAAAAATCAGACAACCTAGAAGAAATGAATAAAATCCTAGAAATATACAATCTTTCAAAATGGAATAAGGAAGAAATAAGAAATCTGAACAGATTATTAGTAACAAATAGAATTGGTAATGAAAAAACTACCAAAACATAGAAGTCCAAAACCAGATGGGTTCACGCCAAAGTCTACCAACCATTTAAAGAACTGCTATATTCCCCAAGCTATTCCAAAACACAAAAGAAGAGGGAACACTTCCAAATATATTTTATGATGCCAGCTTACCATAATACCAAAACCAAAGGCACTACAAAACAAGAAAACCACCGACCAATATCCCTGATGTATACAGATGCCAAATCCTCAACAAACATTAGCAAACCACATTCTACAATATGTCAAAAGGATCATCCCCCATGGTCAAGTGAGATTTATTCTGAGGATGCAATTATGGTTCAATATTTGCAAATCATAAGCCTGATATACCACATTAAAAAGGGGGGATTGAAATTATATGATCATCTCGATAGATACAGAAATTTGATAAAATTAACATCCATTTCATGATAAAACTCTCAACATAGTTCTAGAGAGAACATACCTCAACGTTAAAAGGGCCGTCTATGACAAACCCACAATTAACATCATACTCAATGGTAAAAAACTCACAGCTTTTCCCCTAAGAAATAAGACAAGGATATTCACTCTTGCCACTTTTATTCAACATAGTATTGGGAGTCCCAGCCATAGCAATTGGACAAGAAAAAGAAATCATGTCCAAAGTGGTAGAAAGAAGTAAAACTGTACTGTTTGCAGATGACTTGACACTATACATAAAAAACCCTAAAGTCTCCACCAAAAATCTACAGGAAGTAATACAGGAGTTCAGTAAAATTGCAGGATACAAAATTAATAACCAGAAATCAGTTGTACTTCTCTACATTAACAACAAAGTAGCAGAAAGAGAAATTAAGAAAACAATTCCATTTACAATTACACCAAAATAATAGAATACCTAGGAATATATTTGACCAAAAAAGTGAAAAGACCTGTACCCTGATAACTATAAAACATTGATGAAAAAAATTATAAACAACACAAATAAATGGAAATACATACATACTCATACTTTGCAAAAACAATCTATAGATTCAATGCAATCCTTATAAAAATACCAACAACATTTTTTCACTGAACAAGAATGAATAATCCTAAAATGTATATGGAACCATGAAGGACTCCAAATGGCTAAAGCAATCTTGAGAAATTTAAAAAAAGCTGGAGATACCACAATCCCAGATTTCAATATGTATTACAAAGCTGTAGTAATCAAAATGGTATGGTCCTTACACCTGACACTAATAAAACACTGTATGTTAACTGTCCCAGAATTAAAATTAAAAACTTAATTTAAAAAAAACCCACAGTATGGTCCTGGAACAAAAACAGACACATAATCAATAGAACAGAATAAACTGCCCAGAAATAAACCCACAATTATACGGTCAATTAGTCCAGGACAAAGGAGGAAGGAATATACACTGGGGAAAAGGCAACCTCTTCAAGAAATGGTGCTGGGAAAACTGGACAGCCACATGCAAAAGAATGAGACTGGACCATTTTTTTATACCATCCACCAAAATAAACTCAAAATGAACTAAAGACCTAAATGTGAGACCTGAAACCATAGAACTCTTAGAAGATAACACAGGCAGTAATTTCTCTGACATCAGCCGTAGCAACTTTTTTCTAGATATGTCTCCTCAGACAAAGGAAACAAAAGCAAAAAAGTACTTTGAGACTACAAAAAATAAACTTTTACACAGTGAAGGAAACCCTCAACAAAACAAAAAGGCAACCTACTGACCAGAAGTTTCAAATGATATATCCAATGAGGGGTTAGAATCCAAAATATATAAAGAACTTACACAACTTCACACCAAAAAAAAAAAAAAGGAAAATCTTATTAAAAAAAAAATGGACAGAGGACCTGCATAGATATTTTTCCAAAGAAGACATACAGATGGCCAACAGAAATTTGAAATGATTTTCAACATTACTAATCATCAAGGAAATGCAAACCAAAACCATGAGATAGCACCTCATATCTGTCAGAATGGCTAAAATAAATAAGACAAGAAATAACAAGTGTTGGTGAGGATGTGGAGAAAAAGGAATCCTCATGCACTGTTGGTGGGGTTGCAAATTGGGGTAGCCACTGTGGAAAACAGTATGGAGGTTTCTCAAAAAATTAAAAATAGAAATACTATATGATACAGCAACTTACCCAAAGAAAACAAAAACACCAACTCAAAAAGATACATGCACCCCTATGTTTACTATAGCATTATTTGTGAAAGTTAACATATGGATACAGCCTAAGTGTCCATTGACAAGTGAGTAGATAAGGAAGATGTGGTACATACATCCATTCCTACAAAGGAATATTTCTCAGTCCAAAAAAACAACAACAACAACAACAAAAATGAGATCGTTCTATTTGCAACAACATGGATGGACCTAGAAGGTATTATGCTAAGTGAAATAAGTCAGACTGAGAAAGACAAATACCAAATAATGTCACTTGTAAGTAGAATTAAAAAAAAAAAGCAAACAGGAAGCAAAATCAGACCTGTAAATATAGAGAACAAACTGATGGTTGTCAGAGGGTAGAGGGATGAGCAAAAAGGAAGAAGAGGAGTAGGAGATATAAGCTTCTGCAAGAATGAATAAATCACAGGACTAAAAGGCACAACACAGGGAATATAGTGAATGATATACCATTGTATGGTGACAGATGGTAGCTACACTTGTGGTAAGCATAGTATAATGAACAGAGAAGTTGAATAACTGTGTTGTACACCTAAAACTAAAGTAACATTTTGTGTCAACTATACTAAAAAAAAAAAAAAAAAGAAAAAAAAGAAAACCTTTTTAAGAGTACTCTACCAGCAAAATTTATTTTTTGAATTGGAGAAGGGGTAGAATTTTCCAGAGAAACAAAAGCTAAAGTTGTTCATCCCCCCTGGACTCTTGTGACAAGAAATGTTAAAGACAGTTAAGTTGACATGAAAGGGTACTGATTAGTCACAGAAAAACATTTGAAAGTAAAATCTCATTGGTAAAATTCAACCTACAGTAACATTCAGAACAACCCAATGTTGTAAAGGTGATGTGTTAATTACTTATAAAGCTAGTATGAAAATTAAAAGACAGAACCATATAATACAATATATACTATATAGCATATATAACTATAACAACAGATATACAAAATAAAAAGATGTAAATTGTGACATCAAAACAAAATGTTGGGGGGTGGAGGAGTAAAAATATAGAGCTTTAGAAAGAGCCCAATGTAAGTTGTTATCAACTTAAATAGGCTATTTTAAGTTATTTTATGTAAGCCTCATAGTAGCCACAAAACAAAACTTAACACAAAAGGTAAAGAGAAAGGAATCTAAGTATACACTAACAAAAAAATCATCACATCACATAGAGAGCAAGAAGAAAGGAACAAAGGAATTACAAAACAGCCAAAAATCAATTGACAAAATGGCAATAAATCCATACCTAAAATTACGAAGTGTAAGTGGACTAAATTCTCTGGTCAAAAGGCAGAGTGGCCATGTGGATAAAAAAATAAACAAGATCCATTTATATGCTTCTATAAGTAACTTACTTCAGATATATGAACGCATGGACTGACAGTAAAAGAATGAAAAAAGATATTCTATGCAAATGAAAACCAAAAGAAAGCTGGGGTAGCTACACTTATCAGACAAAATAGACTTGAAGACAAAGACTGAAATAAGACACAAAAAAGTTCATTATATAATAATGAAGAGTTCAATCCAACCAGATATAACATATAATAATATTTGTGCAACTGACAGAGGAGCACATAAATATATAGAGCAAATAGACCTAAAGAGGAGAAATAGGCAGCAATACAATAATAGTAGACTTTAATACCCCACTTTCATCAATGGGTGGATCATCCAGACAGAAAATCAATGAGAAAGTGCTGCCTTTAAATGACATGTTTAAATGACCAGATGGACTTAACATATATATATAGGGCATTCCATTCATAAGCAACAGAATACACACTTTTCTCAAACACACATGGAACATTCACCAGGACAAATCATGTTAGGCCACAAAGTAAGTGTTAATATGTTTAAAATTAAAATGTTACCAACCATGTTTTCTGACCACCATGGTATAAAACTAAAAAGTACAAGAGAAAACTGGAAAATTCAAAGTATGTGGAGATTAAACAACAAGATGAAGGAACAACCAATGACAAAAAAAGAAATCAAAAGAGAAACTTAAAAATACTTTGGGATGAATGAAAATGGAAACATAACATACCCAAACTATGGGGTGCAGCAAAGCAGTTCTAAGAAGGATGTTCACAGTGGTAAAATCCTACACTAACAAACAAGAAAGACCTCAGATAAAAACCTAACTTTACACATCAAGGAACCAGAAAAAGAACCCCAAAGCTAGGAAAAGAAGGGAAATAACAATGATCAGAGCAGAAATCAATGAAACAGAGACTAAAAAGACAACAGAAAAGATAATAAAACTAAGAGCTGGATTTTTTGAAGAAAAAAAAAAATCAACAAATTTTTAGCTCAACTAGCAAGAAAAAAAGAAGATTCAAATAAAATGAGAAATGAAAAAGGGTATGTCACAACTGATACCACAGAAATTCAAAGGATTATGACACTACCTGGATAATTATTCTACAACAATTGGAAAACCTAGACGCAACTGATAAGTTCCTAGAAACATAACCTACCAAAACTGAGTCATGAAGAAACAGAAAATATCAACACACTGATTACCTAGTAAGTGTAAGGACCTATTTAGCAAGAGGCTTCCATTAAGAGGCTTAAACTGTCCCTGCTCCCCTTCCCACAGGGGACTTACTTAAAAATAAGTCCCGGAAACCAGCCCCAGGTAACAAAGCACAGATACAAGGATGGTTCAGGCCAGGTGGAGGTATCTGATCAGTGGGGGGTTGCATACTGTCTCCCTAGCTACCTAGGAGCATGGGCCCCGCCCTTTGGGAGCCTTTTGGGTGCCAATTCTAACCAAGGTGTGATAAGCTAGGTCAAGTGTCTACTATAGGGTAAATTGTAATTCAATTGGTCACCTAGCATCACCGTGCAGCTTTCTCTGTGTGTTACAATCTCATTGGACACCTGTGTGTGGCCAAGCCTGACCACATGGCCTTTGCCCTTAAAAGCTAGTCAGTGAAACAGAGAAGGGTCACCCTCTCTGTAAGAGGCACGGCCCTGGCCAGTCAGTTTGATTCTTGATGCTTGGCGCAAAATAAAGCTTAGCTTGACCTTCACTCTGTATCAGTCTCGCTCCTTTAATCATGGACCCATTATTGGGGCATAACAGTAAGGACATTGAATAGGTAATCAAAAAAACTTCCAACAAACCAAAGTCCAGGACCAGATGATTTCATTAATGAATTCTACCAACATTTAAAGGAAAATTAATACCAATCCTTCTCAAACTCTTCCTAAAAAAAGAGTAGGGAGGACTTCCAAAATCATCTTATAAGACCATCATTACCTTAATACCAAAACCAGAAAAGGATACCACAAGAAAAGAAAATTAGACTCTAATACTCGTGATGAACATAAATGCAAAAATCCTTAACCCAAACCAGCCAACCAAATTCAACAATACATTTAAAGGCTTATATGCCATGACCAAATGGGATTTATTCCAGAGATACAAGGATGATTCTACATCTGCAAATCAACGAACATTAACATGCACCACATCAACAAAATGAAGAGTAACGCTCCTGTGATAATCTCAATAGATGCAGAAAAACACCTGCCAAATTTAACATCCACTTATGATAATAACTCTCAACAAAGTGGCTATAGAAGGAATCTACCTCAACATAATAAAAGCCATATATGGCAAGCCCACAGCTATCATTATACCCAGTTGGCAAAAAGCTAAATACTTGGGGCACCTGGGTGGCTCAGTGGGTTCAGCCTCTGCCTTCGGCTCAGGTCATGATTCTGGGATCCTGGGATTGAGCCCCACATCGGGCTCTCTGCTCAGCGGGGAGTCTGCTTCCTCCTCTATCTATGCCTGCTCTCTACCTACTTGTAATCTCTGTCAAATAAATGAAATCTTAAAAAAAAAAAAAAAAAAAAAAGCTAAATACTTTTCCTCTAAGACCAAAACTTGACAAGGATGCCCACTCTTGGCACTTTTATTTTTATTTTTTTTAAGATTTTATTTATTTATTTGACACAGAGAGAGAGAGAGAGAGATCACAAGCAGGCAGAGAGGCAGGCAGAGAGCAAGGGGGAGACAGGCTCCCAGCTGAGCAGAGAGCCTGATGTGGGGCTGGATCCCAGGATCCTGAGACCATGACCTGAGCCAAAGGCAAAGGCCTAACCCACTGAGCCACCCAGGCACCCCTTGGCACTTTTATTTAATATAGTATTGGGAGTCTTAGCAAGAGCAATTAGACAAGAAAAAGAAAAGTCATCCAACTTGAAAAGAAAAAAGTAAAACTCTTTTTACTTCTTTCAGAGAACACAAAATTATATATAGATACCCTAAATCCCATCATAAAACTGTCAGAACTTATCAATGAATTCAGTACACTTGTGGGGTACAAAATCAATATATAAAAGTCTGTTGAGGGATGCCTGGGTGGCTCAATTGGTTGAGCGGCTGCCTTCGGCTCGGGTCATGATCCCAGCGTCCTGGGATCGAGTCCCACATCGGGCTCCTTGCTCGGCGGGAGTCTGCTTCTCCCTCTGCCTCTTCCTGCCACTGTCTACCTGTGCTCGCTTGCTCTCTCTCCCTCTCTGACAAATAAATAAATTTTAAAAATTAAAAAAAAAGTCTGTTGAGTTTCTATATACTAAAAATGAACTACCAGAGAAATTAAGAAGACAATTCCATTTAGAACTGTATAAAAAATAACTGAATAATAGGCAGTAACCTCTTTGACATAGGCCACAGCAACTTCTTTCAAGACATGTCACCAAAAGCAAAGGAAACAAAAGTGAAAATGAACTTTTGAGACTTCATCAAGATAAAAAGCTTCTGCACAGCAAAGGAAACAGTCAACAAAACAAAGTAAAATCTCATTGGTAAAAGTCATTGGTTAAAGTCTATAAAGATGATATCCAAGATCTATAAAGAACTCCTCAAACTCAACACCCAAAACACAGATAATCATGTTAAAAAATGGGCAGAAGACATGAACAGGCACTTCTCCAAAGAAGACATACAAATGGCTAACAGACACGTGAAAAAATGTTCATCATCATTAGTCATCAGGGAGATTCAAATCAAAACCACACTGAGGGCGCCTGGGTGGCTCAGTGGGTTAAGCCGCTGCCTTCGGCTCAGGTCATGATCTCAGGGTCCTGGGATCGAGTCCCACATTGGGCTCTCTGCTCAGCAGGGAGCCTGCTTCCCTCCCTCTCTCTGCCTGCCTCTCTGTCTACTGTGATCTCTGTCAAGTAAATAAATAAAATCTTTAAAAAAAAAAACAACACACTGAGACACCACCTTACAACAGTTAGAAAGGCCAAAATCAACAATACAGTAAACAAAGAGTGGTGGAGAGGATGTGGAGAAAGGGGAACCCTCTTACACTGTTGGGAATGCAAGTTGGTGCAGCCACTTTAGAAAACAGTGTGGAGATTCCTTAAGAAATTAAAAATAGAGCTTTCTTATGACTGTGCAATTGTACTACTAGGTATTTACCCCAAGATACAGATGCAGTGAAAAGGACCACATGTACCCCAATGTTCATAGCAGCAATGGCCACAATTGTGGAAAGACCCAATATGCCCTCAACAAATGAATGGATAAAGAAGATATGGTCCATATATACAATGGAGTCTTATGCCTCCATCAGAAAGGATGAATACCCAACTTTTGTATCTACGTGAATGGGACTGGAGGAGATTATGCTGAGTGAAATAAGTCAAGCAGAGAAAGTCAATTATCACATGGTTTCACTTACTTGTGGAGCATAAGGAATAACATGGAGGACATTAGGAGAAGGAAAGGAAAAGTGAATTAGGGGAAATCGGAGGGGGAGATGAAGCATGAGAGACTGTGGACTCTGAGAAACAAACTGAGGGTTTTGGAGGGAGAGGGGTGGAGGGTTGGGTGAGCCTGGTGGTAGGTATTAAGGAGGCACGTACTGCAGGGAGCACTGGGTGTGGTGCACAAACAATGAATCTTGGAACACTGAAAAATAAAGCAAAAACAAACCAACAACGGAATACTTGGGAATAAACTTTACCAAGGAGATAAAAGACCTGTACACTGAAAACTATAGACATCGATGACAGAAACTCAATAAGAAACAAATAAATGGAAAGACACCCCATATGGATTAACTGGATAATTCTTAAAATGTCCATACTACACAAAGCAACCTACAGATTCAGTTGCAATCCTTAACAAACTTCCAATGTTACTTTTCACAGAAATAAAGCCTAGGTCATAAAAGGCACAGTAGCCTCTTATTTATTCTCTTAGATCACTTGCTATGGATAAGCCAGCTATCACACACAAGAACATTTTGAAACACTCTGGAGAAGTCCATGTGGTGAGAAACCAAGGCTTTCTGTCAATAGCCATGTGACTATGCCATCTTGGAAATGGATCCTCCAGTCCCAAGTCAAGCCTTCAAGCCTTCTAATTCTTTAGCTTAGGGTTGTTGTTTTTCTTTAATTGGATTTCTTCTTCCATTAGAGAAGATAAAGGATATAGCACTTAAAATCACACTTTTTACATTTGTTTATTATCTTCAAAATAAACTGAATCTAGGGATGCCTGGGTGGCTCAGTTGTTTGGACAACTGCCTTCAGCTCAGGTCATGATCCCGGAGTCTCAGGATCGAGTCCCACATCGGGCTCCCAGCTCCACGGGGAGTCTGCTTCTCCCTCTGACCTTCTCCTCACTCATGCTCTCACTGCCTCTCTCTCAAATAAATAAATAAAATCTTTAAAAAAAAAAAACCTGAATCTAAAGAGAGTTAAGATTGAAAGATTACTAGAACATAATTTGGACATTTTCAACCTGCCTCTCCTAATCATTCCAGATAAACTCTAGTGGGCAGAATTCTTCTGTAGGTGCTGTTCTATATAAAAACAACAACAACAACAACAGCAACAACAAAAAAAAACAACTTTGGATCAAATAACAAAAGTCTGTTCAAATTAAAGGAAATAAGCATGTAAAATTGCTGTGTAGACTGTGAAGTACTACACAAATGAAAGGTTACTGCAGCTATCATTTTCAACTAATCATTTCTTTATAGAGTAGTATCATGGGCTGAACTGTCTCCCCTCTGCCCCAAACTCACATGTTGAAATCCCAATCCCCAGTGCCTCAGGATATATTTGGAGATGAGATCTTTAAAGAGATGATTAAGTAATAACGATACCATTAGAGTGGGACCCTAATCCAATATGACTGGTGTCCTTATTAGAAGAGGAAGAGACACCAGGGGTGCACTCGCACCAAGCAAATATCACATAGAGGCAGTAAGAGGGATGACTACCTGCCCATCAAGGAGACAGACCTCAAAGAAAGTCAACCCTACTGGTACCTTGATCTTTGACTTTCACCCTCCAGGACTGTGGAAAAAAATCAGTTTGTTTTTAAGCTACTCAGTCTGTAGTGTCTGTTATGGCAGCCCTAGTAAATGAATACCGGTGACTTTTAGTGCTGTTATTTCTCCAATCTGTATATCTTCACAGCCACAGTTCAGGTACATGTTCACAGTACTTTAGAAATACTTAAAGAATTAGGGTTTTTATTAAGCAATGCATTTAATAACCTTTAAATGCACCACACAATGTATCTATAATTAATCAAACCCAACAGTAGTTTATTCTTGCATAACCAAGAAATTAGGGCTAAACACTCTATGACATATATAGGACACATTCTTAGCACCTGCAAGTAGGGAATGGAGAATCATACCTAATTTCTGATCTCTAATGTGATAAAAAGCTTCAGGAAAATTATATGAAAATGATTAAGAAGAATGATTCTGATTTTAAAGCATATTAAGTTTAGAAACTAACAAAAACATCAAAATGACACCAAAACACCCATTTATACTAAATCCTAGACCTCATCATTTCTTGATTTGGACCATTCAACATTCTCCTGGCTGCTGCTTGTTATTCAGACACTTTCTCTCAGCCCTAGCTTCCTAATCCATTCTCTACACTGACACCAGAATAATCTTTCTAAATTATCCAAAAATACAGACATGATTGACCTGGTTTCTAGCTGAGGTCCTGCCACTGTCAAGTAAATAAACTTAAGCAAATCACTTAATCTCTCTGAGTGTCATTTTCCTAATCTATAAAGTAAGGGAGTTGGGCTGTAGAGAAAATTTACAGTTGGGCTGTGAAAATTTAACGTTTTAAATTTCCAGGACTTTCTCTGTCACTCCTGCACTTAACAAAACAACAACAACAACAACTCTGTGAATGCTTTGGTTTTCTATGGAACAGAGCCCAGAGAGCTTGGTCTGTGAACACCTTTCACTATCTTAACCCAACCTACATTTAGACATCTTCTTCCCATCACAATTTGTCTTTCTTCTTAAACCCAGTAGATCCCTGTGGCTCTGTGGGCTTGTTCATCTTCTGTGAGACTCAGCATCTTGGATATTGTGTTGTATCTCCCTTTGTGTGTCTAGTGTAGGACACTGATAGGGTTCTAAACATACTACCCCAAAACAGGACACCTTGATGTACTGAACATTTTAAACTGAAGGAATTTGAGAAACAGCAGATACTGGAAGATCATGCTGACCTTCCCTCACCCCATTCCCTTTAAATACATCATAAGACCCTTGGGTGAGATGTGTCCCTCCCCATCTTCAACATGGAGGAATCCAGAGAAGAATCTGAAGAAATAGGTCTTGTCAAGATGTCCCCCACTTTACTACATTTAGCTCTTATACTTTTTTGTTCTATCTTTTCCCACAACTTCCCATCTTCATCAAACCTAGCAAAAAACACTCAAGTTAAATGGTTTCTTCAAGTCTTTGTGTTCTTATGAAGGTTCCTAGATGACATAGAATTTATATTAAATAAATGTGAATGCTTTTCTCCTACTAATCTATCATTTGAATCTCCAGACTCAGTCAGGGATCCTAAGAGGGTTGAGGAAAACTTTTTCCTCCCCTACAGCACAGTGCCAAACGCACAAGTTATTTGGTAACATGGGGTGTGTTGTTTCTTCTTCCTGGAATACCACCTGCCTGCTCCTCCCTCCAATTCCCCTTTTATTATGTTACATCTATATTTATCCTTCAGATACAGTTCAAATGCAACTTCTTTGGTGAAACTTTTCTCATTCTGAGTTAAATGCTCTCTCCTCTCTGCACTTCTGTTTTTTGTCTCTCCTAGCATGCCTCTATTGTACATTGTATTATTATGGTCTCGATTATGTCACTTCTTTAGTTGCATTCTGGATATATATCCATCCAGGTGGTTTCCCAGACTATAAACAACTTGAATTCAGAGACCAGTTTTAAATAAGTTTTTTAGCACCCATCTCATTCCAGCACTATGTAATTTTTTCCCTTGAATGTGGTGCTACATTAATTAAACAAAGAAGCGATTAGACCAAGGAGATCCCAATGCCTTAGGAGCTTTCCTAAGCAAACCAAAACCTACGCTTGAAATGCCTCAAGGTTAAGAAATCAAAACCCAACCTAGGGACAGCTAATCACTAACTGCCAACTAGCCTTTCCCAAATAAGGCAAACACTCAAGCTATAGCTGAAAATGATTTCCTTGCTTTGCTTCCACCTCATCTCTATAAAAGTCTTGGCCCTGGTGGAATGCTTTTTAATTACTTGCAGTGCTTTTTAAACTATTATTGCCCAACTCGAATCTTTTTGTTCAAATAAACTCTTAAGATTTTTAAACATGCTTCAGTTTATCTTTTAACAAAAGTGAATGCTCAAATGTTAACTGAATCCAGTTGTGGAATAAGTGAAATTTGTCTACTTGGTCATCAAATTGATGGATATTTTTTCCTTTGCATTTATTCCTTTAAGTAAGGACAGGAGTTTTGTGATAGAATCATTAGAATTGGTCAGGTTCCAGTTCAGTTCACTTAAAACTTTCATCCATGTAATGTAGGGTTTTTTTTTCATATTAACATATAAATATAGGTAATAAAGGTTTCTTAGACCTCATTAACTTTTACTCTCAATTCCCAGACTTCAGTTCTCTGCGCTATTTTTTCATGTCAATTAAGTGTCATCCATAGGGATGAGGGGAGAAAACGGGCAAAATTATTAAAAATAACAAAAAATATTATTTTAAAAAGGAAGCTATAATACAGTTTTTACACTCATGGCAGCAATCCCCTCTCTATTGTTATCTCCATTCTTGCCCTTGGGGCCCCCCCACCATGGATAAATGCCAGTTCTTTCCATCTGCACTGCTGTCTCATGCGTAACATTTATGAATTCATTACAACTGTTCCAAATTATCAAGGGCAACTGAAGGCAGTGTTAAGCTTTGTTAAAACTGTTACTGTGGTTAACCAGTGGCCCAGAACATCCACCACCATGGATTTAGCTTTAGGAAGTTAACTAGCAAACCTGTTAACCACTGTTGAGCAGTGTTGCAGAGATTATTGCTTAATTAATCTTTGTATTGTGCTAATAAGGATGTTAAATATGTTCATCCTTGAATTTGATTGTTCAAAGAGAATATGAATTCCCTAAAGGGCAAATATGGACAGATTTCCTATTAAAGTTAGCCATCCAACCAAGAAGCTCTTTTAGTCATTTTGAGGTTAAAGGGGCTAGTAGGTAATTTCATAATAATCTGATGACATTTCTAGTGGCTATATGTGAGATATTATTACCATTTCTCCTGAAGATCTTTGCCTGTCTCTTTGGAAAGAATCTCATATTACAATCCTTAAATAGATATTGGCTTTTTTTTTTTTTTTTTCAATCAGACTCCACAGGGTACAGCATAAATTAAAACTCCTAGCACTTATCTTGAACAAGCAGACTTTGGCGAAGCTGGGAAATAGCACTGCCAGTGGTGTCACTGTTCAATCAAGGATCCATTAGCTTAAAAAAAATTCTAACCAAAACTTCACATAATTAAACCAAAGGAAGATCATGTTGGACAGGTTTTTCTTCTTTTTATGTTTTTTTGGGGTGTTTGTTTGTTTAACTTGGAGAGTCCGGTTTACTTCCCACTGGCTTGTCATGTGGGGGTTCATGTGTGGACATGACAGACCATGTTCCCAGACCTCGGTGGGTCATGATGTGTACTGGCACTCCATGGACACTAGTAACTAGTTAACCCCTAGTGTGTCCCAGGACCTTGGTGCTGGCTTCCTTTCCCCTGTGAAATGTGAAATAGACCAAATTTTCACAGAAACATGAAAGGACTCCACTTGGGTGGGGTATGTGCAGGGAAGGAAACTTTATAAGCACAGGTAAGGTAGAGATAATCTATCTTTGAAGTGGCTGATAATTGCTGGCCATTAACACCATTCTCCTGTTTCCACCACCCATACTCCAAAAACCATCTGTGTGGAAATTTCTTTCCTCTTTATCTCTCTGTGTGGGAAGAGAAAATTCCTCTATTTATGATACATAGGATGGGTAGGAGGCATTTCCTTGATCTTGAATGTGTTTTGTATACATAAATTGAAAGTTACTTCAATTATAAAAATGTTTTTTCCTGCTGTTGATGCATAACGTTGAGTAAGCCTTTTTGGTATTTTAACTGTGAAAACAGCTTAAATATGGAGAATTGAAATGAACCTGCTGAGCATAAGTAATAACTGATTTTAATGACTTTCACAATGAGTTCGTAAAATACATTAAAACATAAGTTTAAATAATGAGCCTTCTGAAATCTAAGTACATAACGTACTTACTTTAAGCTGTAATTAGCTTAAGCCGGTTTAATACTTATTCAGTTGGAAACAGTTTTTAAACATTAAAAACTATGAACGAAAAACATCTATGTTGAATCAAAGACTTTAACCTAATCTTACCCACAAGGAGGCTGAAATTATATTTTTATTTGAATGAAAATCCCAAATGCCAGGGACTTTATGGATAACATTGAAATGTAGCTCGTTATTATTTCATGACTCAGATTTTATTGTCCTTACATGATACAGTTGTCTTAGATGCACACCCTATATAATACTTAACATTATGAGGTATTAAAATAGACCAGAGAAGTGAAAGTTAACTATTGGTATCAGTTGTTATTCTTCCTTGTGTTTTGGTAATCATAGTCATTTTATATAATTCTCTGTATTTGGTTTACAATGTTGAGTTTTACCTGAGCCTCGCCCTTTTGTGTTCTAGAAATGGCTTACTGAAAAAAACCACTCTTCCGCACAAAGTTGGCTAAGACTTGGGTAAGCCTGTTGTTTATCTATGATGTGGCCAGACACACTCTCCAAACTCCCATTCTTTGTCTCCTAAGGGATTAGCTGGATAGTTTTTCCCCCACTACCCATCTGCACTAAATATCCACTAATTTAACTTGAATGCTTCTCTCCTCCCCCAACCCCTGGATCTTGACCCATCCTTCAGGTTAAAGAATAAGGAACCATTCTCCCTCATATCCCCTCCTGAGAATCAGCCTACTGCAATGAAAATCATTGCCTGATAAATGATCCACTCACATACCCGTTAATCCCATTGTCTACTCTTGTCCTTTCTAGCAGATTTGCTCCTCCCTATGAAAGAAAAACTCTCTTTTGCCTGACCTCTGAGATGCTTGCAAATCTAATGATTGGGCCATTTTCTCTTCTACCATAGACTCTCTGCTCTAATTCCAATAGTCCCTTTACAAGTTTACAAAAACCCTTTCTCCTATATTATCACATTTTTATTCCCCTATGGACTGCTGTGACCAGTGAGGGAAGCATTCCAGACATGAGGAAAGAGATACTCAGAAAGACTTATCTAAGGCCAGTGGTGAAGCTAGGCATTTCCTCTTCTCCAGCACACAGCAATCCTACATTTTCCAACCCTCTTGACATGCAGAAGTGATTCAAGTCACCTGCAGGCTTACCACCCACTAACTCCCATCAGAGCCTCCATATTCTTTGTTCAGCAGCTGTCTAGCCTCTACAGAGAATCCAGGAGGAGACATTGAGAAGCTACAGAGCTGTGGCTTCACAAGCTGAAAGGGGCCAGGGTCCGCAAGTCATTGCTTAGGGGAAGGCTGCTTGACCAGTGCGTTAAACTGCTGAGATATAGTGTACCTGTCTTGGCTGAGAGAGAAGTTCAGTATATGGGTGAGCACGAACTACTCTTCCTGGTTGAAGCTGAAAAGAATTTGTCAAAGAATGTGAAAAGGCCAGAAAACAAGTTTGAAATCTATACTACCAGGAGTAGGGCACAAATCACACTGCAGGATCACTCCCGTCTGTACCCCTGGACAGGGACCCTACAGCTTGTTCTGGATGTGGAGGGGCTAGGATACTCGCGCTAGGAGCCCTGGGACTGCTGCCTTCCTCAGCAGAATGGAGACTGTGTGATAGCTGCTTCTCCCTTCTCTGCTAAGTGAGTTTAGGGTAGAAGTTCTGAGCCTAGTCACTCATCTGTTCCCAGACACAACAGGAGGCTGGGAAAGTGAGTTTCTTCTACTCTGGAGGAAACACAGATTCACTGGGTAGAGAATTCCCAAACATAGGAAGGATATTCAAAGATGCTGAGACAAAAAGAATACAAATACCCAAGATAGTCAAAATTCGTTTTCGTTCATCGAATGTGGTATTGCTGTCAACGAACGCTAATTACTCTCACCCTCAGAGGCATGGGCAGAGGAACTAACATTGGATGAATGACTGCTATGTGCTAGGCAAGTTCCCAAGTTCAAAGTTCCTCAAAACCTGTAAGAAACCTATAAGCACCTCAGTTTTCTCATGAAGAAAGGAAGCTACAAAACAATTACCTAATTGCCCAAGGTCAAAGAGCTCTATCAGACTTCAAAGCAGTTTCAACCACAATGCTATCAAAACTTCATGTATGTAATACACTTCCATCAAAGCAAAACCAGTATTGTAAAGAGAAATCCAGATTTTAAAAAGATTCATTTTTGTGAAATTGTCTTTCAGATTCTGAAGTTAGTCTTATCTTTCCTGTCTTGTCCCCCAAACCTCTCTTTTCCCTTCACTCAAATTCTACACTTCTCCTCCTTACCCCAAATTTCCAGCTGCCTCTCCCTATTCCATGCTTGCAGAATTTCACCCTCAACTGCTTATCAGCTAATCCTCAATAAGGTATTAGCTGATAATTTATTGCTCCTGTGAGAGTCATAAAGTCATTGACCCAAATATTTACTTAGTGCCCAATTAAGGACCAAGCAGTATTCCAGATGCTGAGAATAAAATATGGACAAGGATAAGCTGCCTATCCATATAAAAACTTATAATCCAGCAGTGTCAACAGATGAACAAATAAAACATCCTAAAATATATTTTTATAAAATTAGTACAATGATGAATATTAAAGCCAGGTGGAGAGCAAAGGTGGTATCTTAGATAAAGTGGTAACCTCTCTGAAGATTAGGGACTTGAATATGGTGAGGTGAGGTTATTTTGCAAAAATACTTCATGGATAGTAGTGTGTACTTCCAAAAAGAAGCATACGCTGTCTAAATGTTTCTCTCTGTGTGATGTTAGCCGCCATTGACAATTATTGTCCACATCCACTGTTTTATTACATCATGTGAAGTGGTAATAGTCTGATATCATTCTTTCTCCATTTATAAACTAGAAGCTTTCTAAAAGAAGAAATTTTCCTCATCAATTCTTTGGTTACCATGAGGTGCAATTCATATAGAAAAGGCAAGAGAAGTACTTATTTCTTCCCTCTGTTTACCAGTCACCCCCAAGGGTAATGGGATTTTTAAAAAAATTTAGAACTCAAGGATTTACACAAATTTGATCTGTTTCAATCGACTACAGGTATTATTCCTATTGATACCCCACTTATACCATCTCTGGCCAATGGGAATCATTTCAAATTGGTTCCTAAAATTTTTTGACACCACGCTTTTTGTAAGCTTTCTTGTTTTCTAGTATAAGAAGATATTTCAGAATTATTTTGTACATTTGTTGCCCAAGACCTGGAATCAGCCGTCTCTCCAAAGATCCTTGTTTGTTTTAGTGAAGAACAATATTTATAGATGAAGCTCTTGTCTCTGGGCTCTTTCAATGGATTGAGGAAGCACATGTATTTCTTTGAAAAGGTCATAATACGTATGAGTTCACACTAATACAGTTCAATTCAGAACCATAAGTTTTTCAATAAATCTTTTCTATCTTACATAAGTATCTTCTTTATTTCACATTAAAATTTCTGCTCCTTTCCACTCTTGCCACTTTTATTTAACATAGTACTGGAAGCTACAACTTAAAAGAGCTACTGGAATATAAAGGAAACTGTCCTAGAACTCCGCCAGTGAGGGAACTGCGGGAACGGTGTGTGTCTGGGTATGAGGGCTGGCAAGCACCATGGCTTACATTCGCCTTCTACCTTGATAACATGGATGGGAACAAGGTCCGGGCACCATAGCCTGCCTGCCTGCCCCCTCAGTGAGCCCTGGGCCCTTAGGCCACACCAACGCTAGCCATACCATTAAGGCAGCCCCGAAGCAGCACACACCAGGACATACCAGGTTAGTGGTTTTTTTTTTTTTTTTTTTTAATTATGAAAAAAACCTCAGTATGGTTCCGGCACAGAAATAGACATGTAAATCAATGGAACACAGTAGAGAACCGAGAAATAAACCCACAATTATGTGGTCAATTAGTCTTCAAAGGAGGCAAGAATATACACTGGGGAAAAGGCAGCCTCTTCAATAAGTGGTGCCGGGAAAACTAGAGCCACATGCAAAAGAATGGAACCAGACCACTTTCTTCTAACATACACAAAAATAAACTCAAAATGGATTAGAGATATAAACGTGAGATATGAAACTATAAAACTCCTAGAAGAAAGCACAGGCTATAATTTTTTCCAACACTGGCTGTAGAAACATTTCCTTAGATTTGTCTCCTGAGGCAAGGGAAATAGAGCAAAAATAGTGGGACTACACCATAATTAAAAGCTTTTGCACAGTTAAGGAAACATTTAAGAAAATGGAAAGGCAACCTACTGAATAAGAGAAGATATTTGCAAATGATATATCCAATGAGGGGTAACTATCAAAAATATATAAATAATGTATATAACTCAATACAAAAAAACAAAATAATCCAATTAAATATGGGCACATGATCTGACAAGACATTTCTCTAAAGAAGGCATCCAGATGGCCAACAGACACATGAAAAGATGCTCATCATCAGCAAAATACAAATCAAAACCACGACAAGATATTACACCTGTCAGAATGGCTAGAATAAAAAAACAAGAAATAACCTGTGTTGGCGAGAATGTGGAAAAAAAGAAACCCTGTACGATGTTGATGGGACTGTAAAATGATGCAGCCACTGAGGAAAACAATATGGAGTTTCCTTTAAAATTAAAAATACCATATGATCCTGTAACTCCAGTACTGGAAATTTACCAAAGAAAATGAAGATGAAAACAGTCATTCAAAAAGATATAATCACCTTTACATTTATTGTAGCACTTACAAAAGCCAAGATATGGCAGCAACCTGTTTCCATCAATAGATAGAGAAAGAAGCTGTGGTGTAAATATAATGGAATGTTACACGGTCATGGAAAAAGAGGAGATTGTGCCATTTGTAGCAATGGGTGGACCTCAAGCGTATTACGCTGAGTGAAAACACGTCAAACTTAGAAAGACAAATACCATACAATTTCACTTATATGTAGAAGCTAAAATAGAAACAAAGAAACAAAAAAAAAAAGCAGACCCATGGAGGGGGGAATGGTGATGGGGGTGGGGTGCATTAAAAAGCCTGCACTGCAAAAAAAAAAAAAAAAAAAAAAAAAAAAAAAGCAGACCCATAATAGAATTGATGGTTGCCAGGGGTAAGGTGGGGGGATGATGGGTAAAATGGGTGAAGAGGACTAGAAGATACTGGCTTCCAGTTAATGGAATAAATAAGTCACAGGGATAAAAGAGCCTGGGGTATGTAGTCAATGGTACTGCAGTAGGGCTGTGTGCTGACTAATGGAGCTACACTTGTGAGCAGAGCGTAGTATAAACTCTGAATCACTATGCTGTACAGCTGAAACCACTGTAACATATGGGTCAGTAGTACTCCAAAACAAACCCAGTATGGGTTTGTGGCACAAAAACAGACAGATCAGTGGAACAAAAAAACCCAGAAATAAACCCAGACATGTATGGTCAATTAAATTACAACAAAACAGCCAAGCATATACAATGATGAAAAAAGAGTTGTTGGTTTTTCTGTTTTATTTTCAATAAATGGTGCTGGAAAACTAGACAGTCACATGCAAAAGATTTGAAACTAGATCCCCCATCTTATATCATACACAAGAATCAACTCAAAATGGATTAAAGACTTAAATAAATGTCAGAACTGCAGCCATAAAACTCCTATAAGAAAACATAGGCAGTAAGCTGCTGGACATTGGTCATGGCAATGATTTTGTGGGGGGTCTGACCTCAGAAGCAAAGTCAACAAAGCAAAAATAAACAAGCAGGACTTTATCAAACTAAAAAGCCTCTGTGTAGCAAAAGAAGCCATCCACAACATGAAAAGGTAACCTATACAATGGGAGAAAATATTTGCAAATCACACATCTGATAAGGAATTACTATTCAAGGCATCAAAAGAATTCATACCACTCAGTAGCAAAATAACAAGCAATGAGATTTTAAAAATGGGAAGACTTCAGCTCGGATCATTATCCCAGGGTCCTGGGATCGAGCCCTGCGTCCGGCTCTCTGCTCAGCGAGGAGCCTGCTTCCCTCTCTCTCTCTCTGCCTGCCTCTCTGCCTACTTGTGATCTCTGTCTCCCTCTGTCAAATAAATAAATAAAAGCTTTAAAAAAAATAAAAATAAAATAAAAAATGGGCAGAGAATCTGAACAGATAACAAACACATGAAAAGGTCCTCAACATTAGTCATCAGGAAATGCAAGCCAAACCACAAAGAGGTACCACTTGACACCTGTTAAGATGACTATTATCAGATAGGAAAGAAATAACAAGTGTTGGCAAGAATGTGGAGAAAAGGGAACCTTGTGCATTGTTGGTAGGAATGTACCTTGAGGTCAGCCACTCTGGTAAACAGTATGGAGGTTCATCAAAAAAAAAAATTAAAAACAATTGCCATATGATCTAGTGATTCCATCCTGGGTATTTATCCAGAGGAGACAAAATAACAATCTCATATAGACATCAGTACCCCCATGCTGATGGTGGCATTATTTACAATAGCCAAGACATGGAAATGGCCTGAGTGTCCATCTGAAAATGAATGGATAAAGAAAATTTGGTATAGGGGTGCCTGCGTGGCTCAGTGGGTTAAAGCCTCTGCCTTCAGCTCAGGTCATGATCCCAGGGTCCTGGAATAGAGCCCTACATTGGGCTCTCTGCTCAGTGGGGAGCCTGCTTCCCCCTCTCTCTCTGCCTGCCTCTGCCTACTTGTGATCTCTGTCAAATAAATAAATAAAATCTTTAAAATAAATGTAGTATACACACAGAATGGAATACGATTCAGTGAAATATGAATCATAAAAAGGAAGGATATCCTATCATTTGCAACAATGGGTGGATCTTGAGAGTATTATACTAAGTGAAATAAGTCAGAAAGAGAAAAACATTATATGATCTTACTTATATGTGGAATCTTAAAAAACAAAACAAAACAAAACAAAACAAAAACAAGAAAACCCTAAACTCATGGATACAGAGAACAGATTGGTGGTTGCCAGAAGCATGTGGTCAGGGATGGGCAAATAGGTGAAAGAGGTCAAAAGACACACACTTCTGGGTAGAAAATAAGTCAGTCCTGATGACAGAACCTCCAGCAGGGTGACCACAGTTATTAAGACCTTACTATATATTTGCAAGTTGTTAAGTCTTCAAAAGGCGCCTCGAAAGAAAACAAAAATTGTAATTATGTATAAGGAAAGACGCCAGCTAAATTTATCGTAGCAATCATTTCACAATATATACAAATAGCGCATCATTATGTTGTACCTTTGAAACTAGTACAATGTTATAGGTCAATTGCATTCCAGTAAAAATTCTGCTTCTCAACATCAGCATGACTACTTACTTGCTTTTCCCCACAATAGCTCAACATAATGACCTCAGAACAAAGATACCTACAGCACTACCAACAGTAGGACTGAAATTGCTTTGCAGGTTTTTTTTTTTCCACTTTTCAGACTTTTAATGTCAACCTAGCTGAATTCCTCTGTTTTAGATACTATTTTTGAGCACAGCAGAATTTTTAAATTTTGCTTTGCTGGTCAGTCTGAAAACCTTTTTATTTTTATAGGTGAGTTAAGCCCATTTTACAGATATGGTTGACATATTTCTTCTCCTAGTCTTTTGTTATGTGGCTTCCTAGCTTACTTATTCTCTCGGACATAAGTTTTTTGTTGAGGAAGTTTTGTATTTTTTATCCAAAATCTACTTTATATTAACAGTATTTACTATCCTTGGTCCCACTTTTTGGGATACTATCAATTCTGTACTTCAAGCAATCCTGACAGTAACCAGAAACCTCTGCTTGCCCCTCCCTTCCGTATCTCCCATTTTTATTTTCTCATAGTTAATACTATGAATGTAACCATAAGCCTCCCTACCTTCCCTAAGCTCTTCATATTTTGATGGCTAAGCTCCATATGCATTGTTCCTACACCACCTCCCATATTTGCCTCAGTTTTAGTAGTTCTACAGGTAAATCCATAAAGTTTACCTCCAGTTCCTCTGCTTCTGTATACCCCAGGAAGGGTACATGGGAAAAATATTTCCTAATTTCTAATATGTTTGTAACAATTCATCCATGAGCATTATACTTGAAGGTCCGTTTGTCTGGACATATGGCCCTTGGCTTACATTTCCTTCCCTTGGGTATTTTGAACTTACTCCCCCTTACCTTCTTGCATAATACATTGTAGTTCAAAAGTCTGATTCTGGTGTGATGTTCTTTCCTTTCAAAAGGACTTGATTGCCAGTCCTCTGGTCAGTGTGTAATTTTGAAAATAACATTTTGCCTTGGTAGTCTGACAGACTGAGGTTAAATCCTTATTCCTCTGTATGATGGTTGTACGGACTCCACGATATTACTTAACCTCTTCATGTCTCAGCTATAAAGTGGGGATAAAACTGGCACGTGAGATAATTCTGAGGACTAGACGAGGTCATGTCTATAAAGAACTCCAGTCCTTCTAGTGAAGCCAGCTGTAACAACAGGTTTTTGGTTTTTTTTTTTAAGATTTTATTTATTTATTTGTCAGAGAGAGAGAGAGAGCGCCAGCACTGGCAGACAGAGGCAGAGGGAGAAGCAGGCTCCCCGCTGAGCAAGGAGCCCGATGTGGGACTCGATCCCAGGATGCTAGGATCATGACCTGAGCCAAAGGCAGCTGCTTAACCAACTGAGCCACCCAGGCGTCCCAACAGGTTTCTTTTCAATAGTACTTCTTTTTCTGTACAGAGGGAAAGACTGAAGGCTGAGGTTTTAGGAACGATAGGCACCTGATAGTCAATGAGAGTGACTCATAGTTCAGTATCTTTCTAAAACACTTTGGTGACCAAAAGCATCTTTAGAGAGCATCTAGTTTAGGATCACCTGGGAACCTGAGTTGGTTAAAGTCCAACCCTTGATTTTGGCTCAGGTCATGATGTCAGGATCGTGAGATCGAGCCCTGCATCAGACTCTGTGCTGGCCAGAGAGCCTGCTTAGGGTTCTCTTTCTCTCCCTCTGCCCCCTCCTCTCCTCTTAAAAAAATAAAAGGGAGGGGCGCCTGAGTGGCTCAGTGGGTTAAGCCTCTGCCTTCGGCTCAGGTCATGGTCTCAGGGTCCTGGGATCGAGCCCTGCATCAGACTCTCTGCTCAGGAGGTAGCCTGCTTCCCCCTCTTTCTCTGCCTGCCTCTCTGCCTACTTGTGATCTCTCTCTTTCTGTCAAATAAATAAATAAAATCTTAAAAAAATAAAAGGGAAAGGAAAGGAAAAAGGAAGGGCTACCTAGTATTAATATTGAAGAAAACTGGCAAATCTCTCCTTTTTTTAGTTGCCTTTTTTTAGTTTCTCTTATTTAGTAGGATTTGTTGTGTTTTTTGCTTTGCTGCTTTCAACTTTTGCCCTTCTCCCACTCAGGAGAGACATCACACTCAGTCCCTTGAGTTCTTTAAATAATGCCTGTCAAATGATCAATATTTAGCCAGCTTTATCAGTTCTTTGGACAGACCCATTAACTAATGAAAACATCCTGTTAGCCTGAAGAGTGGACCACCATCCAAAAGCAATCTGTTTGCTAGATTCTATCTCTCTCCCGTCGTTTCTGAACAGCTATCTACATTTCCAGTCAACAAGGCACATGGCTGGATGCTTCTTAAGGGTGCATTTCTATTATTCAGGACAAAAATAATCTCCAAATGTGTTTTTGGCACTGCACAGGCAAGATGACAAGCATTTAGGAACCGAGAGCTGTCACTGATGGCTTGACAGAACTTCCGACTTGCTGCATGAAATGGTCTGAGGAACAGTCCTGGCCTTTTTGAGGCCAAATCTGGAAACATGGAAAGGAAAACCGCTCGATCAGATATATGTGGCAGCCCTTCTGTCCACTCTGCGTTCTCTCTCACTCTCCAAATGACCTTCATTGAACATTCTCACTAGACCCGATCTTTCGAACCAGGAGGACACAGACTTGCATGGATACTGTGGTCAGTCAACTTTTCCGAATACCTGTTCCTGCACTTGTATAGGAATAAACTCACAGACCTGCCTCACCCAGCCTATGTGGAGACAGACCTGGTTTTGATAAATGAAGCCTTTGCCTCTCCTTTCATTATCCAAGGAGCATCACTGGGTTCGCTGCTCCTTCTTCACACACCCATAACCCTGTCTTTTATATGCACTTCCTAAAGTAAAAGAAATTTTCTGTGTGTTTCTTTGTCAGATGGAGTTTCTGACATTAAATTATCCCAACAAGGACTCACTGTCCCCAGGATTTGAGTCCTGGCTCCTTCACCTCCAGAAAGACCCAGAAATGTGATTTTATTCTTTACCTTTTTTATAAGCGTAAGTTGTGGGGTGACAGGGCAGAGGGAGAGAGAGAGAAGTTCCAGCCAACTCCCCACTGATCCCAGGTCCCTGAGATCATGACCGGAGCTGAAACCAAGAGTCAGTGGCTTAACAGACTGAGTCCCCCAAGCACCCCTACAGAATATCAATTTAGAATTTTCCCTTGTCCCCAGCTTTTGCGGAATTTT
>PISX010001785.1:0-181924 GCA_004024625.1 Mellivora capensis
AGTTCCTTCACCCAAAAACCAAAACTACCTGTCTACCCTTCTCCGGTGTTATCTACATTAACATAACTTTACTCTTCCAAGCAAATAACCTGGTTGTTCACTGTAAGAAGTTCCCGAAAGTTCTTCACTTTGCCCACTTTCAATCTTTGCCCTGCTGTCCCCACCCATCCCAAACCATGGGGGGCTCAACACACAACGGACAGTGCCCAGACCACATACACAACCAGAACTCTCACCTACAGTCTGCAGCAGCCAGCCCAGGAACTGGTCATTATCAACAGTAACCAGCCAGGAAGCCAACCTACTACCTACAAATCAGACTTCTAAGGAGTCAGCCCACTGTCTCAGTTCGGGAAGCAGTCCGGGAAGCAGTCCGGGAAGCTGGGACTTGATTAATAATCACCAGCTTCCTGATTGCTGTGCCCACTTGCCACTTGGACCAACTGAAGGAGAAAGCCAGGCAGGCACCCTGAACCAGTCACATGGGCTTCCCAGCATCCCGTCAGCCTGCCTGTCCCTTGCCCATGCTGATAGCCTCCGATCGGGGCACACGTGAACTCCCTTTCTCCCAACCCTCTGCCCTCCTTTGTGTCTGTGCCGAATGCAGGTGATGGTGGCTGATTTCCTTGTTCTGAATATATATTGACATTATTTACATTTATTTATATTTCCATTTATTTATTATTTACATTCCACAGAGATCTGCCTCTTTCCAAGGGGACTGTGTTTATGGGGCGCTGGGCTGCAGCAAATGCCATCCTATGTAAACAGATTGATAATTTCAGGGTTCCTTTCCTGTAGGGCAAGAAGCCTGCTTGAACAAACAGCCCCAGCCAGCCAGCTCTCACTTACATTGTGCCCCAAAAGAAGGAAGAATTGGTATATGGGGAACTGATGCAGTTATGGCTGTAAATAAATAATAATCTCCCTGGATCCAGAGACCTCCTGGTTTCAGGAAAACATAAATAAAAATTTTTAAGATGTAATATTAAAGCTTTAGAGATACTAATGATATTTTTAAAGGTAATAAAAACTTTTGAGCATGCCCCAACCCTTTGCAGAGACTTGCCTTAAACCAAACTTCAAACTGTCAGTAAACACCAACCTTCCCCTCCCTCTGTAAGACCCAGCTGTCAAGGTAGTGTTCTTTCTTCCCACTGTGTCTTATCAATGGTTGGTATTGGCAGTCGTTGGGAAGCTGGTGCTTGATACAACCAATATTTGTTGAGCACCTACTGTATGTCAGCGACTGCTCTAGGCACCTGGGCCATGTAAACAAAACAGTAAACAAACAAAACACCCAGCCCTCCAAGCTCAGGTTCTGCTGGGGTGAGGTGCACAGCAAACACAGGAAGGGGAAGGAGATGGACCAGTATGGAACAGTATGGTAAAGGGGGAAGAGGGATGCCTGAGGAGGGGAGGGTAGGATGCAGGATGAGAGAGTGTGAGATTTAAGTAAGCACTTTGTAGGGGAGGGAAAGCAATTTTCCCTCTACCCTTCTAGGTTCTTGCCTGAGACCCCATGTTGTAAAAGATAAATTAAGAGGAGAAAATCCCCAGAAATTTAATAATATATGTAACTCTTACATACATAAGAGAGACTCCCAAAACAGAGTAACTCTCTAAATGGCCCAGACCATCACCTTAAATACCATCTCTAGCTAAAGACGAAGGAGACTACAGGGGTGGGGCTGGGGAGGCAGTCATGGCGGTTGTCAGACAAAACACAGTCATCAAAGATATGGATGTTGTGCAGTTTTAAGACACTGCCTTCTTCACTGAGAAGAGTTTCTGGAGATTCAGCCATCCTCCTCTTCCTGGTACAGAGGGGGCGACACCCTTACCGAGCTTTCCCTTATAAACCTAAGTGTGTCCTACCAAAGGGCGACTTCTCAGTATCCAGAACTTCTGTGTCTGCTGTTGCTTAAAAATAATGAGCGTAGGGGCACCTGGTTGGCTCAGTGGGTTAAAACCTCTGGTCATGATCTCAGGGTCCTGGGATGGAGCCCCGCATCAGGCTCTCTGCTCAGCAGGGAGCCTGCTTCCCCTTCTCTCTCTGCCTGCCTCTCTGCCTACTTTTGATCTCTCTCTCTGTCAAATAAATAAATAAATAAATAAATAAAATCTTTTAAAAATAAATAAATAAATAACGAGCATAGGGGGCGCCTGGGTGGCTCAGTGGGTTAAGGCCTCTGCCTTCGGCTCAGGTCATGGTCCTGGGGTCCTGGGATCGAGCCCCACCTCAAGCTGTCTGCTCAGTGGGGAGCCTGCTTCCTCCTCTCTCTCTCTCCGCCTGCCTCTCTGCTTACTTGTGATCTCTGTCTGTCAAATAAATTTTTTTAAAAAATCTAAAATCTTAACTCTTAAAAAAAAAAAAATAACAAGCTTAGGACGTCTGGGCAGCTCAGTCAGTTAAGTGTCCATCTCTTGGTTTCAGTTCAGGTCATGATCTCAGGGTCATAGGTGGAGAGCTCCAAGCTCAGTTCAGAGTCAGCTTGAGATTCTCTCCCTCTGCCCCTCCCCTGTTTGTGCACGCACTCTCTCTCTCTCTCCTAAGTAAATAAATAAATAAATAAATAAATAAAATCTTGGGCAAAAAAACCCAACTCAAGATCGTTCTTATGCCAAAAAGACATATTTTGGGTGACATAGTCTACTCCCCTTCAGTTCAAAAGAAGTGAGGGCATTAGCCTCTGGAACATCCAGGGGGAGGGTGCTCCGGCAAAGGGACTAGCCAGAGCCTCTGAGAGCTGAAACCAATCCACGAATCAGGCCACACAAGGCATTCACTAGAGTTGCAAGTCATCCTAAAACACTTTCTTAACTGTGCCTTGAAAGAGATTTATCAATTTCCATATTTCCATTGTATTTGCAACTCAGCTCCCAATTAGAAATACAGTACTATAACTATCAATCAGTGTGCAAGGAAAGGGAGTTAATAAATTATGCCTGACATTTCCAGATGGGAGTTTCTTTACAAGGATTAAACTTCAGTGAGCTTAGGAAACTAAATATTTTATAGGATTTGCAGCAAGAAAATGCCACAAGGAAGACCAAAGTTTTAATAGCACAAAACAAAGGTATTGAAATGTCTTGCATTTGCAAGCCCTTCTCAACACATGAAACGATCCAATTTTGGTCGATTTCAGTCCTTAAAACAATGAAAGATTGTCGCTGATTGTTAAAAACATCTTTCTTTGCTTTAATAGTTTCTATTTTTTAAATATTTTTATTTTTTTAAAGGAGTATTTGAGAGAGAGAGAGTGAGAGTGTGCACATGCACGTGTGCAGTGCAGGGAGGGGTAAAGGGAGAGGGAGAAGCAGACTTCCCACTGAGCAGGGAGCCTAGCATGTTGCTGGATCCCAGAACCCTGGGATCAAGATCTGAGCCAAAGGCAGACGCTTAACTGACTGAACCACCCAGGCTCCCCAGTAGTTTTTATTTTATTAACTTAATAAAAATCTAACCATATATCATAAACAAGCAGAGAGTCCCTACCCCAGACCTATGTGAGGCAGGAAGTAAGAGCACCCCTTGGTCAATTCACAGCCTCAGGAGAAAAACATATAGATAAGGAACTGCAATAAACATGGTAGGAAAAACATGGGGACCGTTCATCAGGCTTGGTGAAGCTCACAGAGGAAGGGGCTTTGGAGCCAGCACTTGAAAAATGACAGCAGCAAACACAGTGCTGGCTGTGTGTTGGGCATTGCTCTGAGTGCTTTATGACTTTTAGGTCACTTTATCTGAACCACAGTGCCATGAGATAGAAATTGGTTTTGATCACATTTGTAATTGAGAAAACTAATGCACAGAGAGGTTAAGGAACTTGCCCAAGGTTAACATAGCGAGTACAGGACCTGAATAGAGCCCATGGGATCTGGTACCCGAATGTGTGCCCTTACCCCTAATGCTTCTTCTCTAAGAGTGGGAGTTTCCCCTTTCTGGAGTCTGACTGGTCTCCCTAACACATTGCAGGGAAGGAAGACATTTTCCTGCACCTGCTGAGATTCCCTGGCTGGGTCTGAACAAAGTTGTTTTTTGTTTGGTTTTGTTTGGTTTTGTTTTTGCCATATAACATCATATTAATTTTAAGTATACAACATAAAGATGTATGTATACATTGTGAAATCATCCTTCACTTCACATAGTACAATCTATTTTTCTTGTGATGAGAACTTGGCAGACTTACTCTCTTAGCAACTTTCAAATCTATGATACGGTATCATTACGCATGCACAGTCACCATACTATAAACTGCCTCCCCAGGACTTACTCATCTGATAACTGGAAGTGTGCACCTTTGACTCCCTTCACCCATTTGGTACACTCCCCTACCCCCACCTCTGGTAACTGCTAGTCTGTTCTCCACATCTATGAGTTCAAGGGTTTTTTGGATTCCACTCTAAGTGATGTTATTCTGTGTTTGTCTATCTCTGTCTGGCTTGGTTCACTTCGCATAACGCCCTGAATCATAAATTATTACTGAATTCATTTATTAGTTCTAAGAGTTTCTTGGGGAGCCTTTAGGGTTTTCTATATATAGTATCGTGTGATCTGCAAATAGAGTTTTATGTCTTCCATTCTGATCTGGAATTTTTTTTTCTTTTTGCCTAATTGCTGTGAGTAGGACTGTGTTGAGTAAGTGACAGGAATAGGCATCCTTGTCTTATTTCTGATCTTAGAGGAAAAGCTCTCCATTTTTCACATGTTGTCTTGTCTTTTCCACCTTTGTTATGCAGATGGACATTCCCTCTATACCTTGAACTTTTCATCATGAATGGGTATTGACTTTTGTTGAAAGCTCTCCTTTTTTGTCAAAAAGTTCCCCTAGACCCTCTTAGGGTCTCTGACTGGGTCTAAAACAGAACAAGAGTCTTTTATAGCTTTGAGACAAAGAAGTGATAGATTTGTAAAGCATGGACAAGACAAAGGGGAGTATGTGATAAAGAAGTTGAATAGGAAGATGAGGGTTGGTTTAACAAAGTTTGTAAAAATTTCCTAGCCCCAAGTTCCAGGAATCTGGGTCCGATGATGAGAATGTCTTCTCTCCTCCTGATACAGGAAGGGTGCCTTTCACATGGGGTACTATGGTCTGTTTTGGGGAGGAAGAGTGGGGGCTGGGGAGGCAGAGTGACTTTCCTGATTCTTCCATTCCTATTTAATCCACCATATTTTGGAATAGTGTGTCCTGAACCCCGTCAATGTACATAAGAAAAGCACCAGGCCTCCCCATTGACTTCACGACAGTACAGCATTCCTGTCCCTCTGTAGGCACAGTGTTAACTCAGCTCCTGGGCAGGAACAAATGGGTCCTGGGCTTCCTCCACTCCAAACTTCAAGGCCCAATGCACCATGCTTTTGTTCACTGGACTCCCTCCACAAACAAACCCTTACTGGTCCCTCAAGGCCTACTCACACCTGCAAAGCCCCCTGCCTCCCTTTCATTCACTTATTGTTTTACCTGCACCGTCTACGCTAGCAGTCCTTAGCCCTGAGCTCACCTCTGGATCTGGAAAAGGTCCTGGCGCTCAGGCCCTGTCCCCAGAGTCTTGGACCCAGTTGGTCTCAGATGAACTTTGACTTCTTTTTTTTTTTTTAAAGATTTTATTTATTTGACAGAGAGATCACAAGTAGGCAGAGAGGCATGCAGAGAGAAGAGGGGGAAGCAGGCTCCCCGCTGAGCAGAGAGCCTGATGCGGGGCTCAATCCCAGGACCCTGAGATCACGACCTGAGCTGAAGGCAGAGGCTTTAAACCACTGAGCCACCCAGGTGCCCCAAACTTTGACTTCTTGAAGGGCTGGAGCCTGGTGTTCATCCTCCACACCTTCCCCAGGGCCTGGCACAAGCAGGACGTCAGTCACATGCCCTGTGTTTGTGGAGTGAGTAAGACAAGCAGCACACACCACTGCTCTGTGAGTCGGGTGCTCTTGTTATCCCATTTTGCAGTTTAGGACACTGAGGCTCAAGGATGTTTGCCCAAGATTACAGGGAGTAAACAGGTTTTCATTCTTCGGATGCCAAGTCCAGCATTCTATCTGCACCTGGAGAGGAAGGATGGCCCTCAGCAAGGTGCCTAGAGCAGGTGGAACTGGAAGAGCCAGCCCCTGTGAAGGAAAGTGCCCTGGGGTCTTGGGCTGCTCCAGTCCTCTGCAACGTTTGCTGAATTTTGAAGGTTCTCCTTAAAACTCATGCTTCCTTAAAACTGTTCCCATCCTCTTGTTTTTAATGAATTATGAGCCATCACTTATTTATAATCCATTTACAGCTGCCTTTATGGGGCAGAAAATGAACTACTTGCCAAAGTAATTACCCTTTTTATAGACTTAGAACAAATCCTCCTAGCCCATTCCTTTCTAAATGGCTGTTGTGCTAGGTTTCTGCCCTTTCCTACCTGCCTCTCTACACTCATGTTGGATCCAGTTAGGGTGGTTTTTCACACTCACCCTAGAAGCCAGACCAACATGTGCAGAAAGCTGGCTTCTTTCTGTAAGAGCTCAAGCATTTTTAGTAAAAGGCTGTTTCTTTCCGAGGAGTGAAGAGGTGCCTTCAGACCAACACAGCCTTCTCTGGGCACAGGCTCGTAATCTGCTTTGCACAGATGCTGTCACTTGGGCGTGTGGCTGTCTTGTCCAGCCAGGTGTCAAGGAGATAAGACTTGTAATTTGTTCAGCTCAGTGCAGGAAACATCAGGGCATTCATGCCAAAAATAAAATAAAATAAAATAATTAGTTACCGATTTGACTCAACATTCAGAGTTAATAATTATATTTAATATTCCTATTGATAAATGTATGCAAATGTATACCTATGGAGCCACACATTGTCCAGCCAGTAATTATTCTAGAAATTATTCTGGTGCCTAAAATGAACTGAACACATGAAAGCGGCTTTCTCCGTGATAACTTTTCACTGTATGTTATTTGATTAGAAGTCAGAAGTCCTCCAAACCCTGAACATAATTTCTGGAGGTGATATTAAAGAAGCATTTTAAAGAGTGAGGCTAAGAGAAGCAATAGAAGTGCAAATGGGTTACAGATAGGATTTCAATGGTTGGGATTAGTTAAGAAACAGGATTTTAAGACACAAACGCAACAGGCCAGCAGTCAACCTCATTCTAGGGTTTTGGTCCCGGAAACAAGCCAGATCTGGACTCTCCTGTGCTCTTCCCATGCTTAAGAAGCAAAAACTTTGAGCTCAGCTCCAGTGTTTGCCCAAGGATTGGCTGCCAAACGGACCGTGGGAAGACTTGAGGTGTCATCTAGCCTACAATGCAGTGATTTTAAGCTTTATTCAGGGACGGTGGTTATGCCGTAAGCAGCTGTGTGATTTTACGTGAGTCACTGAGGCCCTTTCCGGCCCTAGCTTCCTTACTGTGAAATGAGGCATCTGTGAATCTGTGACAAGATACCAGGGGGGATGGAGTCAGCTGTAGGTGGGAACAGATCATCGGAGGACAGAGCTCCATATAGAGAAGATGGGGACCCTCCATATCCAGGACACACCTGGGCATCTCTTCCTGCCCCTGAGAGAAGGGGAGGACGGGAGAGTAGGTGGCAGGGAAGGGAACGAATGGGACAGGAGAAAATGAGTGGAGGGAAAATGAGTGGATGAATGGTCCCAGCAGGGCAGAGAGTGAAGGATGAGTCTCTTCCACCTCGTCATTATTTTATGGACACTTGCTTGGACAATTCTTGAAGTACCTGAGACTTCTAGAATTACCTTTCAGTAATAATGAGACACTTTCTAGAGAATGCCCAATGAAAGGTGGCAGATTGAGTCTCCCTGGACTGTAAATGCATTAAGGAAAAAGACCATGAGGAGCTTCTTAATTTCATACCAGACACATATTTGCACGCACTGTCCTGCTCATAGACATGTAATACTCAGTCACAGACTGTACACACATGTAATGGGCACACGTGTGCACAGCACATGTCACACACAGCATATGTGTGCACACACATATACGTGCCTGTAAGACATGTGCACGTATATACATATCTGACACACATGCACATGTGCTCACATTCTCTAAGTTGAGTGTCCTGCACCAGGAGGCCAGTCCACAGCACGCCGCATGACTGACAAGGCCATGGGTGACCTCACTTGGCCCATCATTCTTCCGTGGGACCATGCCCTTGATCCTTCTCCACGAACCATTTCATGCATTTGAAAGGATTTGTTGGAGGAACCAGAATCCAATAAGAGGACTGTATGTTTGACGTGGGTTTTACTGCTAGCTCACCTCTAGAATGTGTCCCTTTCAATTTTGCCCATCTCAGAATGCCAGGATTCTGTTTTCTTCTCTTTAAACCATGCTTTCAAACAGACCAATGTGATGTCATCAAAATTAAGTCAACATCACCAAGAAAAAAACAAGACAAGCCATTGGCTCAGAGAATACACTTGTAGATCACATTTCTGATGACAGACTTGTATCCGGAGGGAGGATACAAAGAACTCTCAAAACTCACTAATTAAAAATAAATAAATAAATAAATAACCCAACAACACATTTTTTGAAATGGGCAAAAGATTTGAACAGACACTTCACCAAAGAAGACATATGGTTGACATGGAAGCATGTGTAACATGTTCCCCATAACTGGCCACAAGAGAAATGCAAACGTAAGCCCCAGTGAGGCAAAGCCACTTCTTGGTTGGGTTGCCTAAACCAGGGGAGGCTGGCAATGGCGCCTGCAGCCAAGAACAGGGAGCAACTGGAGCTCTCGCCCCCTGCTGGCGGGAATGGAAGACACACCAGTATTTTGGAAGCAGGAAGGCCGTGTCTTACAAATTTAGACTTAGACTCACCCCCCACCCAGCAACCTCACTCCTAGATAATTACCCAGGGGAAAGCAAAACATAACTTCACTCAAAAATCATTATGCAGCGGTGCCTGGTTGACACAGTTGGTGAAGCGTCTGACTCTTGGCTTTGGCTCAGATCATGACCTCAGGGTCGTGAGAACCTGCTTAAGATTCTCTCCCTCTCCCTCTGCCCCCCCCACCCAACCTCCTCCCCATCTCTAAACCAAAGCAAACCAAAACAAACAAGACAAAATAAAACAAACAAACAAAAAATGGTATGCAGATGTTTATAGTGGCTTTCTTTATAATTGTCCCAAACTGGAAAGTACCTACGTGTTCTTCAACAGACAAGTGGATCAACTGTTGTACATCTAAACAGTAAAAAAAAATACTCAAAATTTTAAAAGACTAAACTGTTGACACACACAACCACACGGGCAAACCAGAAACACATAAGCCGAGTGATGATAGTCAGACTCGAAGCCCCCCTATAGCTGGATTCTATTTCCAGCACATCTAGAAAACACAAAACGACAGGGACAGAAAACAAAAGAGTGGTTCTAGGGGCTGGACCTGGAGGCAGGAGCTTCACTCCAAAGAGGCAGAGGGCAATTTGTCAGGATGATGGATTCGTCCTATATTTTGATTTTGATGGTAGGCCCATGACCATATATACTTGTCCAAACTCCCACACCGTACACTAAAAAGGATGGATTTTGGGGGGTGCCTGGCTGGCTCAGTCAGTAGAACATCTGACTCTTGATCTCAGGGTTGTAAGATTGAGCCCCATGATGGGCATGGAGCCTGCTTAAAAAAAAAAAAAAAAAGGATGGATTTTTCCATGAGTCAATTGTACCTTCAAACAAATAAGCTGATTATTTTCCAAGTACTTCTTTCTTTTGGCGCCTTATCGGATACAGCAAAGAACAACCAACCTACACTGTGAACATTCTGCCTTGAAATCTCTTCACCCAAAGCCACAAGTCCGTGAATATATTTTGGACAATCCCATCAAGTAATCTGAATGGCGAAGCTTACACCCTGGCTGTCTCCCGAGGCCAGGATGCATTCTGGTAGCAGCTGGACCTAGGAACCCATTTCTGTAGGAGTCAGCTTGTGCCCCAGCAACAGATCACACCGATTCCAGGTGACATGACAGAGTCTCTGTCTTCCCTGTGAACCACAAGGGCTGCAGGTGGACTGAGGGGCCCCCAAGTTGCGCTGGGCGCCGCCAGCCTGGCTGGCTTGGGCTTCTCTCCATTAGCCTCCTTGTGTCTGCTCCTTGCACACCAAGGATAAAGGAGCCGCCACTCTCTGGGGTGTGTTGTTTTCACAACAGAGGGCAGAGCCTCACGGGAAGCAAAGCCCAACTACACAACTGCAGTGAAAGGTTTTGCTCAGATATGGTGTACGGTCCATTGGCCAAAACAAGTTCCATGGCCAAGTCCAAAGTCAGCACAGGAGGGAAGAGTACTCTCCCGCCCACTCAGTGAGGGTCGAGGACACAGTAATTGCAAATAGAACAGCCATTCTCAGGAATGCTGTACAAGGACAGGGCTGCTGTGGTGTTTGTGTTAGGGAAGAGCCAGATGTGAACCTCAGTGTGCTTCAGAGGGAAATGGGGACCTGAGATCCAACCTAGTTCACCATGAACTGTGTCTTACACAGCAGCTGAAATTCAGCTATTCATATCTGCCTGTCTATGTCATCAGGGATTGTGCTCAAAAATATGATGTTGAGTGAAGACATTAAGTTGATGATTTGGTTGGTGTTAGCAGTTTAGCTAAACTGCTCTGTAATGGTGTTGCTTCAGCACCCATCCTAGAATTGATTATTTAATACCCCCTCCCAAGAAAGAGAGGCAGAATAAACCCTGCAAAATTACTGAACCTTGAAACTCTCTAGAAGCTATACCCAAGCCATGGCCCAAAGCATCCCCTCTTTGCAGACCCCGAGAAAGACTCCGCACCATCCAGAAGTCAGAAGCTCACCTCAAGTAGCTGGTGTGAAGCCAGGTCTGAGGGGTCATAGAAAGGTGCCACTCTGCAGGTGGGCTGCAGTCAGAGCCTGTCCCACATGCCATCTGCCCTATGGCCATGGGCAAGTGACCAAAACACCTCTGGACCTCAGTTCTTCCAAATGCAGGACAAGTGAGGATGAGAACGAGGTTGTTCTAAAAAAGGAGTGAGGTTGTCCACAGGATGCCTTGGAGAAGGGACTGAAACAAGACTCTGTTTATGCTTCAAATAGCTGGACTGTCTACCCACAACTTTTAAAATGGAATGGAACTGGAGACGTAGCTAGACAGTTAGTTCTTCCTGTCCAGTGTGTTGGGTATGACATTTTGCCCTCTCTCCTGGCCTGCAAGGGTCTGCTGGGGAGCCCCCTGGCAGCCTTCTAGGGGGCTCCCTTCCTCTGCCCTACCCCTTATCCACCACACCCACAGTAAGTGTCATCTTTGTCTTTTGAGAAATAACTTCATGGCACCACATGCAGTTGTGCCAAAGAGCTTTCTTTCTCCAGGCTGTGCATGGAGCTAAGTGTGCTCTTCTTGCAGAGGCCAGGAACACAGGGTGAAGGATGGAGAAGGTCAGCAGAGCTGGGGAGAGCTGCAGAGAGGCTACTCCCCATGTGCTGCCATGCCTCTTCCTTCGTCTCTGCTTCTAACTCAAACCGGGGTGTTTTAGGAAATAGCTTTCAAAGCCAAAGAGTTTGCCTCGGGATACTTACAACCTGCTACCACGCCCCCCCCCCACCCCGCCATGCTCTGGAGGGCAGGTTTCTGCAGAGCTGTGGGGGCACTTTCATAGGAGGAAGCATTATTAGAAATAGGTCCTCCACACCCCTAAAGATAAAATGAGAATGTCTACTTCTTGGTAGGGATTCTGAGTGTTATTTCTTACTCTACAGTGCAAGAAAGAGAAGCATATGGTGCGCAAACACCTTTCAGGTCCATGGATGTGAAGTCATGAAGTTGTTTGTGAAAAACAGCTCAGTTCTATACTTAAATGTCTGCAACACAGCTGCCGTCACAGCGCGATGTGCGATGCTGGGGGCATTTGGTAGATTGACAACAAAAGAAGTTGGTACCGGATGTACTCTGGTGTCACAGGAATAATTATGCTACCGAACAGTTGCTGAAATCTATTTTTAACATAAATCCCAATAATAGACATAAAAATGAAAGATTCTGTAAACCTGTTACAGGGGGGAAAATGACTCAGGTTGAGAGAGTTTCAGTAAGCGAGGGAGGTTGTTACTAACTTTGTCCTCTCGAAGGTCAAGAATGGCCACGGTCATCCCCCTTCACTTCTCTTCACCCCTCGTGCTTCATGCATCCCCCCACTCACCCCAATTCCAAAATACCCCCGTCTCTGGATTCTCTTCCTCTCTGTTCTTCCAAGTATGTTCCTGCCCTTCTCTTTTTCTGCCTCAGCAAGTGAAAGAAGTGGTTAAGAAAGTGAGTTGGAATCCCAGTTGGATATCACTTCTTAGAGCAATCTTGGGAAATAACTTAATATCTGTAAATCTCCATGCTATCATCTGTCTAATCAAGATTATGAGGATGCTCCTACAGTGTAAGCTCCCTGCAGGACCTCCCCTTTCTACAGCTTCAGAGGGCCCCATTTCACTCTGTGTGGATGCTCCCTACCCTGTACACTGTATAAGGCAGCAGACAGCCCTGGCTCCCTCACCGATTTGAGATCTATATGGGCAGATACTGTCTGTTTGGTTCACCAAGTGCCTAAGACACTGTGTAGAGTACAGTAAACACCCAGTAAATGCATATGAACATCAGCTCTGTCACCATCTGCCACTCAGCTTATCTCTCTGCTCCAACGTCCTGCCGTGCAGCTCCTACGCTCAAGGTCGTATCATGGTCCAAGACGGCTGCTGGAGTACCAGCCATTGCATCCATACTTCAAACAGCAGAAAGGAGAAAGGGCAAAAGTGTGTTTCCCAGCTAATCAATTCCCAGTAATGAGCCTTCCCAGGAGCTCTAGGAAATGCCTCCATTCACAGCTCTTGGTCTTGAACTTAGATGTGTAACTATACCTAACCACAAGGGATTGAGAAATACAGTTCTTGGCAACACATTGCTGCCCCGTAAGAAATCAGGGTTTATATTTAAAAAGGAGGGGAGACTGTACATTGGTAGTCACGTAGCTATTTCTGCCACGAGGGCCTGGGGCATGGCTCAGAGACCTCCCTCCAGGACTGCCTGTGGAGAGGCCTGGCCCCGGGGCTCTGTCTCCACAGCCTCACGCTAGGGAGGGCACTTTGCTGCGGAGCAGACTGCCATGTTTTTGGAACAATCAATGTCTGAGAGTCTCTGCTTTTTATTTGGTTTTGCTTCTGGTTCTGACAAGCATTTTCCTGTGACTTCTGCCAATCTGTATTGCCTCTGCTCCATGAGACCATCCTGAAAACAATCTATGTTTTTCTTCAGTGTGACGGCGAATGCTCTCCTGAGTGCTTGGACAATATAGCCCTAAGGAGGATACTCTGTAATCAGGGCAAACTTGCCATCTTCGAGCTCTATCTCTCCAGGTCCCTAAACCTTTCTTCACAAGACCCTCCCCTGTTCTTACTCTCCACTGTCCGTCATGGGCGTTCCTAAGACCCAGCTTTCAGGCTGTGCGGGATGCTCCAGATATGAGCCAGCCAGTGACCGTGGGGGACATCACTCTGTCCTGTTCTTGCCGACCCTGTATCATATCGGTGGCTCGTGGTGACTGGGTTTGCCGAAATTCCAGGTAGTTTTCCCAGGAACCTCCATCAGGACAAGTGCTCCCATTTTGTAGTTTGTAATGTCGTGAACCTGAGTACATTTCTCTCTGAACTTGTATTTTCTCTTCAGTGGGTGGTCCCCAGATTTCAATTTGTGGAGACATCTTAGTATCTTGATGCTGCTGTTTGGGGGTTTTCTGTCCATCCCTGCCCATCCTCATATCTGTCCCATATCTGCCTCCTGAGTATTTATCTAGGCCAACCCTTTGGAAGAGCATGAGGATCAGAGTCGTGTACAAGGACTTGGGTGAATTTCACAATGTCATGTAGCTCAGGTAGGGAACAGGCTCTTCTAGGAAAAAAACCTTACAAAATGAGGGTTAGCAAGAACAGGGAGGACATAGGTTTTTCTCACACTGTCTTCGGGAGAGGGGGCCAGTTGGCATGACAGCTGACCTTCCCATGTGACTTTGGGTGCCAGGGGAGGGGCCTGGCTCCCAACTGCTATCCCTTCTTTCAGGGCAAATTCGAGAACAACCTTCCTGGGCACCTAGCAGCCTGGATCTGGGCTTTCTGGGAAAGCAAGCTGCCTGAGGCCAGAGACCGCAGGACCCACAGACGTTGCAGAGCTCACAGAAGGACGCAACGTACCACTGGAGGGCGGGGGCCCCAAAGCCCAGCTGTCTGGTTGTCCAGACAACCCGGGGCGGGGGGTTCCCAGGGTCATTTGTGTTCAACTTCACCACCTGCCCCACACCTCTCAGGTAAGGACTCTAAATTCAGTGTTTCATTCAGTTACAAACTCACCTAAGAGTATTGATGTCTGACCCAAAGTATCTTTCCATAAATAAATCAGTAAAAACAGGCAGCCCTCACCAAAATCCCACTGTCTGAGTTACACATGCATACTCAACCCTAGTCTATCCCCTTCCAGAATAGCAGATCTCTAAGCACCGAGACTGTGTTATTCAGCCACAGACTGGAGGTTAGGCACTGCACCAGGAGACCTGTCCCTTTCAGATCTCCCACATCTGCTGTTTCACCAACTCTGGAACCCTTTAAGGGTGGGTAACACCCAGTGAACAGGAGAAGAAACCAAGGCTGAGACAGGTGAAGTGTTGGCCAGATGACGGGCACCGGGGCTGGATTTTAGCTGAGCTCAGAGCCCCAAGCCCTGTCCTGTTGTATTAACTGCCTTACTAAGTGCAGGCTCATGGTAAATACCAAGGGAGTGTCTAGTCGGTGTGTCTTTGCACTCCCAGGCAGGATTATGAGTGATGATTCCCAACACGAATAGACATACATCCTTGTAATAGAGTCGTAGTAACATGGTCTTCCCAGGGGGACACTGGGTAATGGGCACCTGTTACCAGCTCATGAAATGAGTGGCACCCTGGGCATGAGCTCCTGCAAGCCTCTCCGGGACCTCACCAGCCCACCACCCCACGAACCCGTCACATGAAGTCCTGGCCCTCCCGGGGACGCTCAGCCAGTGGCCACTGATCGGTGATCGGCTCCTCTTGGTCATCAAATGTCCCCTCTGGGCCAATATCAAGACTCCAGAACCTCATGCAGTTCAAGTCTGCCCCTGCTCCAAACTGCCCAGGACGCCTAGGGAGTTGGGGTCCCGTAGACAGCTGGCCCCTTCTTTTTCTCAGTCTGTACCTCATTCATGACCTGCCGTTGGGGGCCTCTCCAGCGTGGTTAAGGGGGTGGGTCAGGAGCTGAGCACAGATGCTCCCAGAGAGGTTGCTACAGGTTCCCCTGTGAACCCTCTTCCTAGGGACCACGGCCCTGGTGCGGCTGGTCCCCTGGCTGGCTGCCCCCAAGCTTCCCACCCACCGCCAACGCAGTTTCTGCCGCCAGTAGTGGGGCGTGGGTGGGGAATAAGTGCTCTCCGTGATGCTCGTGATGCTCGCTAGCACCCATCAGGAGGTAGGGTCACCCCGCCCACTCCATTCACCCTTCTCCGAGCCCACAGATAGGGAGATGGAAGTTCATGCCTTTCTGGGGAGCACAGGTGACACAGCTTCCAAGAAGCTGGCAGGGAGGCTGGCCGCTCTCTGGGACCACGAGGAAGATGGACAACCCCCTGTCCCTCTGGCCACACTGCCGGGGGTGTGGCCGGGAACCCCTGACTTGCACTGCTGCGGATCCCGTGACAGACAGGTGTGGCGGTTCGGGACATTGTCCCATCAGCGCTAACGCCTCCACTCTCTGTCCCAGGTCCTACAGCGAGGCCTCTAGGAACGCCCAACAGGCCGCTGGGGACCCTCCACTCCGCCCGAACAACCGCTTTCCTGGCCCAAGATCAGCGAATTCGCTTCAGTGTGTGATACGCTTCTCCCCACAGAAAGGTCACCCCATCCTGCCGCAGCCATCCACACAGACATCTCGTTTCAAATCCCGACTCAGACATCAGACACTGTATGGGCTTTGTATGGGCTGCATCTCTGTATGGGCTGCATGGGCTGCATCTCTGCACGCACTTCGGGTTTCCGGGTTCGCGGAGCACCGAGCACGCCGGGGCGGAGGAAACAGACTTGCAATGGGCCCTTGCGGCCGCTAGGTGGGGGCCGTACGCCGGTGAGACGCAACGCCGACCCGGTTTCCCGGGGGCCCGAGCGCCTGACGGAGGCTGGAGGCTGCGCAGCGCACTGCGAAGGCGGTCCTACAGGTGTGCCTGTGCAAAAGCAAGCGAGCAGTGAAGTGCGAGTGTGCAAGAGGCTGGGCCTGACTCTTGTGGGTTCGCAGCGTGTGACCAGGTGTGTGGAGTGCTCGCAAATGGGGACGATGGTGTCCGTCTGTCCCCACAGAGCCGGGCGCTCGGGACCACTCCGGAGAGGCTTCTCCTGGCTTCCCAGTGGAGCGAGCGGGCGTCCAGTCGTCCTCCGGCTGAACTAGGTGAACTAGGGTCATCAGCTCGGCCCCTTTGCCTGCGCGGCCCCTCCCTGATAAAGACACAGAGGGCATCGGGAGGAGCCGCAGGGCTTTCTCCACCAGAACGGGGTGGGATGGACCAGGCAATCAGCACGGGGGACAAGGCTGAGGAGTCGGGGCCTCACCTGCCGGGCAGCGACACCGCCCTCAGCAGCCCCTGCCCCTCCTCCGCCCTGTCCCCTGCCCGTGGCCAGAGACCCTTTCTGCTGACTGACTTACTTTAATTCAAACCATGTGGTGGCCCGAGGAGGGATCTGTGTCTGGACCTGCCCTTCCTCCCCGACGTGCGGGGCAGGTGTCCACCTCCAGCAGAGGGCACTGCGCCCGAGCTGGCTTTTGTCAGGCATCTGCAGGCTGAACACACTGTAAGAACATTCTGGAAGCCGCAACCTTACAACTTCACCTGTCATAAACACTGGGCTCTAGTTCCAGGACATTAAATTAAACATGCTTTGCAGAATTGGGCTAACGCAGCAGGGGGTGAGGGAAATCTGGTTCTGCCTCCCTTTGAGGTCTGGCTGTGGGGCACCACTGGTGGCCAGTCTGGGGCGCTGTCCCCTGATGAAGGGCAGCTGGCACTGACCAGCAGGGGCAGTACTAAGCGCTCCACGTGTGCTGCCCCTGCCCCTGCCAACCCTCTCAGTCCCCCTATCCACCATCGTGGAGGACAGACAGTCCTCGAAGAGCCACCTGCCCTGACCATGGTCACCTCGTGACCATGCCCAGCGCGGCCGGGGCAGGGTGGGCGGTGCTTAAAGCCTAACCCTAACCCTAATCCTCTTGTATCGCAGGCAGGAGAAATGCCACAACCACCCGAGGAGTGGCCCAAGGGTCTGAGCAATGAGAGGAGCACCACGTCCACACGGCTGCTCCGCCCCCCGCCACCACAGGCCAGCATTTGTCAGACGATATGGGCACAGGTGGACCAGGCCCCAAACTTGGAGTCCCATCTGAGCTGGAAACCAGCGACTCTCACACTGATTTGTCGTGGACATGGAAAGCCATGGACGGGCGGCCATTCCTGTTGGGCTCCCGCCTGAAATTGCTCTGGGCCCAGCTGGCATCCCCTGGGACAGCCCACTCCCTGGCCGGCCTGATGACTCTTTCCAGGTCACCTAAGTGACTCAGTCTGGACACTGCGTACATGAGTGTGAGCTTCTAAGATATGCTGGGCTGACCCCGGGCCCCACCTCGGCTGTGCGTGGGTCACAGCCCTGCATGTGCACATGTCACATGTGCACGCGGGCTTGTAGGGGTGGGGATTCAGTACACGCTTCTGAGGAGACCAAGACTCCCAACAGCCAGCAGATTCCAAGGACCAAGACAGTGCCGTCCGCTTTGGAAAATGACCCGGTCAGCAAGGGATGCTTTGGGATTGGGATCCCTTGTTCACTCTTCCATTTAGAAACTCCGCTGGTGAGATGGGCAGGTCTGGACCCAATGCCTTACCTAAGGTGAAAGCATCTGGTTGAGATAACGTGTGGCAGTCCTTCCTCTGAGACATGTTCTGGACCCAGAATTGAAGCTTTGAGCTAAGTTGTCACAGTATGACAAGGGTCAGGGACCTCGCACAGTATCAACCGTCCCATCCAGCCAGTGGTCGGGCCCACCCAACTGGGACATATCACAGATAAGCGGGATGAACCGGAGCCACAGGGCTCGGTGTCCAGGCCCCCGCGGCCAGGCCCTGCGCTGTGCATCCCACATATGGAGGCGGCTCCTGGCATCCCTCCAGGCGGGCCTTCAAGGAGAAAAGCCAACCCCCAGGCGTGATCAGAGACACCAGGGAACACTACATACAGAAAGACTCATCACAGCTCCTGTCTTCAAAAACTCCACATGGGTAGAGCCAACAAAAATGAACTTTTCGTTAAAATTTAAGTTGAGTTACTTAAATACCAATAATCGATTCACGATCAGCTGGCAACTGAACACCATGGGCGAAAGTCCTAAGACCTTAGAAATAGAGCGGCTGAGAGTCCAACCTCCAGGCTCAGCCTATGGTGGAGGGTGGAGGACTGCAGACGGGCCTGGAAGGTCACTTCTGATCACTATTACTTCTTGCATGCTGCATAATTAGCCACCAAAACAGATTTTTTTTTTTTTAAGAGAGAGAGCGTGTGAGAGTGGGGAGGGGCAGTGGGAGAGGGAGAGAGAATACCAAGCCGGCTCCCTCCCAACACGGGGCTTGATCGCACAACCTAAGATCATGACCTGAGCCAAAAACAAGAGTCAGATGTTCAACTGCCCCCAAGACTGATTTTTTTTAAAACTCGGAGTGTGATTCTCCCTGGAAGGTCTGGTGCTGCTCGTGTTTCAACCACAGCCATTGTCCCAGAATAACAGTCCAGCTCCAGCTGGTAATCATTCATTCCCTGGGTTCTGGGACCCCCATCAGCATCGGCAGGGCCACCTTGGAATGAAGCCTATCCCGGGGCTGAGGCTGACAAGCCTCCACACAGTGGCCTGTCCCTCACAGGTCCCTGCTGCAGGTTGTCTGCCAGAGGGCACACAGAGCTAGCCCAGTCCCCCTCCCCCATCAGCCCTGTGCAGAAGCACGTAGGAGGGCATGGGGGTCACAGAGATGACAGAGACATGACCTTTGTAGGCCAAGGGGAGCAGTCTTCACGTGAACCCTCCAGAGAACTTCCACTTTGTGTCATGAGCACAACAACGGGGGCAAACAAAGGGAGCTAAGGGGGTGCAGAAGGGTCTGGGAAGGCTCCCTGGAGGAGGCAATGCGGGAGACAGGCACTGAGAAAGTAACCAGGCAAGGGTGGGAGCTGATGGGAGGGCATCACAAGGTGAGAGAACACTGCGAATGACGGGGCGGGGAGACAGCAGGTGCGTGCTGGTCCCTCTCCTCCAGGTGCTGCACGGGCAGGACTTTCTGGCTAATGAAACTCGGGTAGCTCGAAACTGGCCTTAGTGGGAGTATTTATCATGGAAATCGGCAAATGCTGCAAATAAGGACTGTTTTTGTTTATGGAGCACCTGTTGACCGGCACCAGGGCGACTGGTCAACTTTAGAACTACCTCGGGTCTTGGTTAGAAGGAACAGGAGTTTATACAACAGGTCCTGGGCTACCTCAAGGCTCCAGGAAGCTGCACGCCTTTGGAAAAGGACATAACCAAGGAGCTGAATGCTGTCAGAAACTTCCAGAACCTTCCAGCACTCAGCTCTGCCTTCTCAGGACATCTCTCTGTGCTGTCTCTCCCTCATTTCTCTCTCTCCTCTGTGTTCTGGTCCCAAGGAACGTGGCTGAAATGGCTCTTTTAAATTTTAAATATGACAGCTCACCTCCTGAAGAAGACTTCTTTCTCCTTCTCTAGTTCCAGAATGTTCTACAGAAAAACAGGAATCCACGCACTTTGGCCAGGTGTTCACTGCTGGACTAGCCAGCTGTGGCAGGGGAGGTGTGCTTCCGGGAGGGAACCGGAATTGGTCCCCTATTCAGTTGCAAGCCCAACCCAGAGCCAGTCAACGGTGACCAGAGGTCAGGCGAACACCGCCACCTGTCAGGTGGTGTGGGGATGAGTGGGGAGGGCAGTTTCCAGAAGGAAGGAGGCTCGACGCAGAAACAGTCTTCAAGAAGGAGGAGAGCAGAAGGTGAGCTGGGCAGGTGGGTAGACGTCTGCACGGAAGGCTTGGGCTGAACCCAGTGGGTGACCCAGGCCCAGGAGGGGAACCTGGGGAGGAATGCCCTGCTCAGATTTCTCGGGGTGGGGTGGTTTTGGTCTGGTTTTGGTTTCGACACAGGCTGAATGTTTATTACTGTTATGTACAGAAACCTCAGTAGCATCCACCCAGCCCAGTTCAGTGACCAGTGCTTTATCCTTTGCCTTTTCCAACTAGGGACGGGAGCCACTAGCTTGGGACACAGGGATCGTGCTGCCCACTGACAAGGGACCCCATTCTCTCTGCCATTGCAGCGGGTCCTGGTGGCTTCCACCAGCCTGGCCACAGCTCCCCCATCTTCCGAGCCGCCCTGCGTGAGGGCAGCAGGGGAGCAGGTCTTCCTGCGGACAGGATGGCTGGTCTGCCTTCTCCCAGAACAGTGCAGTCAGATAGGAGGACAGCAGACTCGGCGGGATCCACATCTCACATGACCACCGCTGGCTGAGCCTTCTTTCTGCCACCAGGGTGGTGGTGGGATTCACCATTGCGTGGAGGACAGGTGGCCTGTTGGTGGGGGCATCCCGGGCCAGCACCCTCTGCCGCTTCTCTGGCTTGACTCCTGGTCTGTGTCTGTGTGGCAGCCGCTGCAGAGACCACCTGTTCGGTGGTCCAAGGCTGAGTCCTGCTCAGCCACAAGAGATGCTTTCGGACTTCACTGCAGCCTCCAGCACCATGGAGCCATGGACACGGTGGGTGAGGTCCCTTTGGGGCTGCATGTTTTATCAGATGCCCAAATCCTTGGGCCCTATCTCCAACAGGCACCGACCTCCTTCCTGGCCTCCTGCTTCTTCCCCAGGCGCCTGGAGGGAGAGTCAGGTTTCTGTTTGGATTGCCGCGGCCGGTCCCCATCATCGCAGAGGACGAGTGTGTGACAGTTCAGACGGCAGGAGAACCGTTCCAGGGTGATTCTCTGGCCCAGGAGAGGACTGGTCTTGCACACTCTCTCCTGCGTGATGCTCGCAAGACTGTGTTTTGTTCCTGCCTTTCCGCCCCGCCCCACTCAAGTTGAAAGTGCTTGTGATCCCGGTGGTCACCTTCTTGCACCGAGGGGTCACAAACAAACTCATTTCTCTCCACTCTCTATCAAATAAGGTGCAAACGATTGGGGCCCCATGCGGCCCTCCGTCCCTATTGTTGTGTCCTCGATGAGCTGAGACGCAGCAGGTGTCACTCCCCTGCATTTTCCCAGAGACCTCATAGTGCTCTCGTCCAAAGTGGGTTGTAACTGCCTGGTGCCCTGATTTTACCTCATTTTAACGAAGGAACATCGTGTGGTGTTCAGAACATTAAACAAGAAGGACAACGAAGTGAAATAGGCGAGACTGGAAAAGCAACAGAGCCGCAGAACAGCCCAGAACTCCGGAATGAGAGGGAGACCGGTGGAGCTGTGCCTGAGGCCGGCGCGGGCTCGGGGCGGGCTCCAGAGTAGAGTATGGGGAGGGCTGGAGAGGGAGGCCAGACCTTGCCGACATATGTCATAATTTGCTAAGTCCCTTTGTAAGGGACTATACTGAGTGTAAACTATATTGAGTGAACTTTGGGGATTTTTTAATTAAAATATACATTCAGGGGCTTCTGGGTGGCTCAGTCTGTTAAGCACCTGCCTTCCACTCAGGTCATGATCCTGGAGTCCCAGGACCGAGTCCCACCTCGGGCTCCCTGCTCAATGGGGAGTCTGCTTCTCCCTCTGCTGCCCCCCTCCCAGCTCTCTCTTTCTCAAATAAATAAATAAAATCTCTAAAAATAAAATAGACATTCAGAAAGGGACTTGTAGGTGAACAGCTCAAAGAGTTTACACAAACCGAACAGATTATACCTGTGTATCCAACACCTGAATCCAGAAAAAAAATTCCATGAACCCAGGAGGACCAACCCCCCCAACACATACACCTAAAAGCTACAGTCACTAAAAGCTACACAGATCAGCACAGCCTTTGCTTCTAACAGGATACATTGATTTTTGCCCAGTCTTATACTCTGTGTCCATAAACAGATTCCTGTGGTATGTTCTCTCTTGGGTCCAGCAGCTTTGGCTCAGCATCACGTATGTGGGGTATGCTGCAGCAAGAAGCTGTAGGTCACTCCTTCCCGTTCCAGCCGGCAAGTGTGCTGCCCCTGATCTGTTCTTTGGTCGATGAGCATTTGGGGGCAGTTTCTGGTTTGGGGTCACTATGAGAAGCGCTTCTATGGCCCACCCAGTTAGCTGTGAATACAAAACTTGTCCTAATCTCCTTATTCCTAAACTATTAATTTATTCAGCCTCAAGGAGTAGATCAATGTTTTTAACCGGGGCTGGATTTAGCAGATCTATTGTGAAGTACTAGGAGGCATGAGATGGAGAACAAGAATAGAGAGGGAGGGAGGATAGGGGAGAGGGAAACTATAAGAAAAGAGGATAACTTTGCCTGGGGACAAATGAACTCAGTGGCAAGACTGCAAAATGCAGATCGCCTTAATCTCTGTGGAACACTCTGCCTCCTCCGTAAACTGGCTCCCTTCCCTCACACCCAGCCTCACGCAATAATAATAGAAGAGTGTAATGTTTCATTTAATCCATCATTAACACCACGGTCACACTTCCCTCGGCGTCTGCCCATATTATCACTTTTGCCGGACAACAAATGCAAAATTTAATTATTCATTTTGCTGAGAGAGACCCTGCCGCGTTTTAAATTGCTCCCCTCCCCCTTTCCCCCGTTTCTTTATCTCTCCAGATACATTTGCCTCTGAGATTGGAATTGAGCCTGTTCCTTATCCGGGAAACAAAATGAGGAATAAACTCTACATGAGGCAAAGTGCGGTGGGTCCTCAGAGCTTGTCAGAAACACACGCACATGGTTTTGCACGGCAAGAAGTTTCTACCTTATTAGAGTTGACATCTAGCCTGACGTTTGAGTTGGAAGAAAGAAATCTTCTAAAATAAGCTGGCAGAACACTGATGACCTTGCCATCTGCACGGATTATTTTAGCTTTGCAGTTTAATGAAGGACATAAGTAGCAAATGTTGCATTCCTGTTTCAGTCGCTTTACCCACAGCCATATTTCCTGTCTCCTGCCTGAAACGAAAGGGGAGTGGGGGAGGGGAGCTGGGACGGGTCTCCCACCAGCCAGTGACTGCAACATGACAATGACATCCTGCAGAAGTCCTGAGGACAGCGAGGAGGCAGGTGGGAAAGCAACAGTGTAGTAAACACGGTCACCCGGCCACTGACGCCCTGTAAACACTGCAGTTAGCTTGAGAATTGGGGAGCGAAGTTCTGCCCACAAGCCTAGACAATTTTTCTAAATCACTGATCGGTTCTTTGTTTGAAGAGAAGAATGCCTGATTTGAGAAGCTCTGCGTTTTGAAGTAGCTTTAGGCCCAGGAAAGAGCACTGGATCAGGAACCCAAAGACCTGTGCATCAGGCCTGTGGCCACAGCGTGTTAGCTGTCGGATCCTAAACAATTCATAGCCTCTCTGGGCCTGTTTCTCCACTGACGAGTCTCAAATAAATAAGAGAATCAGTGTAAAAACGTTCTCTGTAAACAGCACCGTCTTGCTCTCTGCCAATGAGTTAAGCTTGTGACAAGATATTTCCCTGGGGAAAATAACTCTTACAGAGATAATGTGCCAGCTAATAATATAAATGTTTGTGCTCTGTCCTTCTGTTCGTTTTTCTATTCTGTGTGTGGCTTCTGAGCCACGTGGGAGAGCCACACGTACGCATAGGTGAGCCTTCTGGAAACACAGCAGTGCTGGAAGGGCCCCTCCCCCCCCCCCAGGATCATGGTTTCTTGCTCTACAAACAGAGGGTATGAGTTGGGTGTGTAGCTAGGGATGGTGTCTAGGAGGACGAGACAGGGGCCCTGGGCTTCCAGAGTAGCATTGAACATTTTTTATGGAAAGATAAATTGGAAGAGAGAAAAAAGAAATCAGCCTCTTCTCTCACAGAAGGCTGACAGCCCTCTGGGGACGTGGTCCCTGCAGTCCCAGCAGGAGAATACTCTGCAATGGGGGAAGAACCCTGGGAAGGCCCCTCAGCTCTAAGAGACCCTGCAATCCCTGAGTACCAAAGTCCCCACCTCGGACTCTTTGGGCAAATGGAACCCAGATGGGATGAGCACTTCTGACATTTAGATAGTTGGGTTTGTGGTCATCGAGTCATTTTTCCAGCACCATGGACAGCAAGCAAGCATTGTGGGCCTGAGAGGCAGGATGGAGTGTAGTAAATTGGAGAAAGGGAAAAGTTTTGTAGAAAGTCAGCCCAGGACTGGGTTTAGGGGTAGAATATACAGACTCTGTCCTCAAGGAGGTTAGTCTAGTAGGGACCAAAATATAAGCCATTATTAATGCAAGTTAAAGGGTGCAAAATATGGAAACCCATAATTGATGAGTCCAGTATGCTCATTTTATAGGTAGGAGAGCAAGTAAGTAAGGAGAGCAGCTGGTGGCAGAGTCACACTAAGGATCCAGGCCCCCCATCCCCTCACCAACCCCCTTCCCTGGCCTTCTTGCTTCTTCTCTCTTCCCAAAGGGCTGCTGTTTCTTAGCACCTCTACTGTGCCAGAACTGCACTAAGTTTACATGAATGTCTTTTATGACCACAATGGTATGAAACTAGAAATTAACTGCATGAAGAAAACTGGGAAATTCATAAATATGTGCCAATTAAACTACCCACTACTGAATAACGGATGGCTCAAAAAAGAAATTTAAAAAAAAGGAAACAGAACCTACCTTGAGACAAACAAAAATGAAAATGAAAATGTAGCATACCAATATTAGTAGGACACAGCAAAAGTAGTTCTAACAGAGAAGTTCATAGCAATATATACCTATCTTGATAAAACAAGAAAGTTCTCAAATAAACAACCTAGATTTACACCTCAAGGAACTAGGAAAAGAACAAAGCCCAAAGCTGGTAGAAAGAAGGAAATAGTAAAGATTAGAGCAGAAATAAATGAAATAGTGACTAAAAAGAGAATAGAAAAGATCAATGAAATTAAGAGTTGTTTCTTTGAAATAATAAATAAAACTGACAAGCCTTTAGCTAGACTCACCAAGGAAAAAAGAGAGAAGAGTCATATAAATAAAATTAGATAAGAAAGAGATGTTACAACTGATACCACAGAAACACAAAGGGTCATAAGAGACACTATGAACAACCATACACCAATAAATTGGACTACCTAGAAGAAATAGAAAAATTCTTAGAAATGTACAACCTACCAAGACTGAATCATGGTGAAATAGAAAATCTCAACAGACTGATTACTAGTAAGGAGATTCAACCAATCATCAAAAACCTCCCAAATAAACAGAAGTCCAGGACTTCTTCATTAGCGGATTTTTCCAAATATTCAAAGAAGAGTCAATACCAATCCTTCTCAAACTCTTCCAAAAAATAAAAGGATAGAACTCTTCAAACTCTTTTTATGAGGCCAGCATTACTATGATACCTAAACCAGATAAGGACCCCCCAAGAAAAGAAAACTATAGGCCAATATCCCTGATGAACATTGATATAAAAATCCTCAACAAAATATTAGCAAACTGAGTTCAACAGTATATATAAAGGATCATACACCAATCAAGTGGGATTTATTCCACAGATGCAAGGAAGTTTCAACATCCACAAACTGACGTGATACACCACATCAACAAAATAAAGGATAAAAACCATACGATCATCTCAATAGATGCAGAAAAAGCACTTGACAAAACTCATCATCCATTTATGATAAAAGTACTCAACAAAGTGGGTCTAAAGGGAATGTACTTCAATATAACAAAGATCACAAATGACAAGCCCACAACTATTATCATACTCAATGAAAAACTGAAGACTTTTTCTCTAAGATCAAGAACAAGACAAGTATGACCCCACTTCCTATTTTCATTCAGCATAGTATTAGGAGTCTTAGCCACAGCAATTAGGCAAGAAAAAGAAAAAAATGTATCTAAATCAGACATTATACTATATACAGAAAACCCTAAGAACTCCACCAAATAAACCATTAGAGCTAATAAATAAATTCAGTAGGGTATCAAGATACAAAATCAATACACAAAAATCTGTTGTTTTTGTATACACTGATAACAAGCCAGAAAGAGAAACTAAGACGACAATCCAATTTCAATTGCATTGAAAAGGATAAAATACTTAGGAATCGGTTTAACCAAGAAGATGAGAGACCCTCACATTGAAAACTACAAGACATTAATGAAATAAATTGAAAAAGACACAAATGAATGAAAATGCTCATGGATTGGAAGAATCAATATTGTTAAAATGTCCATCCTGCCCAAAGCAATCTATAGAATGAATGCAATCTTTATAAAAATGCCAGTGACGTTTTTCAAAGAAATAGAGTAAATGATCCTAAAATTTGTATGGAACCACAAAAAGTCCAAACAGGCAAAGAAATCTGGAGAAAAAAAGAATAAATCTGAAAGCATCTTTCTCCTGGATTTCAAACTATATTACCAAGCTGTAGTAATAAGAACAATGTGGTATTTGCATAGAAACAGAAACGTAGATCAATAGAACAGAATAGAGAGTCTAGAAATAAACCTACACATTTATCGTTAACTAATTTACAACAAAGGAGCCAAGAATATATGAGAGGAAAGGATGGTCCCTTCAATAGATGATGTTAGGAAAAACAGATAGCCACATGCAAAAGAATGAAACTGATCACTGTCTTACACTATATACAAAAATTAACTCGGAATGGATTAAAGACTTGACCATAAGACCTGAAACCATAAAACTCCTACAAGAAAAAATAGGGGTAAACTCCTAGATGTTGGTATCGATGATGATTTTTTGAAACCAACACCAATAGCGTAAGAAACAAAAGCAAAAATAAACTATGGGACTTCATCAAAATAAAAAACCCCTGTGCAGAAAGGAAACAACTAACAAAACTAAAAGAAAACCTATGGAATGGGAGAAAATATTTGCATGTTCGGTATCTGATAAGGGGTTAATATCCAAAAGATATAATGAACTCACACAACCCAATAGCAAGAAAACAAAAAATCCAATTTAAAAAATGGACAGAAGACGGGGCGCCTGGGTGACTCAGTGGGTTGAAGCCTCTGCCTTCGGCTCAGGTCACGATCCCAGGGTCCTGGGATCAAGCTCCGAGATCGGGCTCTCTACTCAGCAGGGAGCCTGCTTCCTCCCTCCCTCTCTCTGCCTGCCTCTGCCTACTTGTGATTTCTGTCTGTCAAATAAACAAAAATCTTAAAAAAAAATGGACAGAAGATACAAATAGACATTTTTCTCAAAGAAGACACATGGATGGCCAACAGACACTTGAAAAGATGCTCAACATCACTCATCATCAGGGAAATACAAATCAAAACCCGATGAGATATCACCTCACGTCTGTCAGAATCCCTAAAATCTTAAACACCAAAAACAACAGGTCTTGGTGAGGATGTGGAAAAAAAGGGACCCTCGTGTACGATTGGTGGGAATGCAGACTGGTGCAGCTGCTGTGGAAAACAGTATGGAGATGTCCCCCAAAAAATTTAAAATAGGACTAACTTATGATCCAGGAATTCCACTTCTGGGTACTTATCCACCAAAAACAAAAAACTAACTTGAAAAGATTTCTGTGCCCTCATGTTCATCGCAGCCTTATTTATAATAGCAGGTAGACGGAAACAACCTGTGTCCATCAACGGATGAATGGATAAAGAAATAGTAGTATAGAGACGCCTGGGTGGCTCAGTCATTAAGTGTCTGCCTTCAGCTCCGGTCATAATCCCAGATTCCTGGGATCGAGTCCCACATTGGGTTCCCTGCTCAGCCAGAAGCCTGCTTCTCCCTCTCCTTCTCCCCCTACTTGTGTTCCTTCTCCCGCTGTATCTCTCTCTGTCAAATAAATAAATAAATTCTTAAAAAAAAAAAAAAGAAAGAATTAGTAGTATATATGCATATAATGGAATACTATTCAGCCATAAAAAGAATGAAACTTGCCATTGCAACATCACAGAAGGACTTTGAGGGTATTATCCTAAGTGAGAAAAGTCAGCTAGAGAAACACAAATACCATATGATCTCTCTTATCTGTGGAACCTAAAACCATAAAAAGAAAAAGACCAGCTTATAGATACAGAGAACAGATTAGTGGTTGCCAGAGGCAGGCAATGGGAGGGGGAGAAGTGGGTGATGGGGGTCAAAAGGTTAAAAAAAAAAGTGTATTGTGTTATGGCTATTGTATAATTGGAGCTATTTGTGCAGCTCTTGGCTGCCCAAACGATTATGAGGAGATGTAACTTAAAATGGTTTAATTAACATATTCAAGGCCAATCACAGCAATGCAGTGATTTGGTTATGATTTTTTCTAAGGTCTAAACTCGAAACCATTGGTCTGCAAAGTGGGGCATGAGCCATCCAGTGTTCGAGACGACGAGGTTTAAGTGGAAGTTCTACTCATACCTGTATTTTGTGTACATTTTTAAATGAATGCATTGTATTGGTACCATTGGATATGAATATAATTTCTAAATAAAGATGTATACTTATTTTGGTGATATGTGCTTGAAATTTGCGTACTTAGGGAGTGAACTACCTAATGGCTGGACTGAGCAGTCCTCAGTATGCAGTGGAGGTGGGCACTCGGGTCTGGTTTTACCCCAGCGGTTTGCTGTCTCCAGCTTCTCTGTCAGCTTTTGCGGTCTCTAGGCTTCTCACGTGAGGCCTTCCCTCTTCACGGCCAAGAACTTCAACCCGACACCCAGACGCCCTGCCGTCCTGTTTGCATGCACTTCTGTCCATCCACGGCTTTAGGCTTTAGGGAACTTGTCTAGTTATGCTTGCTGCATAAGAAATTACCCCAAACTCAGCGTCCGAAGACATTGATTTTACCCATGCATGTGCAGTCTGGCAGGGCTGGGTCGAGCTAGCTTGTCTCTGCCCCACGTGGCTGCAGCTGGAATGGTTTGGAGCTGGAGACCGGGATCACCTCAGGGCTTGCTGTCTCCTGGGTTTGGGGGTTAACGCCGGCTGTCAGCCCATCTAATACTGGTGACCAGAGCAGCTGTACGTGACCCCTCCATGGGGCATGGGCTTCCTCAGTACATGATGGCTGGGTCCCACTGGCAAGTATCTTGAAAGACAGACTGAGCCATGTGGAAGTCCTATCACCTTCCATGACCCAGCCTTACAGGTGTCACTTCCGACATATTCTATCCATTGAGGCATGTGCAACCCCCCCTCCTACCCCCTCCCGCCCCCGTCCGGCCTCTGCCCAGTTTCAAGGGGGAGGGAAAACAGACTGCCTCTCTGGGTGGGGGCAGGGTGCCGTTTCAGGAGCACGTGGAGATGCAGGTACATTGCTGTGCCTTTCAAGGGAAATACAGTCAGCCAGAGACCTTTGTGATGGGGATGTTGTGAATTCTCCTGGTCGGGAGCTTTTATTTCTTCACATTTCTAACCATGATTGGAGTACTTAGGGCTATCTCAAATTGCTAGCTTCAGAATTTTCATTCTTTGACTTAAATGTTTAAAATTAAGGGGCACCTGGGTGGCTCAGTTGGTGAAGCGTCTTCGCTTCACCTTCGGCTCCGGTCATGATCTCAGGGTCCTAGGATCAAGCCCCATATCGGGCTCCCTTTGCTCAGCACGAAATCTGCGTCTCCCTCTCCCTCTGTGCACTCTCTCTCAAATAAATAAATAAAATCTTTTTTTTTTATGAAATTAAGTAAAACAGAAATATCAATAATTTTATAGACAAAACTGCACACTTTCTTAAAAAAATAAGAATATGCTTTCTTAAAAAAATATTGTTTGTCAGGAATAAAATAAGATGCTTATTGTTTATGTCAGCCTGAGAGTGTGTACTTCCAACGATACTTGTTCTGACACCGGTAGGAGACGTGATTTTTCAAGAGCTTTCAAAATAAATTCTCTTGCCGTCTGCACACACATTTCCATCTGTTCATGGCTGACACGGGAGACGGTCCAACTTCCTTCAAGGTCATTTGAAGCAAACTTTTGTTGCACGGCAGTATACACTGTCACTTGGTAACAGACTTGTAGAAATTTGGGCTGGATGCATTTCGCTGCACTTCCAAACCCACAGTCATCTCAGATCTGCCTACGGCTTCCCACTGACAGCAAGGCAGCCACGGTTGTGAAAGCCAGATCTTGGAAAAGCAGGAAAAGCTAAACTAATTAACTTGAGAGACGTGTTCAAGACTGGCCAGCCCCACTGCATGCGCCTCGGCAGGAACGCCCGAACCCAGCTGTATGTCGTGAAAGGGCACGTCGGGTGGGATGAGAAGGGGGCCGTTTGCCTGGGGGGGGAAGTCCTCTGCCTTGTTCCCTTGAGGATTCGCGCCCAGCCCTGCCTGTTCACCTTCCCGAAGCAGAGTCCGTTCTCAATTTCACCATCTCCGTCTTATGCCCAGCATGGTCACCTGGCCGGGCTGTCTGTCCCCCCACCCCGCCCCAAACCCGTGAAACCTGTCCTCTGAAACCCTTGGCCCCAGATCAGCAGCCTTCGCAGGCTCGGAATTAACATCTCCATGTTTTTCATGCACAGGGAAGATTATTTGGCAGCCTCCGACTCTGGCTACCCTCGGATGTCTCCCAGCCCAAGCTCTGGGCTCCCCCAGCACGGTCCATGCTCTGAGGGTCGTGCCTCAGCTCCTGGCCTTCCTCTTCTCTCCACCCATCCAGACCTCCACCTGCTTCTCGGGATCCAGGGAAATGCTCTTCCCTGGGCTCCTTCCCTCATCCCTGCAGCTGGAGGGGACACCATTCTCTGGGTCCTCGTGCTCATGCTCCCTACTTGCCCTCCTATTACTCAAAAACATGTCACTTTGTTTATGAGGGGGCCAGAATTTCTTGTGGACAGAGGACACCTGTGTGACCCGCTATGGAAGCTGCCTGAGCATCCAGCCCCAGCAGGTGTGGGCATGCGGGCCCGACACACCTGCTTCCCCTCTGACTCTGCCTCTTCTCCCGACTCCTCCATCCTAGGAATGATGCCAGCCACCCCCCTGCATGCTCCCAGCACCGCTCCCGCCAAACAAACCCTTCCTGCCAACTGTCTGTCTGTGCAGCCCACGTCATCTCTACCTCCCTGCTCTCAGTCTGACCCCTGGACCTTGGTCATAGTCTCACAGAGCACTCGAGCTGCACAGGTAGCCCACGGAAAAGTCGGCCAAGTACTCGGTTCCTGGGTTCCTGACTGCCCCACATGGGGTGGTGCGTCCCGGTGGCTCTACCTCCCAGACCCCCTGCCCCCGACCCTCTTCCCCAGCCCCATTCCTGGCCTGCCCCCTGCACAGCCAGTCCTGCCATTTGGACTCTGCTGGCCTCTTGGGACCCTCCCGCCCTCCACCCTGGGTGGAGCCCCACATCCCTCACGAGGCCTTCCCGCCACCCTGAGAGTTGTGTGGGACCAGCCTGCCAGCCAGGCTGGGTCTGTGTCTGCCACCATTTGCAAGTGACAGGTTAAACTTCTGTGACTGATTAATAAAACATGTCATTTTAATACTCTGTTTTGAAATATCTGTGGAGTCCTTGCTCCGAAGTTCTATTCGGCTCTGTTTCCTGGATCAGCCCGCCCAGTTAGCAGGCACCACTGGCCCCACTCGCTGCCCTGGGCCCTGACACCTGCTGGCACCCCTCTCTGCCCCAGGACTTCTCTGCAGCCTAAGGGGCCAGCCGGGTGGGAGTGGGAATTGACACATACCCCCAGAGCTGTCCGGGAGAAGGTGACCAGGTCCGTCAGACCCCTGACCCCGCTGGGTTCATCTGAGGAGCCTGTTCGACACTCATGCAGTTTCCCTGGGGGTTAAGCTCCCTGCCCTCTCGGGGTCTTCTGCCTCTCACGTAATCCACATACTTTAGAGTCCTTATCTCTGGTCCCCTCCCGAGGGGACACACCCCAGTACCCCAGGCAAACAGCCCTAATGTCCACCCCATGAGAAGAAGCTACATCTTCACCATCAGTTTCTGTTTAGCATAAAGAGGATTCCCTCGCTCCTCCTCCGGGCGCCCAACCAGAAGGAGCCTTCCTCCCAGACGAGTGGCTTCCATCCCCTGGCCTGCTCTGACCCCTGACTTCTAGCTCACACTTGGGCATGTAACCCAGCCAAATGGGGTTCATTGGATCCACCACCCAGTTCCATCTCCCACCTTGCCGACTTAGGTCTCTGTAAAATTCCCCTCCTCGGGTCCCTCCCCTGCTGCGTGCCGGGTGCCGGGTGCCGGCTGTGCCCTCTTTGGCACGGGCGCTCAGTTCCCCTTGTATCCCCCCACCCAGGCCTGCCCACACCCTCAGCCCCATGTGCGGCCAGACTCTGGGGACCACGCATGCTTCCTCTCCCCTGTGCCCCCGTGTGCCGCTCTGTCCTGGGAGGTCCCTCCCCATTGCCCTCCTCCCCAGAACTTGGGAGTATTCGACAAGCTGATGTTGTCTGCTCTGGAAGCATCTCCGGGGCGGGGAGATGCCTTCCTCCTCTGTGGCCAGGACTCTTCTGTCTCCTGCCCCGTCTGCCAGGCCCTCACCTTACCCGGGGTTCGACCCGGAGGGCTCTCTGGAGCCGGCTTATCTCCGCACGTAGCTGCTCTGTGACCGCAGGCCAGTCACTCAAGCTCTCTGTGCCCCAATTTCCTGACCTGGGTCACAAAACCCAACTGCGAGGCTTGCTGTGAACAGTCACAGGGGCAAAACGCAACATGACACAGAGTCTGACGCCCAGTAAGCATGAAAGAATGGCAACTGTGATTGGGGATGTCACTAGAAATAGTAGGCTTGTCAGTGCTGATGTCGGTAACCCTCACCCTTAAATGCCAGGGCAGAGCCCCCCAGAGGGGGACCTGCATTTGTGAGGCTTTTGGAAAAGGGAACCTCGTGGGTCTCACCCCAAACCTACGAAGTGAAAGTTTCTCGAGAGGCGGATTGGAGGAAAGGAAGGAGACCTGAGACCTAGAGGCCACCCAGAATCCTGGACCCAGAAAAGGACATTTGCGGGCCACTTGGCAACGTTTGAGTAAGAACTGAAGACCGATTCATCACACTGTCAGTGATCATTTCCCGGCCTGCATTTAATTCATAACAGAAAAGGGGTTGAAGTTTTTCTGAGGATGGGGCCTATGCATTATCACCAGGCCCCACTGGGGGGCAAGGACATGTGCAGCCCTGGGTGACAGTGCCCTCGCTGCACTGCCGCCACGAGTGAACGGATTGATCCAGCCGGCCCGCCTGGGAGGGTGACCTAATGTCTGGCGGCTGCCCGGCAGCCTCCCCAGGAAATCTACCTGCACCCAGTAGTGGGGCTGTTAGTTCCTGGGGGGCTCTCACAGGACTGCGCCTGACGCAGGGCAGGCTCATTAACGCACCACATTAGCTTAATTGAGTTTAATCAGCACTTTCTTCTGTGCATTCCCAAGACAGCGTTCAGTAGCTGTCCTCGGAATATTGACCTCTTTCCCAAGATCTAATGAGTCTGCTTAAACTCAGTGCTGCAGCTCAGAATACAGATGAACGCTTTGGACTCCTACCCCCTTCTCCGCCTGCCTATTGTACCCGGAGGCAGTCCCAGAGGAAAACGGAAAAGGCAGTTTCTCTGAAATGCTGCAAATCAGCATGACCTCAGTGGAAAGAGGAAATATTCCTCTGTTTCATAGGGTCGGAGGCAAGAAAGTGGCATGATCAGCAGCACTGATGGCGGGGGGGGGGGCCTGTCGAGGGCCTGGGACAGACAACGAAGGTGCACGGGGAAAGCATCTGTGAGAAGTCGCTTGGCCCGTAAAGAGCCCTGCAGCCCTGGGAGGGATCAAGATGTCACCGTCATTCAAGAGGGCCAGTGATAGAGGATTTTGTCCCCAAAATGCAGTAATGGCTTCACACTATGATTGGTGGCAACTCTGAATCCAGGTCAGCGTCCAAGCTCGCCTTACCTGACCACACCTGGCTCGTCCATATCAGAGGAGCTCTCTGGGTTTCAAGCAGGAGCCCCTTCCGGGAGCCTGGGAGCGTCTGCCTTTGGCCCAGGTCATGATCTCCAGGGTCCTGGGATTGAGCCCCACGTCAGGCTCCCTGCTCAGCCAGGAGACTGCATCTCCCTCTCCCTCTGCCACACTCCCTACCCCTCACGCATGCTCTTGCTTGCTGTCTCTCCCAAATGAATAAATAAAAAATCTTTAAGAACAAATGGGAGGCCTTTCAAGAGCTTCTGCTGTTGACCCCTACTTGATCCCCTTTACAGATTTCCCACCCCCGTCCCATGACTAGGGCCTCCCCGCACTGCAGACTGTGTCTGCTGTCATTCCTGCCTGCTCCAGGACTGTTCATGCAGCAGAGGAGACTAGGGCCTCTGACGGCTGGCGTGAAGGAGCAGAGAGTTGAAATCAGGATCTCAGGAAGGAAAGTGAAGTGCCTGCCTTTCCGTGTTCTCTCAGAACATTCCTGAGTCCAGACTCAGAGCACCACAATCTCGAAGCTGAGAGCCGATCCCATGAGGTCAGGCCAGCTGGAGACAACGGGCAGCACGCCACGCCTGGGTTGTTCCCAGTGGCCCCCCAGCCCCCACCCCCTGGGAAGATGCTGTCCAGTATTCTAATGACCCAGCCACCCCTTGGCCTCGCTCATGCCCCCGGGGCAACCTCAGTGAATTGGACTCTGCTCATAGCACCTGGCTCACCTGCTAAGACAGAGGGGTGCGACCCTGCATGCGACAGAGGGGGTGAGACGGTCTCCCCCATCATGGCCATCCCGAGGCTTAATCGTGTCCACCAGAGCCAGGCTGCAGCCCCTGCCATCCCACCCTGCACACACTCCCGGCTCAGCACAGGTAATGGGCGCCCAGCCACCAGAGAGGAACGGACTGCCGTCCCCTGCCCTGCTCCTTGGTGGCCTCGACCCCTGGCCAGCTTTCTGCTTCCGACGCCAGCCTTCTGTCAGGCCCTGACCTCCAGCTGCTCCAACGCTCCCTCCAGCCCTGGGTCCGCGGCGCAGATTCGGGCAGGAGTTAGGAGCGCTTCGGGGGATCTTCTCACTTAAGGAGAAAAAGCATTAAAAAAATCACCCATTTAACATAATGAAGCAGATTGCTCAGAGGGAAGGCAAGTTTCTTCCTCCCCACTCAGGAAATGCTCCCACTGAGGGGAACAGTAGAGGCCCCACTTGTCACCCTAAGTCTCCTAAAGGTTCTAAATATTTTCCACCAAGAGTCGTTCCTGGGACTGATGCAGAAGGTTATTGAAATCACAACTTTGTGCTTTGATGTAGAACCAGACACATAACCGGAATACCAAGAGCCACTGTGGAGGTGAGGAAGGAGGTTCGCAAGTCGGTGGACAGCCCGCCCTCGAGAGGTGGGGCCCCGGCCTCTCGGAGTCTGGGTGGAATTTTGCGAGTGCCTGGACAGAGGGTGTCTGCGGCCCAGGCGCCCCCAACACCAGCTCACCTGCGGTGTCTGCTGACCTTCCCGGGACACTTCAGCCCCATGGAGGATGAGAAGGACCAGAGAGAGACCCTTCCTGAGCGTCCCACCGACCAAGCCCCACTGACGGGTCTCCCAGCCACAAGCCCGCACGTGGACCAAGACCCTGCCATTAAGCCCCACACTAACTCACGCTGTGACCTGGTGGGACCTGGAGGTCACAGGAAGCATCTGGGCATTGATCTGAAGGCCCCCAGAGGGACCTTTGCTGCAAGGAGGGTGCAGTTTCCAGGGGTTTCTGTGCGACCCATGAGCAGGCATGCTGACCAGAACAGCGGCAGAGCACTGTCCTCCCTCTGCTTGGGACTGGGTAACCCCAGCTCAGGGAAGTTTGCAGGGCAGGCAGAGACTCCTTCCTCCTGAGGGGCGTCAGTGGGAGGGGACCCAGCACGGGAAGGCCCTGTTCCCCTTCTCGGGAGGATCGGCCCCCACTGCCCACGGCATTGTGTTCTGTGCCATTTGGCTGGTGAGGACTTAGCTGGAGGCACCTGCACGTGGTGAGAGCCGGGCAGCCAGGCAGGGCTGGGGTACCTGTGGCTCCCAGGGCAGGGCAGACCAGCCTTTTCATACAGTCCATGTCGGACGGGTCAGAGATGTGGAAATCCCACGTGGTGAGTGGGGGAGCACTCGGTTTAGAAGTCTGAATGATTCAGTCCATCCTCCCAGGGAATCACGTACATCTAAGTAAGAACCCACAGGTATTGAGAGGGAGGGAACCATCCCTAACTCCGTTCCAAAGGTTGGAAGGAAACACATTTTGTGCTTTCTGGGACTTCAATCACTCCCAGGTTTCCAGAACCCCCAGCTGGCGGCTGAGACCTCCCCAGTGATGAGGCCATTGTGTCGCAGGACCCCGGGGAACACCCGGGAGCCCTGTGTCTGGAGGACAGGGGACTGTTGTGGACTGAATGCCGAGTTCCCCCCAAATCCACAGTGTTAGAATCCCAACCCCCAGTGCCACGGAATGAGGGGGCGGGGCCTCCGGGAGGCGGTGCATCCTTCCAAGAAGTTGATGGGGCCTTCCAAGACAAGGAAGAGCCCTCTGTCTGCTCTCCACTCTACGTGCCAGGACAACACGCAGAGATGGCCCTCTGCAAACCGGAAAGAGGGTTGCTGGCAGATACCCCACCTGCCAGACATTGATCTTGGACTCCCAGTGTCCAGAAATGAATGAGAAGCAAATGCTTGTTCAAGCCATGGTGATCTGTCCAGCAGCCGGAGCTGCCTGAGGGGGAGGGGGCACTGGGGGAACCGGGTCCTGACATCCCTGGAGATTTCCCAGACTTGACCCTCGGGGTAGGCAGCTCCAAGGGTGCAGGAACAAACGAAAAACAGCATGGGTTCTCCAAGCCCACAGAGATGTCCACGGTCACCTGGAATCTGCGTTAGAACAGGTTCCCCTCAGGGAATTCTGATGCAAATGATACAGAGAACAGAGTTTGAGAAACAGTAAAATGCAATTCTCAGGTTTCCAAACTTTTCTGAGGAGGACGTTGTAAGAAACTCATGTTCTGATCCAAAATACAAGCCCTTTGCACGCATGTGAACAGAGCAGAGCTTCCAGGGCTCAGCTATTTTGTGCTGTTTTTATTCCATCTCATTACTTAAATGCTGCCCTCCACCAACTAGATGCATTTGCAAACCACATCCTGGGGGAAACAAGCAACACTGAATAGAGGGTTTCCCGGCTTTTCTCCCTCCTCTTTACAATAAAACTCCCAACTAGCCATCCCCACGCAAGATCGCCGCCACTCCCTGTGCTTGGATTAGAAGTGTATCGTGACCAACTCTCCCAGTGAGGTTTCTGCCACGGGATGTGTGGTTTGACCTTGCAGAGCCATGGTCCCCGGCACTGCACAAAGCCAGTCGGGAGCTGCCGTGAAGCCCTCAGTGGTTGACTCCTGTGGGGAGAGAGAGCCTGCCCAAGCCGGAAGGACCACCTCGGTGAGCCGGCTGGGAGCAGGAGCTGAGGTCCCCAGCGAGTGGCACCCGTGGGGTTGGAGCCCGGATCCTGAGGAGGAGGGGAGGGGCAGGAGGGGAACTGCCTGCAGGGGTGCACCACAGAGCCTGTCTTCTCTGAGAGATGGGGGGAGGGGAGGGGGAGAAGGCAGGGGCAGCCCCAGCAGGTGAACAGGCTGTGTGCACCGGTCACCCTCCCTCTTTGGGCTCCCTAGACTCGGGGGAGGGGGGCGTGAATGCGCCCCGCCCCCGACTGAGTGGGCTTGTTTGCACCGTTAAAGGAGCCAATATGCATTTGTAATAAGAGGAAAAACCATCCCAGTGGAAAGGCAGGAGCAGAGCTGGAGGGGCAGAGATGTGCTCCTGACCTGTGGGTTTCTTTTTCTTTCTCACTTTACAAGTGGAAAGGTCAGGTCGTCCTGTACTTTGGAAGCTTAATCTGTCCTGGGAACAAAGCTACCCTACCAATCCTTCCGGGTGCCCCCGGGCCCCTCCGGGAAGCACCGCCCAGACAGGAAGAGGAGGGCGGGGCTGGCAGAGGAGGGCGGGGCTGGCAGACCGCTCTTCGCTCGCCCTCTGAGGCAAGCATGCGCAGAACCTGCCTCCCGCCCACGGGGCTCTGTGACACTGGGCAGGACCGTGCCCTCTCCAGCAGTGAGCGTGTGTGACACAGCCACTCACGCCCCACCCCGACCCCCCGCGTGGAGTCACAGAAAATTATCCCCGTCTCCAATGAGTCTGCAACACCATCGCCCTGACCCTTGGGCTACCTGGTTCAGAGTTGTTGGCCATCCTGCCTGGTCCGGGAGGGCAGCGCACAGTCATCCCTCCAGGTCGCCTCATCGCACGGGCACCGCAACCCAAGAGCCAGCATGTGACAACAGGGCTCCGCGGACCACAGCCCCATCGAGCCACGGTGTGGTCACACCTACAATGACCATGCACTCTGTGCCACCAGCAGGCCTCACTGAAGCCAAATAACGTTAAAGACAAATAACGTTATTCTTCTGCCACATTTCAAAATGTCACCAACAATCGTGTTTAGGATGGCGTGTTTCAGTCCAAACTACTGGCGTCAGTACAAATGATTCGGAAAAAATTCAGTAATTCTATTTATAACCTAAACTGAAGCCAGTGGAATGGTCTTCAGCTGCACTTGCTAGGGGCATAACACAAAACAGCGAGCATGCGGGCATAGACAGCTTCAAGCAGCAGCAAAGAACGAGAGAGAAAGAGAGAGAGAAGAAGAGAGACCTGGCCCCCAGGGAACAGAATCGCACCGGCCATGTGTGGAGAGTGCCTGGCCCACCAGACCTCAGCAGGTGAGCCAAATAGTTCCATGACGGGGGCTTTACCTGCATTTACAGACCTTCCATAGGGTTCACCGCGAGGACTATGGATTTAAACACATTGCCCAGGCACCGGACCTGTCTTCCCACGTGTGTTCTTGACCTCATCCCTCGGTGTCTGGGACGTCTGAAAGGGGTGGGGAGAGGAAAGAGCTAGAAGGGTGGCCCCTTCTCATCGGCTCTTCTGGTCCCCCAAACTCAGCTTCTCATGGGCCTCCTACTGAAAACCCTCACATTCCTGCTTCTTGAGGTACATACGGTCTAGACTCCCGCCCCACCTGGGCCAAAAGTTTGCTGCGTGCAGATAGGGAACCCTTGCCCCCTGAACTCCGTCGGCGCAGGAACACATCATGCCTTGCATGGGCCACCCCCGCACTTTTGCCTTTGTGAGTGCCCTACTCTGTTAAAAAGTATTCAAAATTTTATTTTGTGACCTTGCTGCTGGAGAGACAAGTAGAGCCCAGGCTGGATTTGCTATCACAATTCTTTCATTATTAGTAGTATATTTTTTTTTCCCTTCTGATTTTAAGAAAAATTGAAATGAAAAAGTTTTTGCAGACTCTGAAAGTGGTCCTCAGGCCTTGAGCTTGCTGCTCCTGATGGGTGAGAAGTCCCTGGGTCACAACTGGGGGGGTGACCCTGAGCAGGTCACATGTCCTTCTCTGCAAAGCTAACCAGCCCACTCCTCCAGGCAAGCAAGGACCCCGGGGGAGACCAGCAGAGCCCACCCCTGTGGCCTGATCGGGGCTGGGGCTGCTGGATGGGCCTAGGCCAGTGCACTGAGCGGGGACAGGCTCCAGAAGGGGCTCAGCTGGCCAAGCCAAGTGCACACGCGCACGCACACACACACACAGTGCACTAAGTCACGGTCACCAGGAGCCAACAGACCTTGGCTTCCCAACGTTACATAGCACATGGTACAGTTCACATGCTCTGAGCCTACATCCCAATGCAGCAAACCTCCCAACGTAGTTCCCGAACAAAACTAACACCAGACTCATTTCCACCTGCATCCTGTCAACCGGTCTTGTTTCTTGGGCTTCTGATCCTTCCAGCCAGACCATCTGTGTTCCCACCTCTCGACACGGCTTCATGTCGGTGTTTAAATTTGGCCTCCAGGCTCTTTATCGAGTGCTTCCTCAGCCCCGTGAGCCTGGCAGCTCCCACTCCTCAGCTCGTGCAACATCACGGTGGGCCCCCAGGTAGCTCTGGCTGCACGTGGCCCGATACCCTGGCCTCTGCTGAAGGGTCCAGAGCGGCCAGCGCCTGAGTATGGACAGAAAGCAGGCCAGGCGCCCTGGCGGTGAGGATTCTTGCCTCCATGCCAGTCCAGTGGAGAGGCTCACAGCTGTGAACTCGGGGAACTGCCGTGGGTCCCTCCCAGGGTTTAGTGCTGAGCAAGACAGGTAAAGCATAAAGAGTATCCCCAGTCAGCTCTCTTGTGTGAGAAACTATGTGCACCTGCTCGTTTGTGCAAGAAATGAACATGGGAATGGCAATGGGAAACAATAAAGAGACGGGTTGCCCTGGATGGGAGGGGGTAGAAAGGGCAAGGGGGCAGGGGTAGTGCCTCTCTGAGGACACTTCCTGTGTTGTTCTGACTTGAGAATCCTGTTAGTGTCTCAGGTCATCACAGACTGGGATGGGGGAGATTTAAAATAGCATCACAAACGGAATTCCGTGGCCCCAGTGGTATTTCAAATGAGCCAAATCACTAGACTTAGAGGGGATAGGGGTGCGGAGTACAGGACTCTCGGCAATGACTTTGGAATGACATGTTTTAAGTCAGTGAATGGTGCACTGCGGTTGGATTCATTTTTGCTGCACTATGGCTCCCCCATTCCGAAACTACTCTAGCCATATCCTAGCACTTAGCAGGCAAGTGAACCCATTGCACACAGTGAGAGAGGTTTCTCACTGTCGGAGAAGACGCTCATAATAAGAAGAGGTGGGGAGGCTCCTGTGACCTGTGAGGCATGGAAGGGGAACCAAGGTCAGTATGAACTTACACACACACACACACACACACACACGGACGTGGATGCAGTCGCATACTGGTGGACACACACGTAAGCCACATCCTAGCTCCGTTCACCAAGGAGGCTCACAAAGAGTGACACCAGAGAAAGGGGAAACCAATGTCTAGGCCTTCATTTCTTCCTTCCTTTCATTCTCTCTCTCTTTTTTTTTTTTAGAGAGTGGGGGCTGGGGGAAGAACAGAGGGAGGAGAGAGAATCTTAAGTAGATCCTACGCCAAGCATAGAGCCCGAGGCAGGGCTCGATCTCACGACCCCAAGATCATGACCCAAGCTGAAACCAAGAATCAGAAGCTCAACTGACTGAGCCACCCCAGGGGCCCCTAGACTTCGATTTCTAAATCCATTTTCCAATCAGAGAACCAGGTCTGCTTGGGGAAGTGGAGAGTTTCCAGGCTGCGGGAAGGAACACGCAGATAAGCCTGGAGCACCCAGTGACGACAGGAATCGAGGAGGGGATCCAGAAGAACGAGGGCCAGGGGACGGAGGGGCAAGCTGCAAGAGGCCCACCCGCCAAACATGCGGCGGGTTGGGCGACAGAATCTCAGTGCATCCCATGCGATTGAACAGAAGCACCCGTGACTCCACACTGACACCAGCAAACAGACGGGGGGAAGGAGAAGCTTGTCCATGTCGTCAAAGGAGTGCAGACGACAGGAGTGGAAATCCCCACTTGGAAGCCAGCACAGTTGTGACCATGTCAGGCCAGAGCCGCTCTAAGAGGGGAATGTAGGGGGAGAAAGCATGAGAAACAGGACATTTCCGTATTTACCCAGAAAAGATTTACTAATTAGAAAGGAAAAACAGGTTGACCTCACAACGGGAAATCTGTCTCCCACCACCGAGCTCACGTGACCAAAATGACCATCACTTTTTTTTTTTTTTTAAAGATTTTATTTATTTATTTGACAGACAGAGATTACAAGTAGGCAAGAGAGGCAGGCAGGGAGAGAGAGGAGGAAGCAGGCTCTCCGTGGAGCAGAGAGCCCGATGTGGGGCTCGATCCCAGGACCCTGGGATCGTGACCTGAGCTGAAGGCAGAGGCTTTAACCCACTGAGCCACCCAGGCACCCCGACCATCACGTTTTATAAAAAGAGACATAAAGGGGTGTCTGGGTGGCTCGGTAGGTTGAGCGGCTGCCTTCGGCTCAGGTCATGATCCCAGGGTCCTGGGATCGAGCCCCACATCGGGCTCCCTGCTCAGCCAGAAGCCTGCTTCTCTCTCTTCCTCTGACTGCTGCTCTGCCTACTTGTGCTCTCTCTCTCTCTCTCTCTCTCTCTCTGTCAAATAAATAAAATATTTTAATAAAAGAGAGAGAGAGAGATAAAGACAGCACATGATCGTGGGCTAGGAAAGGATGCGCGGGGGACACTTGGCAAACTTTGAAGCCAGTCTCCCGGGAAAATCAGAGGAACGTTGTTTTGATGCTTTGATAAGTGCACTATGGTTAGGTAAGAGAAGGCCCCTCTGTTTAGGGAATGAACGCTAAAATACAGAGAGCTCAATACTTAAAATGTTTCAGAGAAATAATTGTGTGTGTATGTGTGTGTGTTTGTGTGTGTATGTGTGCCTGTGTGTACATATGCATGTCCATGTGTGTGTGTGTCCATGTATGAGTGTGTGTGCATGTCCATGTGCGGATGTCTCTGTGTGTGCATGTCTGTGTGTGCATGTCCATGTGTGCGTGTCCATGTGTGTGTCTGTGTGTGGATGTCTCCATGTGTGCATGTCCGCGTATGTGTGTGCATGTCCGTGTATGGGTATCTCTGTGTGTGCACGTCTGTGTGTGTGCACATCCATGTGTGTGACCGTGTGCATGTCCGTGTGTGTCTACATCCATGTGTGTATCTGTGTGTGCATGTCCGTGTGTGAATGTCTCTGTGTGTGCACGTCTGTGTATGTGCACATCCATGTGTGTGACCGTGTGCATGTCCATGTGTGTGCACATCCATGCCTGTGGGGGGGATAGAGAACAAATGTTTAAGCAGGTACAGTAAAATGTTAACATTTAGGGAATCTAAGTAAAATCTACATGCAAATTCTGTGTTCTGTGTCTTTTCCAAGCCTGAGATTATCTCAGACCATTAAAAAACCCTAGCACAAACAGTAGCCACTCATATCAACAACTAAAGGCCCCCTTTTGAAGCATTTCAACTCAAAGCGACTGGAAAGCTACTTCTGGGCTGAAAACAGCACATGACATGGCTTTAAACCGACGTGTGATGTGGTTTTTCTGGGGCACCGGCCACTTTCATGTCGTTCAGTCTGGTGATGATAAACCCTAGAACATTTCTGTCAAGAAGCGAAGAATCACAGAGCGGGACACCCTTTTGCTGAGAAGTTGTATTATAAACATCTCCGATTTCCTGTATGTGTGTGTGCTGTTCTGACATCCTAGGACACCTAACTGGCTACAGAGGGCCTCCGGCGGGTGAGCCAGCTCCGGAGACGGCCAGGGGCTCTGCGTTCCTTTGCTCTGCAGGCTGACCACTCAGGGCCGAGGACACAGTGCTCCTCCATCATCCCGGGGCAGGGACCAGGGGAGCAGGGAGGGACACCCGAGTAGCCCCAAGCCTGTGGGGTCACTCAAACTGGCCAGAATGGGGCCATTCAGCTGCCTGGCCTCTCCCCTTGGCCTGAGCCTTCCCTCGCTCCTGTCTTGTGATCTGACCACGTGGGGTCTTCACTGCGAGCCCGCATGCCTCCGCCTCCAGCACCTGGGAGTCTAAGCACCATGCTCCTGGGTCTCTCCTCAGCCTCCTCTCGTGGCTGCACCGGGCTGACAATCTTGTAAAGGAACACAGGGTAGGAGGCAGGATCACGCTGTCTTATGGCGGCTGCACCCCGGCGGGGGACGAGGCAGAAAGCTCCTAGTCTCACTGGGAGCAAAGGTTGGCATCAGGGCAGCCCAGAAGGCCCTTGCAGGGCTCCCGCTGACTCCCGGGCCCTGCTGCCCAGGGAGAACTCGGGCTGTGCAGGGCAGCTGGGGAGCCCGTCCTTTGTGGCTTGCCTGGATTTGCACATGGGCGCCGGACCCCCAGGGCAGAGCTGTTCCCCGCACTCCTGGCTTCTGCTTTTTCTTTGTTCCCATCAACCAGTGCTTGCAGCTCTTTTTCAAAAGACTTTCCCCCACGCAGGAAGAAAGCAAGACATATCTGGGAATCTGCTCTCCCTCCTCCCTGCCTCTCACTTGGGAGCCCTTGGCCGGTGACCGAGAGCACGGACTGTGAGCTCTGGCTTCCTCACCCCAGGGACGCATGCGAGCCTCCTCCACAGGACACCAGAAGCTCCCCAGGGGGGCTGGCCTGAGACCCCCGTAGCCCTGCTCAGCTCCCTCGTCTTCCCTGTGGTTTCTGGAACCCATCTTAGGGTCCCCACGAACTGCACAAGAACGCTGTAAGCTTCGATGGGGCCAAATGATGGACACAGACCACACAGCCCCGTTATCACTCTGGGCGTTCCAGAACCTGTCCTACCCGTGAACCTCCAGGACCAGGCAGGCCCCAGCCAGACCCAAAGCTTGGATTTCTCTGCTAACCTACAGACACCCACCTGTTAATTCTCCGAGGAACAGACCAGCCCCAGACTGGGAGGCTCAGACCGCTCACCATTGCTCAGGGTCCTGTGGCTGACCGGTCCTGCTGGGACGCACTCAGGCTCCTATGTTGGTCATTCGGATGGCTAGGGTGCCTCTTCACATCCTCTCCTGGGTCGGACAGTTTCAGAGGCAGTGGCTGCCAAGCTCCTGGGGCAGGAAGGACCCCTCCCCCAAATGTGGGGCCGACACCTGGGGGGTGTCGTTGGATATGTTGGAGGCGGGGGGAGGGGCAGAGCCAGGCCAGGCAGGAGGACGCAGGCCAGTTGAGAGCAGGCCCAGGCAGGTGGTGTTCCCTGTAGAGTTTTATTCCAGGAAAGGGACAGGCTGATTGCACCCACTTTGCGTCACCAAAAATAGAGTTGTTTGTGTCCCCACCTCCTGTCTCTGTTTATCTCTCATCCTCCGAAGGGCAGGAGGAGGCCCCACGGCCTTACCTCCACGGTTGGCAGCGGTGGCAAAGGGGTTGCTGAGGCTTGTGAAACCTCTGGTCCTCCAGCCAGACTGCATCCACCCTGCCCGGGATGCCCGGACAATGCGCGAGGAGGGTGCGGGCAGTGACCCCTCCCTTCTCTGCCTTCCCACTGCTTGGGGTCCTGGACCCCACAGGCGTGTCAGCAAACCTTCTTGAGCATTCATGGGGTTCTACATGTTGTGATCCACTTCAACCTCCTAAAGACACCGAGCGGGTGGGTTGGTTACTTATCTGGTCTCCCAAGAGGAAGTCGCTTGCTAAAGGCCACGGAGCTGGGAGTGGCAGGGCTGGGCCAAACCCTCTCTTTGCCTTCGAGGTCCTTCTTCTCAGCAATGAGGAGCCTCAGATGCATTGTCTGTGCACTGAGGACGGAATGTGTACCCAGGCTTTCGAGATTAATAGCACGCAGACCACCTGCCGATTGCTGATGAGCTCCTGGGCCTTTGCCAGGGTCACCTCAATCAGGTTCGTCCAGACGTTTCTACTGCAGGGCACTGGGCCCTGCACAAACAGCCCAGGCTTGCCCACTCTGGGCTTCTACCTTCGCCTCAGTGATACTTCCTCTGTCAGATAAACTCCTAGTAAGTGCGACAGAAAAAAAAAAAAAAAAAGTTTCTTTTGGGTCCAGCTTGGTGCTGTTCCAGGGTCCTACCCTTAATTTACGGACACAGCTTTGGCCAATAGCTGAACGCGGAAGCCTCTCTAGTGTCTCTCCCCAGAAAGGCAGGCGGGACAGCTGGCCTCGGCCCGCTGCCCCATGCTGGCACCAGGGGCCCTCGGCGGCTCTCGCGCCTCCCACGGCACTGGGCGGAATGGGAGGGAGGAACAGTAAAGCTAAGTACCCACCATGGGTCAGGGCCCGCGCTTGGCACCGAGAAACAGCAGCGGCAAAGGTCTGTGAACCTAAGAGGGCGTTTCACGGACCCATGGAGAAGAGCTAGAGGCACGGCGTTGGCTCCAAGGTTCCTTCCAGAAGGTTTCTAACCAACAGTCATGACCTCGGCTGGATTGGCAGGGAGCAAATGTATTTGGTCGATCAGAACGCACATACATTTTAACTGGTTGGACTGGACAGAATAATCAGAGTACAGAGGAGGGAAGGGCACGTGGGGAAAGTATTATGTGTTTAATTTACACAGTTGCGCACACACACACACACACACGCACGCATACACTGGGTCACAATGCATTCCTTACTGTGGATCCCGTCCAAAAACTGTGTGCAAGCCACTGGCTCGTCCAAATCCCGACCTTCCCTTCTACTTTCTATGCTGCCTTCTCAGAGAAAGAGACCTTCTGAAGTTTTCTAAGCCTCCTGGAAACTTTCCTGAGCAGTCCTGGTCCCGGTCGCACCGCGGGAGGTGCTGCTGTGAGCCTGAGGCCATATGGATGGGCCCCTCCACCACCATCCCCGCAGGGGGGCGGGAGTGGGGGTGGGGGAGGAGCTTGGTCCCCCAGGAACGCCCTGGGCAGGTCCTCCATGCTGACTGTTGTCTCATTCGGGTCCTCCAGTCTGAAGAGTTGCCCAGAGAAGCTCCATGGCAACCACCAAAAGAGGATGGAGATCATCTAATTTTGGATATCACTTAATAATCAAATGGTGGCAAACGATACGGGAAAAAAGATGATACCACTAATGTTCTTCAGTGCCAAAACCATGATAATGTGCTGACCCCAGAACCCTCAAGCGTATTTGTCTGTAGCCACTGAGACTCGAGGTGGGTTGGGGGGGAAAGGGGGCAGGACACACGGTGATGTCTCCAGTTTCCAAGGCATTCTGTACCCTTCCACCTGAGACCAGTCTCCTCCCCTGGCATCTGTACAGCTCCTCTAGTGTCTGGAGGAGAGGGTGGGATGGAGAGAGGTGGTGGGTGGGTCTTCGGAAATAGCCCCTCTCTACCAACCAGGGGACTGGGTCTGGTCTCAGCTCTGACCCTCAGCACACAGGGATCTGAGCAAGTCACTTAGTCTGTGAGCATCAGGGTCTCCTCTCTCCAGTGGAAATAAAAAGGACTTGCATGATTTTTTCCATTTATTTATTTGAAAGAGAGAAAGAGCATGCACGTGCATGAGTGGGGGGAGGGGCAGGGGGAGAGGGACAGAATCTCAAGCAATCTCCTCGCTGAATGGGGAGCCCAAATTGGGGCTCGATCTCATGACCCTGAGATCAGGACCTGAGCTGAGATCAAGAGTCTGACATTTAAACAATTGAGCCACCCAGGTGCCCCTAAAGATTTGCATTACTTACAGGGTTAAAAAGATTAGTGAAGATCTCACAACCAAACCACATGCTATAAACTCAGTTTAGATTCAAGGATGTGCAAAGGCCAGAAGTGAAGGAACGGAGATGATCTTTCACCCAAATGGAGATCAAAAGAGCAGGGTGCTTATACTTACATCAGAGAAAATGGATTTAAGGCAAACGCTGTCACAAGAGACAAAGAAAGACACTGTGTAATGATAAAGGGCCAATCTGCCCCTACCCAACACAAACACACAGGGACAGAACTGAAGGGAGAAGCAGTCCCATCACGGCAGGAGACTTCAGCCCCCACTGTCAATAAAGGATAGAATGTCTGGCAGAAGATCCATAAGGAGGGGCCCCTGGGTGGTTCAGCGGGTTAAGCCTCTGCCTTCAGCTCAAGTCATGGTCTCAGGGTCCTGGGATCGAGCCCCGAATCGGGCTCCCTGCTCAGCGGGGAGCCTGCTTTCCCTCTCTCTCTGTCTGCCTCTCTGCCTACTTGTGATCTGTCTCTCTCTGTCAAATAAATAAATAAAATGTTTAGGAAAAAAAAAAGATCCATAAGGAAACCAAGGACTTGAACAACACTGGACCAGTGCCCTTAACAGGTTTATGAAGAGCGTCCCCCCCAACGGTACACTCCTCTCTCTGGAACCGACCACATGTTAGATCACAAAATAAGTTTTGACATGTAGGAAGATGGAGACCCTGCCAAGTATCCCTTTCGACCGCGACAGAATCAAACTAGAAATCGAGGGCATACGGAAGAAGGGAAATTCACAACGAGGCAGAAATTAAACCAATGCATACATTGAAAAAGAAGATCTTGAGTAACAACATCACTTTAGCCGGAAAAGGACCAACCAAGTGCAACGTTGGCAAAAGAAAGACACGACAGGTTCTACGGAAGCCCCCACCGGGTCCCTTCTTCTTCCAGCAAGGGTCTTCCCATGTCTTGTACTGTAACGCCTGGTTTTATTTGAGACTCTTTTATTCACAAATAACTGAAACCAACTGGAACCAGTTTAACCAAAGCAAAAAAAAACAAAAAAACAAAAAATAGAAGGCGGCAAATGTGCCGAGAACTCGGGAGCATCTCACAGATGGCAAGGCGGAGGTGGAGCCAGGCTTTGGGGCATCCATGGGACCTGAACAGAGAACCAGCAAGCTGTCCAGACCCACAGCACAGCTCTGGGTCAGTCTGTCTCTGGGACCATGTGCATCATGCCTCATTCTCTGGGAGGTCAGCCCACCTTCCTGGCCCTGCCCTCAGATGCTGCCTGCTTCCCTGAGTTAGGGCAGCCCCACCCTGGTGCCAGCCCCTCTCAGACAGGCGGACACTTGCTCCCTCCCTGATTGCAGGCAGAGGCAGTGATTGGCACGTGGGGGTTGGGTGTCCACTCGGGTCCAACCAACTCTCTCTTGTGCAACTTCCTATTGGAACACTGGGGCCTCTTATCAGACACGTGAACAGACATGCAATGTTTACATATACCTTCAGGAGCCTCACAGATCCTCTGAGGCAGAACGGTGACCCAGGGACCCCAGATGAAGACTCCCTGGGCGGGAGAGTTTGATGGCTTTCCCTCTTTTATCCACGAAGGAGGCGCGTCAGTAATGTCCTATGCACAAAGGGAATGTTCGCCTTCCAGAGGCCCATCTTCCAACCTGATGACAAAGTGCTCCTTGGATACAAACACAGCAACAGCAATGGGAGTTTCCCTCCCTTCTCCCGCTGACTGTGGCACCCACGCGTCCTGATACTGCGTTCCTGTGCCTCTCCTCCAGCACAGCTCCAGCCAGCCCCGCCAGCCAGCAGCACTCCCCTGGGGCTGTGCTGCTGGATCTTACACTGTGACCGCCGCGCCTGTCGTGCCCACCCTGTCCCCCTGAAAAGCAGAAGGATCCCCATCTCTTTTCCTTCCCTATTTGGCACCTGGACGCAGTGAGCTGTAGACCCCGCGTGTCTTATCCATGACTCCCTGGACAGGTGCAACTTCCTACTACGCGGCCCAAGCCACGTGCCTCTGTCAGGATTCTGACATAAGACAGAAAAAAGAACCCTAGCTCCATCTGACCTCAGGGAGGGAGAGCTATCAGCTCATAACATCAGATCATGCCACCGGGAAGTCCCAAGTCAAGAGATCTGAGATCAGATCCAGCTGTATCCAGGGACTGAAGAAGGTCCTGCAGACGACGCCTGTTCCACTTGGCCCTCTGTCAGCCTCATCCCAGATAGGACCTAGCCACAATGAGCCCCTGCCAGCTCTGTTTATATTCTCCTGCCAGCATCCCTGGTTGAATCATGTGTGGTCCCCCATGCCCGTCTCTCTGGCAAGGGAGATGAGAGACCTTCTCTGGCCAAATCGGGTCCCACACTTGTCCTGGACTTGGTCCCCCCAACTGCCAGTGGGTTTTCCGACCAGAACCTCATGAGTGAAAGGGGGTCTTCCAAGGAAAGTCAGGGGCATCATCAGAAGAAGGAGCAGAAAGAAACTCAAAGTTCCATTACCTCCCCCCGCCATTCTCAGAATCATGGTTTTACAGCATTTTTCACGCCCCAGAGCAAAGACAGCTACATTAAAGCTCAGCATCGACTCAGGGGAGGGGATCTCTCACTCAGCAGATCCCGAAAGACCCAGACTCCCAGATAGACCAACGATGGAATAGAAGTAGGAACCCGCACTGTCCCTGGCTCACACCCTGGACAAGAACACAGGTCTGTTTCCAGGCTCCGGTCCTTAGGATGGTGTTATCACCTCGAGAGTTATTTTACATACATGGAGCTATTCTTTGCAATCCTGGCTCAGGATTATCATAACCACAGATAACTCGAGGGACTATCGAGGCCACCTAGAATTTGTTTTGCTAGAATCCCACATGAGGGATTCTGACCGAGCACACAGTAGATCCCAGTTTTTTCCCATCATGCAAGAACCAACCTAACTTGGGCTATATCATCTCATCTCTGAGCTTAAGAGGAAGTGATTGGGGTGCCTGAGTGGCTCAGCTGGTGAAGCAACTACCTTCAGCTCAGGTCATGATCCTGGAGTCCCGGGATCGAGTCCCGCATCAGGCTCCCTGCTTGGCGGGGAGTCTGCTTCTCCCTCTGACCCTCTCCCCTCTCATGCTCTCTCTCTCTCTCTCTCTCTCTCTCAAGGAAATAAATAAAATCTTTTTTAAAAAAAAAGAGGAAGTGATTGGATTTGCTTCCTAAGTCCCATTTGATACGAACACTTGCCTTGCCTATTACACAACAGGCTCCAAAAAGCAAATAAGATTGTGTGTGTGAACAAACTTTGAAAATTATAAAGTACAATTCAAGAGCAAGCTGTTGTTATTATTAAATAACAAGCAGTTACTTATTAAACCACTGAACAGTTACTTTCTAAATATGTACTGTCTTTTGAGCATCATGGCATTTTCTGGGGCTATGAAAATGAGTAAGAAAGTCTCCAGGAGCTCACTTTCTAGCAGCGAGCAAACTTGTGAAGAAAGAATTGCCGTACGATGGGACCAGAGGTGCAGAAGAACTCCGGTCTCTTGGGAGCACTCCCCAGGGAGAGAAGGCATGGAAAGAAGCAGCCAAGAATGGGAGTCATCCCGATGGCTGGAGCACAGGCAGGACTGACGTGCTGCCCAAGACACAACAGGAACAAAGACCGAGCGTGGACAAGCCCGTGTCAGCTGGAGATTTGTCCAAAACTTCCTAGTGGTTTCCTGGCTTATCAGCTTCGAGCTTGTGCACCCATCACTCTCAGTTTCCTGTGCTTTAATGGACTTGCTGTCACTTTAAACAGCACCAAAGCTCAATGTTCCTTGTCCCCAAACCTTTGCTGCTGTCCACCATTCACTCTTACCTCCTTCTTTCTCTTGTTTTTAATCTGTCCTTCCTCTTTCCTCAGAAGACTCTGTGGCCATTTTGCCCAGTTTTCTTTAAGGGGAAGACCCAGTTTTCCAAACTGGGTGCAGAACTAAACACCCACTAATGGCTCCTTTACATTTGGGACTTAACGGCCCATGACAGCTAAAACTTTCCTAATTGTGCTTATTTACTGAGAAGAAATCAGTGTCGGGGCACCCGGGTGACTCAGTCAGTTAAGTGTCTGACTCTTGATTTCAGCTCAGGTCATGATCTCAGGGTTGTGGGATCGAGCCCGCATCAGGCTCTTCATTCAGTCCCCACTGAATTGAGATTCTGCTTGGGATTCTCTCTCTCCCTCCTCCCTCTGTTCCTCCTCCTCCTCTCTCTCTCTCTCTCTCAGAAATCAATCAATCATCTTTAAAAAAAAATCAGTGTCATGGAGATACCTCTCTCCAAGTAGAGCAGAGCAGCATCCCACATGAACAGGTGTATTGAACAGCTAGCTCCCCAAACAGATGGAAATTCACAGTGTTGAGCGCGACTGTTGGTTGAGCACGGTTTCCAGGCTACACAGCGGGAGCCATGAGCAGGGCTTCAGGGCTCAACCAATCATGTTGTTCCAGCAAAATTCTCTACATTCCTCCCCAACCAAGATGTGAATTCTCTGCCTCAGTCTCCCCACCCGCAAAACTGGGACCCAGCCATTGCTTCCACTACAAGCATCCAGAAGAAGAGAGGGGTATGGATTCCCATCACCTCACCTGCTGCTGTTCTTGATATTTTCATGGCTCCTTGCTCATGCAGGGGGGACCATTGAGATTGGACATGCAGATTCAATAATGAGGTGCGGCTGCCATTGGGCTCGGGAGGAAGTGAGGGGCTGGATGACCCGGGGCAGCACCCAGCCCATGGGGCACTCATTGACGAGCTGACCCATGCTGTTTGCCCTGACGGTTCATATGGAGGGTGAGGGGCTGCAGGGGGGAGGTAGGAAGGTGGGTAGAAAGGCAGGATCCAGAGATTGTCTCGGGAACCACAACATATGTGAAGCAAAGTGAAGGGCATGGCAGCTGTCAAAGGGGCTGGTCTTCATCCCACATGGTGGTTCTGTGGACCATTCACTCTTCCCTCAACAAGCGGCCATGGAGGGCTGCAAGGAGTCTACTCCATGGACACAAGGGGGCCACCCGGGAAATAGGAGACACTGCCTCCAGGGAGCAGGTGATGTGGCAGGAGAGACCATGGAAATGTCCCCAGTGGTGAACGAGGGAGACCCCAGGTGAAGCTGTGCAGCCAGCCAACAGGTCAACCCTGGCACAACGGAGAAGGGAGGAGGAGGCAGGATGCCGTCTGGAAGATGAAGTTGAATGCCTGGTATATGTGAGTGTCTTAAAAGGTTTACATAACTGAGAAAGGTTCCATAATTCCATAATTCCATGAGAGAGGTTCCATAATTGAGAAACTGATCCCATAATTGAGAAGCTAGTGATGAGCACTTCTAGATAAGATTATATGAAGGAGCAAATAAAATACTAAAAGGGTGGCAAAGACCCTAGGAAAATGCCCTTTAAAGAAAAAATTGAATTAACTGCAAGACTAAAGAATCATGGAGAGAAAGCCATGAATTCCGCGCTTTGCTTTCTCCTCCTCTGGAGTTCCGCTGTTCTCCTTGTTAAGTGAACTTGGTCTTGGCTGGGTTTCTTTTGATCTTCTGGGGGAGGGGCCTGTTGTAGTGATTCTCCAGTGTCTTTGCCCGAGGCAGAGCTGCACCGCCCTTACCAGGGGCCAGGCTGAGTAATCAGCTCGGGTTCGCTTTCGGGAGCTTTGGTTCCCTGAGCGCTTTCCGTAGAGTCCGGAGGACGGGAATGAAAATGGCGGCCTCCTAGTCTCCGGCCCGGAAGAGCTGAGATTCGGGGCTCCACTCCTCAGAGAAAAGCCCCGGCCCACTCCCGTCTCCCTCGCCTCTGGCCGCGCTCCGAGCTCACCCAGCCTGCGACCAGTTCAAGGTGACCCCGAGCTGAGAGCTCACTCCTCGGCTCTGTCTCTGTGGCCGGCTTCCCGCTCCGATACCTGCTAGCTCTGCGACACTCAGGCATCCCCGATCCTTCTGTGACCCCGCGGGACCTGGGGCCACGCTGACCCCGCGTGGGCTTCACCCCGGTTTAGCCTCTGGAGCGATGTCCCTCGGTGGAGCAGACTTTTAAAAGTCCCGATTTAGTGCTCCGTGGCTCCGCCGCTTGCCGGGAGCCGCCCCTCCCCCGCGGTCTATCCTCCCGTCGCTTTCGATTCACTTCTCTGCCGGTCCTACCTTCCAGAAAGTGGTCGATTTTCTGTTTCCAGAATTGCTGTTCTTCTTCTCTTCGATCTCCCGTTGGATTTGTAGGTGTTCACAATGGTTTGATAAGCTATCTAGCTGATCTCCTGCTACCTGATGTCGCCTCAGCCGCTACTTCTCCGCCATCTTGACCGCTTCCTTCCGTGATGAGCACTTCTAAAACCTAAGCAAGAAAGACCATCATTAGCTCTCACCTCAAAACTCCTAAATAGCCATGTCATGAAGGAGATGTATTTAGCTGGGCTGGTGAACAGGGTTCGCATGGTCATAGTGATGTGAACCCTGACTGTGGATTGGGTCAAAATCACCATAAAATGATCTTGGGAGGTTGCAGAGAAGGGAAGCTTGCCTGAGCGGGGCGGGGAAGCTTCATGTTCTTGTCTTCTGTGGAAGGAGGTCAGCACGTAGCAGCAGATACTGAGACATCAAGACACAGCAATACAAAGCCCAATGTTTAGAGATGGGACAACCCTTGCCAGAAAAGCCAGAGGAGTTAGAAATTGTCGTCTCTGAGCTGGGAAAAGTGGAGGGAGGGAACAGAGAACCACCCAGGTTTTGCAGCCTGCCAAGGGTGTCTCGGACCTCCCCGACCCTGTGCATATGGAGTGTGGAGAAAAATAAGATGTTAGACAAACAAAAGAAACCTTCAGAATCTCAAAACTGTATTTATCGTGAGTTGGTCTGTGAGATAAAATATGGAAATCCCGTTAAATCTGAATCTCAGATGAACATCAAATTTTAAAAAAAAATTTTAATTTGATTTTTTGGCAAGAAACATTGTATCTATTTAAGGTGTACAACGTGATGTTTTGATGTATGCATCCATTGTGGAACGATCTTCACCAACAAGCTCACCCGCATGTCCACCACTTTTTCTGTGTGTGTGAGAATACCTAGTAAATTTCAGGCATACAAGTCAGAATTATCAACTGTCATCACCTCGCTGCACAGTAGTTCCCAGAACTCATTCATCCCGCATGACCGGAACGGTGAACCTTTAGCCAGCGTGTCCCCAGTCCCCACCCAGCCCCTCACACCACCGCTCTACTGTCTGCTTCCACAACTGACTTTCTCGCCTATTGGTGAGATCACATAGTATCAAACAAATTTTCAGTATAAGTTATGTTCCAAATATTTCATGGGACATAACTTATACTAAAAAGTTGTTCATTGCTTATCCAAAATTTAAATTTAACTGGTAGTCTGTATTTTTATTGACGAAAGCTGGCAACCCTCAGCATGAGACTATGCTCTTACTGGACGACTTGGTCACTATAGTGCCGAGGACCCTTTGTAAAGACCTGTAGGAGAAATTGCTCTAAGGTCCCAGAAAGAATTTATATTATCTTCTGAGCAAACAGTTCATTTTTTTCCTTCTGGCCCAGACATTTGTTATGAACACGCTGCCATTCCGATGACATCTGCCCACGGGTCTAAATCCGACAGAACCACCAGCAAGTCGTAGCTATGACCGGCCATAGATGAAGAGGAAAACAGCTACATCAACCCAACAGGTGAACTTTATTACTTAAAAAAAAATTATTATAAAAAAATACAGAAACTCAATAAACAACAACAGCCAAAGCAATTATCAACCTAATTTTCTAAGCCAGGCCATTCCTATGGTCTGAAGGTGCATCTCGAGCCTGTGGGCAGCGGCACCTGCGCTCACGGCCACCCCAGCCATTGACCAGCCCCTCGTCCCCCTTCTCGCCGGAATCGCCGGAAGGAAGGAAGGCAGGCTTCCTCCGGCAGGAAGCCCCAGCTGGCCCCTCATTAGGTTGCTTGCTTTTGCTTCTTTCTCTCTGTAGGAAGAGTGTCTGTCATTGGGGAGGTGATATTCTCAGCTGCCGGAGAAGGGGAATAAATGATCCCTCGCCTGGCATCCCCTGCTGGCTTGTTAGCAATGTTGACAGCGGCTCGGAAGCAGCAGGGCGAAGGGAGGTGGGGAGGAAAGAGGCAGAAAGTGGCCACGTGGAAGCTCATACACGGCAGAGTCTTACTCAGGGCACTTAGCCCGCCTTCTGCTCCTAAGCTCTAGTCTGGCCTAGCTTCCGGCGTGACAAGGCAAAATGAAGCCTGCTGCCCCACAGCGGTCAGTGGTCATGGTCAGGTGTCTCTGCTCTGGCTCCGCCTCCTGCTAAAGGGCATCAGGAAGGGGGGAGCCTTTCTGCAAAGCTCCCTCCAAAGGCTACAGGGCATAGAATAGGGGTTAGAGGGCACTGACTGCGCTCAGAAAGACCTGGGGCTCAAATCCTGACTGTGCCACATACTTAGCTGGCTTTGCCTTGGGCAAGTAGACTCCTTAAGCCTCTGTCTTCTCCTCTGTAAAATGGGTATGATGGGTCCATCTTTCCCCAAGTTTACTGTGAGGACTGTATATAAAATGCTGAATGGTGCTTGGCATGGAGTAAAGGCTCATTGAATGTTCTTTTTTTTTTTAATTTTTTTAATTTATTTATTTGTCAGAGAGAGAGGGAGAGAGAGAGAGCGAGCACAGGCAGACAGAGTGGCAGGCAGAGGCAGAGGGAGAAGCAGGCTCCCCGCCGAGCAAGGAGCCAGATATGGGACTCGATCCCAGGACGCTGGGACCAAGACCTGAGCCGAAGGCAGCCGCCCAACCAACTGAGCCACCCAGGCGTCCCTCACTGAATGTTCTTACTGACGTGCAAACCCAACCCTCTGAGCTGTGTGGTCTCCCCTCCCTCTTCCTCTGCTGCTTCTCAGCCCCACAGCGGGAGGCTGAACAGTCGGTCTTTGCACACAGTCAGAAGTCAGGTGAGACATGTCTACTCTGGAGGGAGTGCTGGTTCCAAGCCTCAGAGCAGCAGGGTACGGCAGGAACCCTCCATGTGGAAGAACACAGCTGTGGTATGGCCCCAGGGCAGGTCCCCAGGGCAGCACCTACCTCCTGGAATGCACCTATCGGTACACAAGGGCTCCCTTCCTTTCTGAAACAGCGACTTGCTCACATGATACAGGTGAGACCTAGTGGCCTGGGTGGCCTCCCAGAGCTCGTGGCAAGGGTTCTTCCAGGGCATCTGCTTGGAGCATCGTGGGGGTGAAATGAGTGGCTGAGGGGTCAGGAGATGGCTCCCCACTCCAGGGGAGGGGGTGCAGCAAGAAAGGACAGGCTTATTCCAGATCCTCTTGGTCACTTAACCACAGACGTCTGAAGCCATCCCCTTTTGGCTAGGACATTGCGTCTTATGGCCAGAACTATAATTTGCCACTCTGCTCTGCAGTCTCCCTTTCTGACTTGTTGATAGAATCCCTCATTTTTAGCTGGCACATGCACCCGAAGACCAGTTTGCCCTTCCCCTTGCAGTGAGCTGTGGCCGTGGGGCTAAGTGCTGGTCAATTAGATGGAAGCAGAGTGTTCAGTAGCAATTTCCAGGAAACTGCCCTAAAAAACAGCTGACTTTACCACTTTGCCACCTTCTTTCTTATTCTTGCAGACTAGATGGTGGACGTGACGGCTGGAGGCTAAGCTGCCTTCTTGGGCAGAAGCCAAATGCTGAAGGAGGAACAGGTCGGAAGAAGGAGCCTGGAGCCTGGGTTCTACTTCTGACTACTTTTATGACTACCCTCTGACTTCTTTTATGTTGGAGGGAACTATCTTGTTGAAGCCACAGCTTGCTTATCTATTTATTTCTCTCGTATACATTTGGACCTGATCCTAACAGATACGTCTTCTAACTCAGAAAGAATTCCTATAGACGACACACACTAGCAGAAAAGACTGTCTGTATGGTAAGAGGACCAAACAGTCGTCATCCCAATCAGAAAATTTTTTTTTCTGTTTTTAAGTTACTTTGCTATTGTTTTGTTTTTTCCTCTTTTTCTTTTCTTGTCTTTGTTTCCGTATTTTTTTCCTCCTCTTTTTTTGCATGCCCATTCGGAACATTAGACAAAATCCCCCTTGGCTCCACACCCTTTACATTCTGATTCTATTTCTGAAAGTCCTGCTTGCTGCCTGGAAATAAATGCTTTATGACTTTGTTTTAATCTTTGAATTGCCTCAACGTGAAGAATTCTCATAGATTTCAATGTAAATTAAGGGTTTTCTACATCTTCTGTCCCTGTCGTTGCCGTGGACATGCTAGCTTTCTGTGGCTCATGTCCAGCAACTTGGAGGAAGGACACTCCCTTGGAGGATAGACATCCCAGCCACTCAGGCTGCATGGCTGGACAGCAATCGCACACCTGCCAGCATCCCCACCGCCGAGCGCAGGACGGCCTCCCCGCCTGAGACGTCTACTTCCCTCTGTCATTTGGAGGTTCTGTTGGGTCATTCTGACGTTTGCAACACGTAGTCTACAGCAGCTAATGACCTTAACTTCGCGCCATTATCGTTGTCCTGGTTACCGGCCCGTGTCTTCCGTCCCCAGCCCTGAGATATCAAGTCAGGCCCAGAGGAATTGGAGCTGTTGTCCCACTCGGGTTTTTCCATCTCCTTCTGTGGGATTTCACAGGGATTGCATCTTGGGAAGCCTGATGGCCTCCCGTGTACACATGTGTCTGCACTTCAGCTTCCATGTGTCACAGTTTGGGGCCGTGGGGGAGGGGTTTGAGGGCCCTGATGACAGGAAGCACCTATCAGATCCCAAATCCCACCAACCCACCTAGACCCACTGGACCAGAAGCTGCGGGGGAGGGGCCAGCAGTGAGGACAACACTCCCCTTGATCTTCGTGAGCCAGCCAGCACAGACAGGGCTGAGGCTTTGGATTTGGCTGATGGGACAAGCCTGTCTTGGGCCAGCGAGTTAACATCTGAGGGCCTCAGTTTCAAGATCTCTCAAATGGGGAGGAAGGTGCAACCATTGGGGAATAGGGTCTCTGTGACAAGGCGAAAGGGTGCTCAGCCAGGGCTCGGCCCACGGCGCCACCAGCCTGATCACAGTGACAGTGACTTTCTCAATGCTGAAGAAGACTTTGAACCTCACCCCAGGGCTGCATTTCCCCTAACTCCCTCACTGCCAGGAGCTGTTGGGACAGTAGCCAGCAGGAGACAGGAGGGGGCGAGGAGGGCTGCCACACGGTCCAGCTCCATTGGCTGACCTCATGGTCACATTAGTGTCTCAGGTGTGGGCTCATTTTGCCTGGGAAGAGCTTTCCACACAGTAGGCCGGTGGTTCCCCAGCAGGGGATCAGTGGGGTACTGCCTGGCTCAAGCAGCAACCCCATATTCATGTAATATATTCAAGCAAACCAGTTCCCAGGTCAGTCTCCCACAAACCCAAGGGAAGTCATTTGTCCTAAATCATCTCCAGGCTTCTGCTGGGGCCTTTCTGCCGGGAGGCCACCGGGACACCTCCAGGTCTGGCTTAAAGCCCTTTATGGCTTGGTCCCTCTCTCCACACGCACGTTGAGGCCCCAGTGTGGGATTTTGGGATCAGAAGGTGGGGGGTTCCTGGGGAGCCAGGCAGGTCCTTTCCTCCTAGAATAATGCAGAGACTCCGAGTGGACCCACATGTGTTCCATCGGCCTGTCCTCCTCTCCTGGCCAGACCTGCCCACAGAATGGACAGTTAGGACCGTTTTGCAGCAAACAGTTGACCTTGAGGATGCTTGGCTGGTGTGAGGTCCTCCACTGAAAGCCCCAGATACAGCAAAACGCTGGGGTGGGGAGGGAGGGTGACATGGATGAGGAATCTGTAACACCCCAAGATGCCGTGAGCATTAGGACATGGTTTGCCCTTCCTACTGCGCTTTGAGCTGGGCGTTATCCCGCCCTCTTTACAAACCAGGAGGCATCTCTCATTCAGGCTCATGGTCGTGCAAGCCGTGTGTTAGGGAGCCAGGGTGGAGACCTGTAGCTGTTGAATGGCCCAAACCCAGGCCCTTTACCCTTGACCCAGAGGCTGCTGACAAGAAAGAAGAGAATTAAGACATTCTCTGACCAAAGTATTATTATTATTTTTTTGGAAGGCATTGCCGTACTTGGTTTAGATCTCCCTGTTTTCTCTTGAGATGAGCAGTGCAACCTCACCTCCGGCTTCTTTAAACCTTGAGCCAAAGGCTGACCTACCCCCATGGAGCTCTTCTGGCCTCCAGGGCAGAAGCAGGAAAACTTTTGTGTTTTAGGCTTTGCCATCTGCAGTCCATGGGGCAGGTCAGCTCCGTCCATTCAGAACCAGCCACCACGGGGCAGTGACACCCTGGAGACGTCACCCTGGAGACAAGGCTCTTGTCTGCCCTGCTCTCTTCTGCGCCCCCACAGTGTATGCGTGGAATGTGAGGGCGTGGCCTGTAGCCAGATGTCCGCTGAAGCCACATGGAGGCAAGCCCGCATCCCACCCCATCTCTCCAGGGGCGGTGGAGATCTGCCGAAGGGGCTTAGCTTATGACTCATCTTCCATCCCGATTCCACACCACATCCTGCCAGACATACAGCCTCACACCCTTCCTTAGCTCCCATGGACATGCACACCCAGATGCACACACCCAGCCATCCAGGAATCCGCGTTCAGCCGACTTTCCCCTGGGGAAATGGATGTTGCCTGAAACCATTTAAACTATTTAACATCAGACATGTGATCTTCATTCTCAAAATTTCTTTGGCCACTTTCTCTTTAAGTTGGAGCCTCCTACCATCTTGCTTGGCTTGCTGTCTTCTGGAACCTTCTGCCTCTTTATTAGCAAAGCAGTTCAGCCCTTGAATCCACCATCTCTACACCCAGCAAATGAGCTATCTGCTATTCCTGGGCCCTGCCAGCTCCTGCCAGGGGAGGGTGTAACTCAGAACACCATCATCTCGAGACTACCCTCCCCTTTAACATCAAAGGCTGCTTTGCAGGGGCGCCTGGGGACCTCAGTCGGTGAAGCATCTGCCTTCCACTCAGGTCACGATCTCAGGGTCCTGGCATCGAGCCTCAAGTGGGGCTCCCTGCTCAGTGGAGAGCCTGCTCCTCCCTTTGCCTCTATCCCAGTTCATTCTCTCTCTCTCAAATAAATGAATAAAATCTTACACACACACACACACACACACACACACTATAGTTTTAGTTTCAAATGACATCTTTTCTCCATGATGTAAGTTATAAACCACTCTGTCTGCTAAGACATGTTTTACTCTGAGCAAATGAAGTGAACTCTAACAGTACCAGGAGCGGGGACCGGATGCATGCATCCCAGGACAAGCTGGGGAGGTGGTTTCAGAGGGCAACCACGACTGGCCAGCATGGTCTCTGTTTCTCTAGCTCGGCCTGTCGCCCCGGGCATCTCTGTCCCACACGGGGCTCCAGCGAGAGATGCACTCTTAGTGTCGGGCTGCGTACTGACTCCTGGAGCCTGAGCACGAGGACTGGCAGCCTGTCACGACCTCACAGGGTGTGGGAGGCCCGTCCTAAAGCAGGGGTGTGGCGCTCCCCTCAAGAACTAACAATGTCTGCTCTGCTGTGTTTCCAACCGGAGGCTTTTCAGCCCAGAGCACAGGATCACTGAGCAGAACGTCCGAAAATGTGTAAGAGGCAAATTATAAGGACGCCTAAACTTGGCTGTTAGATGCCTCTCACTTTTCATTTTTTTAAAGATTTATTTATTTATTTTAGAGAGAGAGAGCAGGTGTGAGCAGGGGAGAGGGGCAGGAGAGAGAATCTCAAGCAGACTCTCCTGAGCATGGAGCCTGACGTGGGGCTTGATCCCACGACCCTGAGATCATGACCTGGGCTGAAACCAAGAGTCAGCTGTGGTGCCTCTCACCGTCCTGGAGCTGGCTAAGGCAGTGTTTTCTTTTCTTTTCTTTTTTTTAAGATTTTATTTATTTATTTGGCAGACAGAGATCAGAAGTAGGCAGAGAGGCAGGCAGAGAGAGAGAGGAGGAAGCAGGCTCCCCGCTGAGCAGAGAGCCCGATGCAGGGCTGGATTCTAGGACCCTGGGATCATGACCTGAGCCGAAGGCAGAGGCTTTAACCCACTGAGCCACCCAGGCGCCCCGAGGCAGTGTTTTCTAAGCTACAGATACACTCATACCGAACCCCCGCCTCCTGCGATAGCCAGGCTCCCGTAGACCCATCCTTTCATGATAGCCCCGCAAACCGCAAGTGAGGCTGTTTCTCAGATGCACCCGTGACGGTTTGTGCCAGAGCTGGGATATGAAACCAGCGCTTACTAATTCAAACCTCTGTGGTGGGGGCCTTGAGGTCTCTTGATTGTGTGGGTCTCCTGCGTACCCAGACCTGTCTGTTCCGAAGAAACACAGCCCTTCCCCCACCTGCCTATGCAGAAACCGGTCCTGTGAGGACCCCCCAGTCTCTGGACTCCCAGGGGAGCAGGGGGCGTCTCCCAGGGGCTCCCCCACTGAGGCCACTGCCCTCCAGGAGGATGCCGACACCAAGGACACCCCCGCAGAATTTCCCTGCAGAAGCCAGACGTCCCAGGGTCCCAGATGGGCCTCCATGGCCCTCAGATGGGGCCTGGGAGCTGAGTAGAGGGACAGCCTCCTGTCCAACTTGGGCCGCACTGTTTCTTGGCCCCAAAGAGATGCTGATGGCTCCCAACATTGACAACGACCTTTGGCAACGCCAATCTTCCAGCCTCCGGCCGAGCCTCCCCAGGCTCACTGGTTCTGGTCCCAGAGCACCTGCTGGCTGCTCGTATGCAGCACCCGGGCCACGAGAAGGCGCAGATGACACTTTTCAACTCACAGCCCCTGAGCCCCAAATACACAAAGAGGGTTCCAAAGTTGGGATCCAAGAAATAGCAGATACAACCATCGAGTGCCCATGAGGAAGCCACGTAGCCCCCCAAACCCCTCTCCTCCCGCAGCTCTGTCTCTGGATCCTCTGGCCTCCTTTGGCAAAAAACCAGCAAACAAAGAAATATTAAAATCCCCCCTGCGTATTAGAGTGCGCAGTTCAATACTGGGGTGGAGGCAGAATCCCACACAGCAGAGGAGTCATTTTCAAAATAATGAAGAAGAAAACTGCTGAGAGCTTTAAATAAGGCAATGCCAGGGAATGTGGCTGCAGACCATTTCTTATTAAATATCCCCCTTCCCCTACCCTCGGGAATCAGGATAACTCAGAATCCTAACTGAGCAATAAGCTAATTCATGTTTCAGTACAATTTTACATAGTTACATTCATTTTATGAAAGCATTTTAATATTGCCATGAGAAACATCCATAATTGCTTTTAACAAGCATTTTTAAAGAAATGGTTTTTACTTAAAAAATAGCTTTTGGGGCACCTGGGTGGCTCACTTGGTGAAGCATCTGCCTTCCGCTCAGGTCATGATCTCAGGGTCCTGGGATCAAGCCCCCCAACAGGCTCCCTGCTCAGCGGGGAGTCTGCTTCTCTCTCTGCCTGCTGCTCTGCCTGCTTGTTCTCTCTCTCTCAAATAAATAAAATATTTCAAAAATGGTTTTTTTAGTTTTTTAAAAAGAGCTTTTATATTAAGCGGAAGCTATAGATTAGAAGTTTTCAAACTGCAGTCTATAGTGGCTAAGTAAGCAAATTTTATCTGTGATCTGGAGGCTTATCCGGAAGAAAGGAAATTTAACTTTTGGGTGCAATACCGGCGTGTTGGCGACTGGGACTTCTCCACCAGCCTGCGCCCAGCAGCGGTGCCCTCCTCCCAGGGCCCACAGGCCCTATGCACCCCTTAAAGAGACCCCCGTGGGCCAAACCAAACCCCACTCTTGAGATGCAAGTGGGCCCAACTGGCCCTGACCAGGGAGCCCAAGCCATGCCACCCCCGGGCCCAGGATCCTGCCTCTCCCTGCCTGACCCCACCCTGACGGCCCTCTGCAGCCCCTGGAAACACTCCAGGGCCTTCCTCCACATCCCATCTCAGTGTCTCTCGTGGTCTTCCGTGGAACTGTGGCTCACCATCCAGCACCCTGTGCTCTACCTAACAAACGTTAACGGAGTCATGGCTCCTGTACTCCAAGCTCTTCCATGGAAGCCTCTTGCCCCCTTGAACAGGCCTAAGGGCCCGCGCTTCCGAAATCTTCCTCCTGTGGATCCACCAGCATTCAGAAGGATTCTGACGTCCAAGGAAGTGGCTCACGGGTCGGGGCTTTAGTTCTGGGGCCCTCGAGGGTTTTTCTCCCTCCAGAAAGTTTCCCGGTCACACGGCCTCGGTCACGCTGCTCAGGACTGACTCCGGAAATAGCAGCCATGTTGCCAAAGTAAATGTTTCACTGTGTCTCTGTTTTCCCTTCTCTAAACGTGGATATTTTTTTATTTCAGAAATAGCCCCTGCTCACTTAAACACTTGGAAATGCAAAAGGTAAGAGAACATAAGTCACAGATTGTCTTCGCAAACATGACGCTGGGTAACATGTCAGTGTTTTCCTTCTGGGCTTTTCTGCAGGTACGTGGAACTGTCTCTCTTACAAAACCATAGACACACCACAAAGGCAGATTCTCGCTCAGCCTCTCGCTGTCATCGTTTTTCCACAACGTTACATAACAACCTTCATAAACATTCATCTTAACCACAAGTTACTCCAGAGAGCAGAAGAAGCCTAATTTATGTAGCTGGTCCCTTCTGAGGGCCGTCAGGGTGTTTCTGACTGTAAATAACCCACATCAGCATCTTTGTGCAGTTGTAAATGGGGGAACTGAAACTTAGACATTCATTTGCTCTGATACAGAGCCCAGCCAGCGCTGCCCCTGGATCCCTGCTCAACCCCTTCCCTCCTCCCCTCATTCTGGTACTGTATTATCTCAAAGGACATGTGTGTCCTGCCAATTCTATCCTTTTCCCTTGGGGGTGGGAAATGTCGGTTTTAGGGATCTGCTTAGGTCTGAGTGCGTGACTGAGGCTTGGACCTGCTCTCGCCTTTAAAGTTCAGATTGCCAAGGCTAGTCTTTCCCTCTCTTCTAAGCTTAGAAAGCTGGTAAATCTCTCTTACCTTTTTTCTGTTTTTTTTCCATGCTTTGAATGATTTTAGATTTACTTCCTTATTCCATCAAGCATTTAGCTTTGCATGCAGAATCAGGTGTGGAACTTAGGAAGTCCCAACCAGGTAACCTAGTTCTAGGTGTCGCAGATAATCTCTTTCCTGATGAGAGAGTAGATCCTTCATCTAGAATACAAAGTGTTCCTTGGCTTCCTCTTACGCTTCCATACACCCATCCAGCAAGTATTACTTCAGTGTCTGCCGTGTGCCCGGCTCTGTGCTGGGTTCCAGGGGGCCCCGAGTAGATGACAGCCAGTTACCACATGGGTAAGCAAACCAACCCTCGCTGAGTTATAACGCATGACACAGCCAGGGAGACCCCAGAACGCCGTGATAGCTCGTTGCAAGAGCAGAAGATCCGTTCCCTCAGCTCTCTGAATTTCCATATCTAATAATTTACCATCCCCTCCCTAACTCACTGCTACTCTTGCCTGTTTATTCTGCCAGGTGGGAGTAAGAATGCTTTTTTTTCTCCCACTTAGGAAAATATCACATGGTATGATTGCTTTAAATAACATGAAATAGAGTGATTAAATTGTAAAGAATTGACATTCTGATGTTCCAAGACAATTCTATTCAAGGGTTCTTTTCTAATTCTCAGGAACTATTTGTAGTTTTATAGCTTTCTCCAAATTCATTGTTTAGTTCCCCCAGTAGGCTTGTTTGTGGGCAGCTGTGTTCCCCCTGAGACCACAATGCCCTATATGCATGTTTGTGGGTATTTCATATGTTTTCTGCTATTGTAATCAGGATCCCAGATTTTTTCATGTTCTAGAATTTGTTTTTATGTCATAAAAGCAAACTATTAATTTTTATGTATTTACTTTTATGTAAATTACATATTAATTTTTATGTATTTACATAAAATATGTATTACATACCTATTTTATGTATGTACTCATCTGCTCTGCTGAGCTCATTAATTCCCATCCCCCCCCCAATTTCCTTGTTTCAGTTTTCTACAGATGCATTCCAATCTGCAGACAATAGGCTTGTTCTCTTTCTTCACAATATTTAGGACTTCCTGTTTTTCTGTCCTATTTGTATCAAATTTGCCAGACTGTCCAGGAAAATAAATAAAAATAATGGTGATTATGGGCTTCCTTAGTTTGTGCCTGGTTTGGTGAAAAGTTCGTAAAATTTCACGGTTTCATAGGCTACTTTTTAATCAGGTTAAGAAAGTGTCCCTCTATAGCGCCTGGGTGGCTCAGTGGGTTAAGCCGCTGCCTTCGGCTCAGGTCATGGTCTCAGGGTCCTGGGATCGAGTCCCGCATCGGGCTCTCTGCTCAGCGGGGAGCCTGCTTCCCTCTCTCTCTCTCTCTCTGCCTGCCTCTCTGCTACTTGTGATCTCTCTCTGTCAAATAAATAAATAAAATTAAAAAAAAAAAAGTGTCCCTCTAGTCCTAATTTTTAAAGGAGCTTTTATTAGGAACAGGTGTTGGATTCTCTATTTCTGCGATTTCTCGTGATGTTTTTTTCTTAATGACTATTGTGCAAGACAACGATTCCTGGCAGCTGCACCGGTCACACTTGACGGTGCCATTGGCTGATGTCTCTCTCGAGACAGCCGTGGCATCCTTAGGTACTTTGGCAATTCTGGAAAGGGGTTGGCCTTGGAGTCATCCCCCCTTGAAAGGGCAGAGACAGCTCTGTAGAATCAAGTTGAAGACACTCTAGGCTCCAGACAAAGAGACTCAAGCCCCAGCAGACGCCCGAGCGAGGACTGCCACGGAGCGTTGTGCAATCTTGGGGGACACCCATTTCCTGGGAGAATGATGGATGGATCTGGGAATGGAAGGAGAAATGCATTTTTCAGTGTCACAGGGTGGCAGCCAATTTGGGGCACGTCCTCCTTCTGCTCTGCAATTTTCCCAGACCTTTGTGTAGTTTGATTGAGGTCTGGTAGGTTTGGTTGGAGGACATGGCAAACATCAGTGAAATATGAAATTAACCTGGGCCATAACATTTGGGTCTGGCATCTGGTAGGCGTGGAGCGGGCCTTCTGTGCAACATCTTCTTGCCCAGTCTTGGAGGCTTCTGGTAGCTGCATTCAACAGCCCTGGCTCACTCAGCTGCCCATCTCGTGGGCAATCACTCAACAAATATTTACTGAGCACCGTTAATGTGCCCCGCATTATGCCAGAGTATTTTGAAACGTAGGTTTTATTGTTTTCTGATGAGGCCAACAGATCAGGCGGAGACTGTCATGGACAAGATCGTGTGCTCCTAGTGGTCCCCAGGAGGAAGGAGCATGGTTCTGCGTGGGGCCCCACAGGGCACACTGGGGCCAGTCCTCGGGCAGAGGGTCAGGAAACATGGGCAGAGAGCCTGTGGTTCCTGTAGAAAGAGGCAGACTGGGGATTGGCTACTTGGAATGATTGCAGAGGACTTGGGGTGGGGGACCAGGGCCGGTGGACAGTGACCCGAAGTGTGCAGGCCCCGTGAGAGCCCAGGTGCTAGGGGCTTGGCTCGGGTTTGGTTGGTGGGCACATGAACATTGCTTCTGCGGGCGGGTCCTGTACTATCTCTAGGAACCAGTTATCCCTGCAAGGGGCAGCCTCCCCAGGCTCAGCAGAACACCAGAATGTAAAAAGGTAAGAAAATACAGAAACTAAAAAGACATGGTCAAAGCAAAAGAGCTCACAGGGAGAAAGAGAGAGGTGGGAAGCCATGAGAAAGGATCAGAGAGGTAACTTGAGGGAAATGCAGGGAAAACCGGTCCGATACTCCATTGATGTCCCTACTAAGGGCGACAATAGGCCAGGCCACCGAGTCCTTGAATTAACAGAATAATAAAGCAAATATGGTGTAGAGTTAACTGGACTCTCTCCCCTCTGGGGCCTCATAGTCTTCAACCCTCCACTGTTCCAATTTTGCTCTTCCTGAAATCGATCAAGGAGGGAGAAGTTTCCAAGGATATAGCCCAGGAGAGCTCGTAAACAGGGCTGGACAGGACAGCACCCTCCTGACAACGGGTCCCCTTCACGTGGCTCTTGGGCACCTCTCCTCTCCTGTGTGGCTTTAGAATGGGGCTGGGGGCGTGGTGGCAATCTGTCCCCCGGGGGGTGCGCAGAGGAGAGCTCAGATCTGTCATCTTTTTGGGCCACCAGAAGGCTGTTCTCACTGTGACGTCATGAGTGGACCACCCAGACCACTCCCTGCCCGACATTAAAGTCCAGCAAACACAGTTCAACAAACCAGAGTGTTGTTAGGAAAGAATGGGACCCAGTTGCCCAAATGTTCGTTCAGAATAAGACATCTAACCGAGCCTTCGGTGTTATTCATTTTTATATGCGCTCACAGGGAAGAGCACAGTGTCAGCGATCCTCTTCGGGTTTATGGAAGGAAAGGCGCAAAGAGGTACACCCCTCAGGAAACCACTGTCAGAGTAAACATCCTTCCATGACCCGGGCGGCTGATTGCTGGGTCACACCACCATCAGCACATATAGACTTCCCTTCTGGCCAGTCTGCTCCAACATTCATAAGCACTTATGGGGCAGAGTCCTGTCAAGAAAGCGGAGAACTCTGTATCTGGCCAAGACTGTTTACATCACCAGGGGCTACATGCACAGTTCCAAGGCTCAAGAAGGCTCGTTCAATGTTTAGCGCCTTGGCGCTGAAGAAGAGGCTGGGCATCTGAGACCCTACGTGGTCGAGAGGAGGAGGGTAGCACAGGGGTGTTAAAGGATGTTCTCATCCGTGCATCTGAACGTAGGGCCAGTGTTTACAGATGTTCTCAAAGACGATCCTCCCCAGAGCCCACCCCAGTGACTCAACCCCTTGGGCCCCTGCCCCCAACTCCTGGACCTGGTTCTCTCTCTGGCATCCTCACTGATGGAAATGCTCTGGCCTCTCCCACCAGATGCTCCCACGAACGTTCGCTTGGAATGAGAGGGGAAGGACACTCAACGGGTTCTCCTTCACACTCAGGGAGGCGATGCTGCCACTCTGTGATTTAGTTTTTTTTTTCTTTATGACTCTTCTCATCAGTGTGGCAACATCAAAAAGGCCAAGATTAGGGTGTAGCTCTAGGAAAATTGTCCACGGAGCCCGTTTGGCATGTTCTAGACCAGACCCCTGCTCCGGGGGTATGAGGGTTGGAGGTGCTTGGGGAGGGGAGACAGGTGAGATCAGTCTGCAGGGGACTTGACCAAATTATCCATGCTTCTCCGCAGAAATTCAGAGCTCATCCTCTCAACCGAGAATCGGCTTGATTCTCATCCTCTGAACTCCTGTAAAATTCGGTTTATCAGTAAATCCTGCTGAGGCCACTTGTGCATGTCCCCAGATCCATCCACCCAAATGGCCACCTCGCTGGTCCAAGCCACTACCAACCCCTCCTTGCGTGTATCTGGCAGACCCGTGTATCCTGTCCTGTGACCGCGGTAATAAACCACCATGAACCTCATGGACAAATTCATCATCTGCAGCAGATTAGCAACCCTGATGCCACAGGCAGTCTTATGGCCCCATGTGTGTAAAACAGCATGTCCACGGGTTCAGGGCTGAGGACACGAACGTTACTGGGAGGCCCTTATTCAGCCTCTAATGTGTCGCTTAGCTCCTCTCGCCCCTCACATCAGTCTCTTCTCCACACACAGCTAAAGGGACACCATGAAGCCATTTACCACACCACCTCACTCTGCTCAAAACCCTCCCAGGACCCTGCTCCCCGAGCACCACGGAGGTCCCCCCCACGTGCAGTCCCGGCAGCCCCAGCACCATGGAGGTTCCCCACCCCGCAGACCGCACCTGGAGCACTGTGGAGGTCCCCCACTCCCCAGCTGCAGGAGCAGGTTTGCGAGCACGGAACAAATCCCATCACTCCTGGCACTGACCCTACTACGTCCAGAGGAGTCGGACTACACTCTGGCACTCTGGGTTATTCACAATGTTTGTTTGTTTTTTGTTTTTTTGTTTTTAATTTATTTATTTGTCAGAGAGAGAGCAAGCACAGGCAGACAGAGGCAGAGGGAGAAGCAGGCTCCCCACCGAGCAAGGAGCCCAATGTGGGACTCGATCCCAGGACACTGGAATCATGACCCGAGCGGAAGGCAGCTGCTTAACCAACTGAGCCACCCAGGTGTCCCATTCACAATGTTTTCATCCGTGCCCCCGGGGGAGATTGGTCTTTGCTTTCTGGTTTCTGCATTACTGTGTTATCTGTGTTTGGGTTGGCTTTGTAGAATAGATTGTTGGAAGCTTTGCACCTTCTAGCTCACAGAAATATAGCTAGCATAGTAATGATTTCTGCCTTTAAAATTCGGAAAACAACCCATGCCTTTCTACATTTTCAAATCAGTGAGCCTTCAGTTTAACATGGCCAAGGGTAAGGCACCCAGTGAGGAAGTCTCACGGAGCAAACTCTCAGAAATACATGTGGTTCGTTGTCATCCTCCAGGACCCTTCCCTCTCTGTGTATCCACTTACTCTAGCCCAAATGCAACACAAAGACTCTGGCCACGGTGCTCCCTTCTGAACCAGGCCAGTGTGGAGCCTGAGCCTCGAGCTGTTTCCACCGACAGGACCGCCCACTGGCTGGGTGTCCAGACACCCCCGCACTGGTGGGCAGACGGCTGACCCCGCTCCCAGAGCCCTTCACTCTAGCAGACTGTGCACTAACTGAAGGCCTGGGTCACTTTCCAGACTCTGGATGCGCCAGGAGACACTTGGCCAGTCCTTCCCAGCCCGGGACCCCATGCAGGGTCTCTGACGGGCCAGCATGGAGACGTGGAGGAATTGGCCACGGCCCCCCACATGTCAGGATGGTGCCTTAGTCAGGCTCTGTAACAAAACACAGCCCCGGGGGGCTTGAACATCTATTCCTCACGTGTGGGGAGGCAGGAAATCCAAGGTCAAGGAACGAGTATGGCTGCTCTCTGGGGAGAGCTCTGCTCCCGGCAGCTCCCAGGCCTCATTATGAGGGGATCAGTCCCATCGTGATGACTCTCCTGTCATCAACCCTCACTATCTCCCAAAGGGCCCAACTCCTAACACCACCACACTGGGGTTTCCAACGCAGTTAGATTTGAATCTGGGGGACACAACGCAGTCCACAGCAGATAGGTACGCTTTAGTTAGGAGGAGGTCATTTCCACTTCAGTCTGCCAGAAGAATCACTACACACACACACACACACACACACACACACACACCACTTTTATTTTGATTAGAAGCTACTAACTTGAAACTGACATTCTGATATTCTCCCCAACATCATATTCGCCAACATTTATAAAGTCTCTCTGCGAGAAAGCCCTTGTGAGGTCTGCTTTCAGAAAGAGCCTGAATCTGTTACAAGAGGAAGTCTTACGTCCGGTCCGTGAACATGACCCCAGAACAGAGCTCGGGAGTTCACTGCGAGTCTCGGAACAAGCCTTTGCTACCTGGAAGAGAGGGCAGGAGCAATTCCAGAAACTTCCATTGTCACATCATCTGAGGATCCTTGCCAACTGGCTAACCCACACACTCCCCATCAGTCCTGGGCTCCCCTCGTGCTTCTGACGTCTCAAGATTAAGATAGAGTTAGTTATGTACACCCGTTTCCACGCACTTGGCCCGCGTTTGTTAGAGGATGAAGGGAAGTCTTCCGGCTCCTCGGCACACACCCCTGCGTCCTCAGAGTCACTTCGGTGGTGTCTGACCTCACAGCAGCACGCATGGTCAGCAAGTGCCCCCTGCTGGTGAGGGCGCCATGCGCCTTCAGAGCATTCATGGGTGACCCAAGACTGGCCTGTCCTGTGCCTCCAGATTCCCCTCTTTTAACTCCTCAACTCCATCTGAGAAGTGCTACATAGTGGGGGTGGGGGGGTGTTTGAACTACGGGGTGGGGGTGTTGAACTACAGGCCCCATAAGACCCTGAGCTCCACGACATCACACCGGTGTAAGCGAGCACCTATGTCAGGGGAGCCCTGGCCCCAGGCCACGCACAGTGGAGTAGGAGAAACGAAAGAAGCACGACCCATGGTCCATTCAAGTTATTTGGTGCCCAGAGTCCTGCCGGAGGTGAAGATGGGTCCCCCTGCCGCTGGCGAACCCAAGTGGAGCGGTGAGACCAGAGCCAGGCAGAGCTCCTCCAAGCAGAGCAGGCGAATTTGGAGCAAATCAAGGAGGCCCCTGGGAAGTGGTCTACAACGGAGCTGGGACAGCAGCCAGTCACCTCTCCGGGCCGCTGATCACGGCGGTCCGTCAGGAAGTGGAAGGGTCAGGGTCCACGAGCAGGATGGGGCCACAGTGGTTCTCAAAGTGGGGCCCTTAGTCCAACAGCACCGGCATCGCGTGGGAACAGGGAGAAATGTGATTCTCGGCTCCCAGACCTGCTGACTGTGAAATGAAAGGTGGGTCCCAGAGTCGTTGGCAGAAAGGCACCACCGGGAGGCAACAGGTACGCCCACCTTCCTCCACTTGAGCTCCACTGGAAAGTCCCCGGGCAGCACACCCTAGGCCACGTGGGCCGAATCCTTGAGGGACAGGGCGGGGCATCTGGCTATCTTTTTAGAACTCCCTGGGGAATCCCAGTGTTAGAAAACCACCAGCTCTAAAACCATTCCTGAGAAGTCCTTTCTCAATGAACGGCCGTAATATGTCCTCACCGTCTGGAGGGTTGGAAATAGTGGACAGAGCACGTGCTCCCGCCGCCCTGGCCCCCGCCTCCGCTTCCACGCAGCCCTGACCGGGGAGGGTTATCCAGAAAACATTTAACCTCATGAACTGACCACACTTAGCAAACCTTTCTCCTCTCCTGCTCCACGGCTGGCTGACTCCTTGGCCGTCAGGCTAGAAGCGAATCCTCAGAAGTGAGTTAGCACATGCTTTCCTGAGACTGAAATGCCGTAGAGAAATCCGCCCTCGTTAAAAGACCACCAGAGACGTGAGTCAAAGCCAATTGGCAGGGGCCGTTTATTACAGGTTCGAACCTGGACCTCTGCGCACTCGTTGTCGGTCACGCCGAGAGGTCCGGGTCTGGGTAGGTGCAGGGTTTTTATAGACTGGTATAAACAGGTTCTGGGTGGGGCGGAGCCGATTGGTTGACATTTTGAACATTTGAAAAAGGCATACTTGGAGTTAGTTGATTGGTTTAGGGGGCCCGCGCCCGCGAAAAAGCAAGCGTTCGTACAGAAGCGAAACTAGCTGGTTAGCTTTCGGTTCCGGTTCCCCGATTCCTCAGATAAAATACATTCCCAGTCAAGGTCGGGGAGTTCTTATTCCTAGTCAAGGTCGGGGAGTTCTTATTCTCAGTCAAGGTCGGGGAGTTCTTTTGGTCTCTCAAGACCTGAGATCAGTGCGATGCATGTTGAAGGCAGCTATCCTGGGGACTCGGGGATGACCTGGGAGGGACCTGGTGTGGTTCCCAAAGAAGCCAAGAGTAACAGGTTTGTCGTACTCGCTGTATGATGCTCTGAGTTTGGTCTCACTCTGGGCTTAATCTTTATTGTCTGCTCACATTTCAACCTGGTTTCAGTTTTTCATGGTTCTCTACTGAATTTCATGCTTCTCTACTGAATTTCAACATTATGATGCCCTCTCTGCTTTCCCCTCTTTTCTCTGGCAACGGGGTTCGGAAATGCCACGTAGACCTGATGTGACACACGCTTGGGACTGGGCCTTGCTTGGGTGAAGCCCATTCAGCGTGACCTCCAGCGACAATCGCCATGATAATTGCGTGCAGTTATGGACTAAGTGTGCTAACCGAGATTAAGTGCCTTTCATAATCTCTTCATGCTTCCCATCATGTTCAGGGGCTGCTTAATTCGGCCCTTCTTGTAAACGAATTAATCCACAAGCAATATCCGCTTTATAGTCTGACTGATTACCAAGCTTGTCCAGTCTTTTCTTTTTTTTTTTAATTTTTTTTAAATTTATTTATTTGTCAGAGAGAGAGGGAGAGAGAGAGAGAGCGAGCACAAGCAGACAGAGTGGCAGGCAGAGGCAGAGGGAGAAGCAGACTCCCCGCCGAGCAAGGAGCCCGACGTGGGACTGGATCCCAGGACGCTGGGATCATGACCCGAGCCTAAGGCAGCTGCTTAACCAACTGAGCCACCCAGGCGTCCCTGTCCAGTCTTTTCTAAGCTCAGCCCAGCTGGGCAGAGGCAAGGTCCCGGGACAGCAGTGCCCACCCCAACCCCTGCTCCTGCTCCTTCCTCTCCTGCCTCCTTGCCAGCAGGTGAACCAAGGCCCCCTCCCCTGACAACAAGGTTTCTGAAGGCTTCTCTGCTTATTTTTTGAATGATAAGAGCCGGGGAAGCAGAAATAAGCTCCTGATCCTACAAAAGCAGTCTCTTTATGCTTCGCTCTCTGCTCCCTGCTGCAGGATGGCTGGGGGAGGTTTGGGGATGGGGACCCCAGCTCAGCCAGACCTGTAGGAGTCAGGCCGGTGGGGGAGGGGTCCCAGGAAGCCACAGGCCTTCCTGCTCTGTATCAGGTAGCTCAAAGACCTGCCTGCACCCCTCCCTCCTGCCCTGCCTCAGCCCTGCCCCAGGCCCCACCAGGTTAAAAAAAAAAAAAAAAAAAAATCTGTGCTTTGCATCACAAACACCCTTGGGGCGCATTCCCCTCCATTCTTGGCTATTTCTTTAGTTCCTTGCACTTCACATCATCCTGAGCAACCTGGAGGCAAAACTAGCCCCCACCTCAAAGGAGTGCTGGGCTGGCCTAGAGTTGGTGTGAGGGGGGTAGTGGAGCCGCTCCCTCGGCCCCATCGCTCAGGGTGCAGCACGTGCTGCACGGGGTAGGGGACGGCACCTCTCCATCAATTTGGGATGAGCAAAATGGCCGTGCTTGGCCATGTGGGAATGGAACTGGCTGCTCCTGGGACAGACCTGCCCTTGGAGGAGGGAGGAGGTGGAGGGGAGGGAGAATCCGGATCCACCCAGATCCACCTATGGGGCCCAGCCAGCTACATTCAGAGCTCTGTGGTAGGAACCCGTAGTGGGGTGGCCCCTGTACCGCCACTGCCCGTGACTGTAGAGATTTCGTGCTTCCCACTCTTGGATTCAGGGTTTGTCAGGGTTAGAGGTCCAGGTTCAGGGTGGAGAGCATTCCCACCAGGGGACACACAAAAGAACTACTGAGCTGTGTGTAATGGCCCAGCTAGGACTCTTGGGGCTCATGCCGAAAGACTTGGCAAGAAACAGAGTCACCCTGTCGGCAGGGGAGCTGAGCCTGACCAGCAGGAGCGGGGAGGGCTGCTGGCCATGGCAGTGACGAGGGGGCGGGAGGCTGGCTGAGGACAAGGCAAAAGCTGGCGCCTTGCACCCCCCTCCACCCGCTGCCCTCGGTAGTATGTGTGACATTCCTCAGGCACCCCTGACTGCCATAAATAAGAAACAAATCATTAACTTGCAGAGATCACAATCCTGCAAGACAGGAGTCTCCCTTGGTTTAGATCTACAAACAAAGATGCCACCTTACCAATAGCACAATTTCCAGAGGCAAATAACTCAGTTCCTCAAGCCCTAAAGTCACCCTCCCCTCCATAAACAAAACTGAAGGAGGCTGAGGTAGAAGGAAATGTAAATAAAGTTAAATCTCTTCTGAACCTAAATCTCACTAACAAAGACGCTTGATAGCAGGATTGTGACATCCCACCAGGAATCTCCCAACTATCTTGATGTTAATGGCTTGCCAAAAGGGAAAAGACAACATTGATCAGGCCACAAGACCTCCGGTATCCCGGCACGGTGTAGGCCCTCTTTAGCATATGAAAGCTCCGTAGAAACCTTCCTTCCCCTCACCTTCCCCCAACCGCAGGGTACACAGCCTGCCATCCCTCACAACCCGGGGCAGCAGCATCTCCATCTGCCCACGGGTCCTGTCCCCGTGCTTTAATAAAACCACCATTTTGCACCAAAGATGTCTCAAGAATTCTTTCTTGGTCATCAGCTCCGGACCTCACCCCACCGAACTTCACCTAGGTCCTAGAACTTCATCAGCAGGGCACAAGGAATCGGGGTTGTCAGCTTTGCGCCTCTTGGCATGCCCCTGACTGGTTTTGATCTAAATGGACATATTCAACCACGGCCAAGGGCCAGTCATTTGGGATGAGGGTCTTCATCCCACACACAGATTGGTGGAGGGGTCGGCGGAGGTGAGGGAGACGAAGACCTTCAGTCGTGGCCTCGGGATCAGAGACTGTGCTGGGCTGCCGTTCACCCTCCGACCTTTCTCCTCCTGGAGAAGCCGTTTCCAGAAACCGAATGAGGAAGATGATGGTTTTGTGCCCCCCTCCCCCCCAATCCTGCGCAGCCAGGAACTACTCTCGGGACTGAAGGACTCATCCCCTCTGCTCACAGCCCTCTCCGGGGATTGTCCATACTACACCTTGCTGTCCCCCAAGGTCACCCCAAATTCTCCCAAGGCAGCCTGGACCCAGTGACGGGCACACAGAGAAGCAGAAACACCCGCAAGCACCAAGGGGTCCACCAAGACCTTTGATAGGACAGTGTCACACAGCGTCACTTTCCCTCTGCCAGCCCTATGTCCTCCCCCCTCGCTCCCCCCTTCCCACCACTGCGGGCTGGCCCGCAGAGGAACTCCCTAAGAGACTTCCACAACCAAATCCCCAGCTTGTGCTTCCTGCCACAGACACCTCTTTGGATCTCATGGGAAGGCGAGTTCTCCAGTCTGGCCTTGTAGCTAAGATGGTTTCTGGCCTACGTCTAACCTTACTCTTCACCTTGTTTCTGATCCAGAATCCGGGCAGGGATTGGAGACACTGTGTCTTTGAACTGAAGGCTCCAGAAGTCGGGCCCTTCTCAGGGGAGAATCCTTATCTTTAGAACAGTCAGTGGAGAGGGGGGTGGTGATGGAGGGTCAGGGCCGAGAGAATCCCACCTGGCCTAGCCCAAAGCCCATCACAGCATCCAACTCAGCTCTGGACTTTTTCAGGGACATGGGGGATGAGGTGCGATGCCAAGAAATGTCTGAGTCGGGGTGCAACCAGGTCAGCGTGGGGGGACTTGGCCCAGAGCACCCCCTTCTCACTCGCCCTGCTTCCTCGGGCTCTTGGAATCAGCCCCCTGCGAATGCACCTGCTGCTGGCACAGCCCTGCCCGGACACCTCCCCTGAGAGGCCTCCCCAGACTCTAACCCCTTGTGTGTATGCCCAGTGCTCCCACAAAGACGCATGCTTCAGCACTGTCTTGAGACTAACCTTCAGGGGTCGTTTCTACATTTTGTCATGAGAGAAGCTTCTAGGAATGTGTAGAACACGGAAGAATCCATAATAAGAAAAAAAAAGTCCCATTATTTGGGGGGGGGGTTCGGGGAATGACTGGTTTGTTATGTTTCTTGATTGTTCGTGTTAATTTTATTTTTCTGGGAGTATTTCAAGATCTTTTAGAAAGGAGAAGCTTGACTCACTTATCTTGCTTTCTGTTTTTCTTTCTTCTTCTTTTTTTTTTTTTAACCTTCACAGCATCTGTCAGGGTGCCAGGGAACTAAAAAAACACTCGGTAACTACAGTCAGAAGATGGTGAGTGAATTCCGCATAGGGTCACCACCCAGCACAGCACCCCGCACACCAGAGCTCAATGGGGTTTGTTGAATGAGTGAGTGAGCACCCCCCCATCTTGAAAAAGGATCTTGCTTATCCACTCCTCTTATTTACCAGCCTGGTGAATACGAAAAACAATATAAAAAGAAAGAATGAGACAAAAATATATAAGAGTGGGATGAAATACTTGGTATTTAAGTGATTTCTTGACTTTCTAACCAGGGAATTGCGGCTCCTATCCTGTCTCCCTTGTTGGCAAAGGGAGCTGGGCATATGTTTGAAAGGCCCTTCCTCTGAGACTCTACCGAGTCACCTTCCAAAATCCCCCTTCCTTAGGTCGCAGGAAGGCAAGACACAAGACGGGAAATTCAACAGGAAGAACAGTTGCATTTATTTAAATGCTGGTGTCCAAGAGAAAACCTTCTGTAGGACTTTCAATCCTTTTACATGCTGTCTGCAAAAGCGGACTTTGGTTTACTGAGGGGGGCTTTAGGGCAAAGTCTTCGGCTTCACGTAGTGATTGCTGGCTCTGGCTGATATGCTGATCAATTTGCACGCTGTGGTGAATATCCCCCCTAATTTAGGATGCTGTTCCCATGGCCTCCAAAGAACCAGACCCTGAGCTAGAACATGGAAACCTAACACAGGGACCAGTGACATTCCACGTAAAGAAATGCCAGCCAGGAAACCCTCAATATCACAGACAAGATCTGTCTCTTCATTTGTGAAGTAGGAATGTGATTTGGAATTAATTGTAATCACTTCTGCAAAGCACTTAACACAGGAAGTGTGAGCCCTGTCAGTCATGGTCACTGTATATATTATTGTGCAATATGTTGTTGTTGTCATTGTTGCTAATGCAAGAGTGACAAGTCTGCAGGCAGGGGTCTGAGTTTCTGTGTGGTGCCCTGAAAGAGATCTCAGCTCCCGCCTTCTCAGCTCAGCTCCATTGCCCTCTTGCTTGCAGATGCTCATAAGGTTGAGTCCATGCCCTTAAGTCTGTGCCTGCTGCAGCCAACCTCCCAGATGGCCACCACCACGCCCATGTGCCATCCCCTCCACCACTGAACCAGGACCCAAAACACAAGGTGCTTCTCCCTCTCCCCTGAGTCATCCGGAGGAAGCGTGTCAATGCAGTGAGGGGAGGCCCACGCTGTGAGGAGCTGAAAGCCAGCGCCCCCCACCCAGAAGCACTCAAGTCTTCTGGTGACCTCCGCCCAGCCAACACCCACACAACTTCAAGAGACACCTGAAGCTGGAAGGACCCAGCTAAGCCACCCCCAGATTCCTGGCCCTTGGAAAATGGACGTTGGTTGCCCAATGCAGCTAAATTTGGGGATGATTTGTTATGTACCAAGAGATAACTCATACATGCCTTCTTGCTTAAACCTGATTGAATGCATAATCTCAAGCCAAGGTCCTTACTTCAAGCATGTTAGCTTAAGAAATAGAAAGGCGGGGCGCCTGGGTATCTCAGTGGGTTAAGCCTCTGCCTTCAGCTCAGGTCCTGATCTTGGGGTCCTGGGATTGAACCCCACATCGGGGGTCTTTGCTCAGCAGGGAGCCTGCTTCTCCCTCTCTCTTTGCCTCCTGCTCTGCCTACTTGTGATCTCTCTGTCAAATAAATAAAATCTTAAAAAAAAATAGAAAGGCAAATAAAACTGTAATAGTTGAAGTTTCTCATGCTCTTTTTCTTTTTCTAGCTGACCCTAGTTTTAGGGACTATGATTCGCCTGCCTGTCTGTCATTTCCCATCCCTCACTCATCCATCCAGGCCATGCCTTAAGATTGGGGTTTTAAGATAGAATATATACAGATAAATAATACACAGTAGAGGGGGAAAATCATTTTTCTTTCTAATCAGATTTCTTTTGGGAAGGTTTCTTCACAAAACTGTTTTTGGGGGCACCTGGGTGGCTCAGTTGGTTAGGTGTCTGTCTTCTGCTCAGGTCACGATCCCGGGGGGTGCTGGCTTCGAGTCCCACATCAGGCTCCCTGCTCAGTGGGGAGTCCGTTTCTCCCTCTCCTGCTTCCCCTGCTTGTGCTCTCTCTCTCTCAAATAAATGAATAAAATCTTTTAAAAAAAGAAAACTGTTTTTGACCACCTAACTTGGGGGAAAGTTAGCCTCTGGGACATGATTTATTCAATATAAGACTGTAGTGTGTGTGTGTGTGTGTGTGTGTGTGTGTGTTGGGGCCAGGAGGGTGGCAAGTCACATTTATTTGTGTATCTTCCGAGGAAACACTAGAGTGAGAGGAAGGGAGAGGAGAGGGTGGAGGACAAAGACTCCATGCTGTTGTTCTTCCCCTTGCTCCCCCTCAACTTATGTAAAATTACTAAACTCACAAAATAAGTGAGGCATATGAATTAGAGAGAAGAAAACCATGATGGTGCAAGCCTCTGTGTTCACACCAATGAATTGGATTATGGACTGTCCAGACACAGCAGGAGAGAGGAGAAGGAAAGGTTGGGAATACAGAGGAACTATGCGAGGGCTTTCAGAGTTTCACAGAGCTATAATATTGGGGGGTTGAAACACAGTTGAATCTCTGAGGGCTGCTGAAGACCCAAGGTACCTTGGTTGGATGGATGGGTAGGTGGGTGGATGGATGGATGGATGGATGATGAATGGATGGATGGAGGATGGATGGATGGATGGGTGGGTAGGTGGATCGATGGACAATGGATGGATGGATGGATGGGTGGATGGATGGATGGATGGATGGAAGGATGGGTGAGTGGATGGGTGTAGGGTGGGTGGGGGGATGGGTGTGTGAATGAATGGAGGATAGATAGGTGGATGAATGGAAGATGGATGGATAGATGGATGGAGGATGGATGGATGGATGGACGGGTGAAGGATGGGTGGCTGGATGGATGGAGGATGGATGGATGGGGTGTGGACAGATGGGTGGATGGGTGGATGGATGGATGGAGAGATGGGGGTGCATGGAAGATGAAAGAATGGATGAAGGATGATGAAGGATGGGTGAAGGATGGATGGATGGATGGATGGGTCGGTGAAGAGATGGAGGATGGATGGATGGATGGATGGAGACAGAGGCAGAGTAGTAGACAGGTGTCAGCTCCCTGAGGGCTGAGAGCTGTAGTTTCATTTTATTCATTTTTATACACTCAAAGTTTCATGTGACAGAGATTTCATAAAACTTCATGGAATAAATAGTGGGTAAATAAATAATATGCAAATGAATAAATAGATGATTTAACTTTCAAGTACTAATCTAATATATGCACTCCATGTCTGCACTCACTGTGTGGTTATCCTGAAACTTAGGAGTTTATTTCATACGCTTACATGTATTTCAAGGCTGTGGAAGATATTCTTCAGCTCAGGCATACTTGCCGCAAAGCATGCTTACTGCTTCCAGCAGGCACCACCTTTCCTCCTGGTCCACCAGACAAGCATTTAAGCTCTGTCTTCACCTGAGAGATGCAAAACAGACATGGCATACACATCCAGCCTGAGCAGAGCAGTAGCTCTCACCGTCGTCGAGCTGGCTTGTGCTGATAACTGAGTTCTGAGTCTCTTTCTTGGGCTTCTCCAAGATTCTGCAACTGGACCTGCCATTCTTCCGCACACTTCTGAGCTGTTCTCATCATGGGTTACACATGAGAGCCCTCTGCCTACAGTGCCCCGCGTCGGCCACAGGGGCTTTCCTGGCCGGGCACACACTACACGTAGCTCCAGGGGTCTACACTGGAGCAGCGGCGGTCACCAATCTTAACTCAGTTTGCTGTTTTGTTTTGTTTTTTTCTAACCACACAGAAAACCTCACTAAAAGGAGATCATTGCAACAGGAGCTGTCAGCTCCAGAGCAGTCCTGTAATTACCACCTCGCTAGACCTTAAAGTCCTCCTACACACTATGTCATGGCTCTGAGTTCATCTGAACTTATGAATTATTTGCAGAGATAATGAAACCTATCAGATTACCTTTCAACTTCATTTGAAAGGAAATGAACTGGCAAGGAGACTGTAACGACTTATGAAAAGACTTTCATGTCCTTAAAATACCCAACCGACTTCCTCTCTCCTCTGCCCTCAGCTTTCCCTCCCCTCCTGTTCTGCTACTTCCTTTCCCTTGTCATCAGAAGCTTAGAAGGGCAGGAGACTGGAGGGGCCAATTGTGAGAAAAAGTGTGTGTGTGTGTGTGTGTGCGCGCGGGCGCGCACATATAGGAGTGTGTGCACATGCAAGTGTGTGTATGCGTGTGCACATGTGTGTGAGGTGACTGTGCACAATTGGCTGACTCAGACTCACAGGGAAGGGACCCCACATCTTCCTGCCTGCTTCCTCCTGCCCCCGCACAACCACCGCCGCAGGTGAGATTGTAGAAGTCAAGCCTCAAGGATGAAAACCCACCAGAATGGTTATCATGAATAAAATGATTACTCCCCTTTTCTTTCCTGTCCCCTCTCATCGCCCAGAAGGCTATTTATGGATGTCCAGCGCTAGCTCAGAACTTCCTTCTGAGACCTCACACTACTACCTCACACCCCCTCAATGACCAACGAAGGGTCAGTCCACACGCCCGTGGAGGTGCTGCTGTGAGCTCAGCGCCGGGCGGCAGGGCGCATCTCCACGTGGGAGGCCGCACACCTGAGCTCCAGCCCCGTGAGCAGCAGCGCGCACTTGACCCTCCCCGCTCTTTTCCACCGTTGACAATGCAGACAACCCGAAAGGCCTCAAACAGATGAGGCTACGGGACAGAAGGGCACAGCCGCTGATGAGCTCACAGGAGGCCGGGGGACCAGAAGCTTCTCCCTTGGACCATGACTTGAGCCAGAAATAAGCTCCTCGTGCTTATCCAGGGTCTACCAGTACCCACGTGCTTGCTTGCCTAGGAGGTAGGGGTTGGACCAACCGCCCACTCAAAATGTGACTTGCATGTTGAGCCTGATGGTGCCACATGTGGACCAAGAGGAAAGAAGAGTTTATTACTGAGGTGATGAGTCTCAGGGGGGCAGGGCAGCCTCCTGTTGGGAGCGCTGGAGAGCCAGAAGGGCTCTGGATTTGGTCATGATGGGGGTGGGGGGACTAGAGTGAGGGGTCCCACACACAGGCTGGGTTTTGGGCAGCTGGAACTCCCCCCTGGTGTCGAGGGAGGGAGTGCGCAGACCCTCTCCTCAGCCAGCCCAGATGTGGGAAAGAGGAGGAGGGGCCAAGGAGGCCTGGAAGCTGGCAGCAAACACACATGGGAAATGGAGTCAGTCTCCCTGTTACACCACGCCTGGAACTGCCTGGACTCACAGGACATCAGAACCGGACCCACAATCCACATTACCTGCTCGAGCCTGGCCACTCCCCTGCCCTCCTGGGGACCAGGCCCCCCAGCCCCAAGCTGGGCCTGAACAGAAGGCCTGTTGCAGAAGTGACTGGGGCTAAAGTCTGTCTCACCGTCCACCCACCATCCCCACCCTCGTGCTCCCCGCTGTAGCCCCAGCTGGGAGAATCCCCAGGGCCCATGGGAAGAGGGGGGCCACCAGGGCCCTGTCTGCATGAGCGCCGCTCAAGGGCTGGACTGTAGCTAGGGAGCAGCAAGCAGAGGCCTGACTCTTTTCTCCCTCCAGGTTTTCTAAGCTGTTACGAGCAGGGAAGGTGGTGGCATCGAGGGCTGGTCACTCCGTGACTCTGGAGAGCCACCGTCCGCTCCTGTGAGTCTGGGGCTTGTGTTTTCCTGACTCCAAGAAGAACTACTGCTCCCAACAAGGTGCATCCTGGACACAACTACACGAGCCTCCACATTCCTCCTAGGGCACCGGTTCCCACCGACCAGAGCAGCTTTCTCTGCTTCCTGCTGATTCCGGAAGGGACACAGAATTTCACTCAACGTGTATTTGCGGCTGCCTAATGAGAATGAGCCCAGGTCTGGAGCTGCAGAGTGAAAGCCTGTCCTTGTGGAGCCTGTAATCCATGGGATCCTGAATCCAGGCTTTTTCAACCTTTTTCTGCATATGAATTATATGGATTCATTCTCTTTAATACCATCGTCTAATTCAGGGCAAGCCCTACTTTTTCACACTCATTCCCCCCCGTGTGGACCCCTCCAACCCGAATACACGCTCATGTCTCGGGCTGCCCTGGAACGGAGGGCACTCCCCCCCCAGAGTCCACAGGGCTGCATTTCCCAGAGAGTGCTCCACAGGCCAGCCTCCGCCGGAGGCCTGGACCGGAGCTCCCTGCACCAGTGGGCTGGGACAGCCTGCAGTGTGCTTAGCTCTGCAGGGCCTGCGGGTGCTCGACCACAGATCTCTGCTTCCACCCACCAGCCCTCCATGCAGAGGGCTCTCTGCAGCCCGTGGAGCCCTGAACATCATCTCACCATCACACTTACTCCCCGTGCAGCTGTGGGAAAGTCAGACCAGCATCATGAGGCCCCTGCCCAGCAGCATTTCCCCGAGAGTCTCCAGCTTGGCCCTGCTGTTTTCACTGTTTTCCACAGTCAGAACGGACAGGCCCCAGTATGGGGGCCTGATGGGTGCCCTTCATTATCATTTAAGGTGGGGACTGGTGTTTAACATGTTCTCTTTCCCCCAGGGCCCCTGCTCTGAAATCTCATCGATGTACTCCTAGTGGAAAGGTGATGACGTTTCTCTGAGGTGCCAAGCATCTCCGAGAGGGCCGGGGTCTGCTGCTCAGAGCCCAGCCGCGGCGCTGGACAGAAACACTGCGGTGGTCTGTAAGTCTCTCTGCCAGCTGCCAGTCACTCCAGGAGCCAAAGAGCATCCGGGTGCTGGTGCATCTCTCCACCAAGAGGTGTGTGTTTGCCCCTGAGGTACCTGGTCCAGCGGGAGCGGGGCCTGCCCGGAGGAGGCGGGCACAGAGGAAACGGCCCCACGGCTGGCCGGGAGCAGACACCACACTCACCAGCCTGCAGAGCAGAGAAGAGCTGTGGCTCCCAGGATTATCCTGTGGGCAAAGCACACGGCAGGCACCCCGGAGATGCCCTAGGTCCCCCTCAGCCCCCAGTGGAGCAGATAACATGTGGAGTACAGTCAGGATCACCTCAGCATTCACATGGGATGCAGGCGTCCAACTGCAGGACCTGGAAGACCCTGGGACGGGACCTACCCTACAGGAAGGAGGGTGGCCCCCAAGGTAATTCAGGGGCACCGGGGGCCAAGTTCAGAAGCACGTTCACACTTGGCAGCATTCCACACCCTCAAGACTTACAGCTGAGAAGTCCAATTCCCTCTCAGGGACAAAGCGCATAAGTGAGAGCCGCTAGTGTCACTGCCAGGGTGGCGGGTCCGGCCCTGAGGGTCCTGGACACTGGGCTCTGGTGCACATGGTCTCAGCGGCGCTGGCTGCCAGCTGCCATGGAGTCGCCAGCTCCTGGAGCATAGCTGTACTGCAGCCGGTGGACGTGAACCCCAGGTACTGGTCAACGTTCAGCACTGGGCCCTGGGGTAGCACGTGGGGGAGTGGAGGGCACGCGATCCCCTGCAGGTGCAAACGTGCCCACCGCAGCCAACCTCCAGCTCCCAGACTAACCCCACGGGGATCCCCCCATGTGCACAGCAGACAACCTTACGAGCACAGAGAATGCAAAATGCCGTGAAATAACCAGGAGGTGGTGAGCTTTGACTATACGTTACCTTTGTTTTGAATAGGATTTATTTCACTGTGAGCTTACACAAGCGGTTTTCATAAGGGCCGTGTTCAGAGCAAGAGCCCTAAGCAATGTAGCGAGCAGCTCCCACAGCCCAGCGTTCCGCCCGCTGGGAAGGAAGACTGGGTGGGCGTCGCACAGCAGCCGAGAGGTCAAGCACAGGAAGACACTCCTGAGCGGCCCAGAGCCATCTGGGCCGGGGTGAATAGGAGCAGAAATGGTCGTGGTGAGGTGTGGGATGAATCCTGGGAGGCCCTGCGCCGTGGCCGGCTACCCTGCCCCTGGCTCCTGGGCGTGGGGGCCGCCAAAACCCAATCCAGGGTATGTCCCAGTGACCACAGTAACCGCAGCCCTCTGCCTAAGCCTCACGGCCCAGGCGGCTGCCCTGAGACCGGACCGCTGTCTCCAGCACGCAGTTTGGAAAGGAGGAGCCCCAGCCCAGGAACGGGAAGGGTTTAGAAAGGGGTCTGGGCAGTTGCCAAAGCTCCCGCTGGCTCTCTTCAGCTCTCCAGTGGGAGAACAAAACTGTCTCAACAGTGGTAGCTTCGGTCAACATTGCTGCAATGGCCAAGCCTAGAAATAGGAAGCAAAGGGGAAATCTTGAGAGGGCTGAGCTCTGTGCCCCGGGTCATGTGCCAGTGACAGCCAGCTGCAGGACTGGGGGATGGAAGGAAGGCAGCTGAGGTTCTATTCTGGGAAGTTTCCCTTCAAGTCTTAGAGGGCAGGAGGGGAGTCAAGCGCTGAGGGCCAAGGTGTGCTGAGCCTTTTGCACATAACTCACACTGATGATCACAACCACACTAGCAAGGGAGGCATTCTTGTCCCAGCTTAGAGGGGAAAGCTCAGTATCAGAAAGATCGGGAAGCTTGCACAACACCCAGTAGATCAGATCCTCCAGAATGCCACCAGGTCACATACATTGAGCTACTGGCTGTGGAGACAGGGAAATGCGCTAGCCACACTTCTGGGATAGTGCCCGTCCCTTTCTCCCTGCTCCATCCCTTTCCAGCAGCACCCCTTCAGGACTGCAAAGTGGCCAGAGCCCAGCGGGCAAACAGACATGGGTTGGAGTCCAGTCTCCCTGCCTCCCAGGTAACTGTCACTCGTGAGATGTCCCCCAGCTTCAGTTCTGGAACTATGAACCGGACCGGGAGACGGCTCCTTCTTCGAGATACTGTTGTGGGGTTAAGTGAGACCGTGCGCGTGGCGTGCTCTGCGTGGGAATGCACAGGGCAAGCTTTGGAGGGCAGCTGTCATGGGCTGGAGAGCACGGCGCTGGAAAGAGGGGTTGAGGTACTATGGCTGGAATGAGGAGTCAGGCAGGCAGCTGGTCCAGTTGATGTACCCTCCCCACCGAGGTCCTGAGCCTGGATGTGCAAAGGGCAGAGTGAGGACAGTGAGGGCGACCCTCCCATCGCGGGGGACCTCTTACCTGACTTCCCACATGCAGGGCACTTTTCCCAGTTCTCTGCAAATATGATCGCATTTAACTCAACGAGTCAGGGATGAAAAGGACGTGGGGTTTTTGAAGTCGGACGACCTGGGTGTAACCATCTACCTAACTTAGCAACGTGAAAGTAAGTAAGTGACCCCCCCCCAAGGTCCCACTCTGCCCCTTTGGGCACAGCCAGGCCAACGCTCTGTGTCTCTGAGGAAACAGGAATCAGGTCCCCACAGCCCCTTCCCTGTTGCCTGTGCCCCCAAAATCCTCTCTCCAGGGTGCCCAGAGCTGTGCGGGGCGGGCAAAGCTATCCATCAGTCACTCTGGGGATTTACCCAGAGCATTGTCCCCTGTTCCGCCCTTCCCCCTGCCTGTGGTTGTTTCAGTGGGATGAACAATGATGGAAAAAGATATCCCAGCAGGCAACGTTACTTGAGGGGGAGGCACATGTGGGCCTGGATGCCGGTCCAGCTTTGCCCACCCCTTCCACGCTGAAGATGTCTGAGGTCCCACCACGCCCTTATCTATAAAACAGGGAGGACGTTGACCCCACGGTGCTGCTAGGAGGGGAGCGCCTGGAGTAACATCCCACACCTCGATTCAGAGCTGTGATTGCCACCCGCCACTCGGACGCAGCCCCGAGCCCTGGTCTGGCTCAGTCCCTGGGGCAGACTCACCCACCCACCAGAGCTTCACTGGCTTCCTCGTCGCTGACATGGGGATAAGAACACCCACCTGCTTTGTGGGGTCGCCGTGAGTCTGTCAATGTCATGGCCCGGAGCTGGGCACCCAGCATGGCTCTCACCCCCCCGTGGTCATTACTAGCTCTCGCAGGACCCGAAAAGGGCTCTAGGTCCTGACAGAGCAGCCGCATGGGTACCTGGTCACAGCTTGTGGGAGGGAAGTCCTGGGATGTCCGTGTGCTCACGGCTCTTAAAGCGTTCAGAGGACCCCCTTGGAGGAAGAACCCACCACGATAAAGCAAGGCTGAGGCTCACGCAGGAGGAAAAGAAAACCCGGCACTTTGTCTATAACTCTACGTCTTTAAGTCTCCCTATCTCAAAAATTTTTATGCTAATCGAACCGTCCCAGGAGCCTAAGCTACTTCGCTTGCTGGCTTTCAGGGGATGGAAAGGACATGGGGTCTTTGAAGTCAGACGACCTGGGTGTAAAGGCAGGTCTGTGGCTGCTGTGTGACTACAGGTAAGTCACTTACCCTCTCTGAGCTTCTGCTTCCTCACTTAGACAATGGGAAAGAGGAAACTATTGACCTCCTAGGACTGTGAGAAAGGTCAAACAGGAAGCGAAAGGAACCTATAGAAGGTAAAGTTCTAGGCAAACGTGGACTACCTTTTACTGTGAAGAGAAGGCAACATTCAAGGTTCGGTCTCCGGAATCAGAACCTCGGGAAGTCGGGGCATTCCCCTTTATGGGTCCGAATTCCCTACTTCCATTTTAATGATCTGTGTACTTGTGTCTGCTGCTACGAGCCCCATCGCATCTTTCTGGAAGGAGGCAAATTACAAAAGCAAACAAGACACTCTGGGGTGAGAAGTGTGGCAGGTCATGCCCTCCGGCAGCCTGTCTTCTCAGGAATGGGTTCAGAGATGAGGCCAGCCAGCCCTCCAGCTACCCAACCTAGACAAAGGGGGTCTGCTCCCCAAAACACCACCCGGAATCTCCTGGTTTTATAGCTTCAGGCTCAGAGCAAAAACATCTGTGTTTTGTTCTCTGTACAATTTTTAGAAGCAAAACACCTTTTGGAAACTTTTTTCCTAATGCACCAAGCTCGCAGAGCCCAATGCAGCCTGTATCAGGGTGTAGACAAGACCAGCCAGGTAGGCGGATGGGACGCCCAAGCTGCCACTGCGTCTCAAACATAACGCACGACACGTCACACAAACACCATTCATAAACCTGAGTCACAGGCCTCCGACGGGAGCCGGGTGCAGGTATAAATAGCCTGTACGTGTCAAACAGAAGAAAGGAAAGCAGGGTCGGGAACAAGGTGGAAATCATTGTGCCCAATTTAAACATCAAACATCTCAGCCTTGTCATTATTTACAACGCTTGAGAACAACTCCTACCCAAAGAGGGGGGAATGTCGAATGGAAAATTCTCAACCAGCGGATGTCCCAACGTGGAGCGAACAGAAGGAATGAGGCAGCAGCACGTGACTTCAGAGTCATTTCCCAGCCGCCCGCCGTGCGGGCACAAAGCAGACGCTGCCGCGTTTTCTGGGCGTGTGGCTGCTCGGGGTCCTTGACACAAGGCAGCCGGACACGGGGGAGCCATCCATCGGCGTTCATGGATTCTGTGATGTTTTTGGACTGACGGCTGAAGAGTACAGTTTGTGGGGGCCAAGAACTAATACTTGGAACCTGTGAATGCTTTACAAAATCGTTCTTCCCTCAGATTCCCGCCTCCCCTTGCCTTTGGAGACAACTCATGACTGACGTACAGCCCCAAGCTGCATTCCTGGCATGGCCAAGCTGGCTCTCCCATGGCAGAGCATGAAAACAGACAGCCCCTGGGCTCAGGACGGGTCAGAGTCAGAGGCAAATCCATGCACCCTCCAGGCTGTCCCACGGAAACACGGGGCATGGCCAGGGGTCAGAAGAAACACGAGAGGCTCAGACAGCCCACGACACCCTCAAGGCTCAGCGGGTCCCACACACTTGGCCTGGATCCTGGGTCATTCTGTTCTGGGCAGGCCCCATGCAGCCTGCCAGCTGCCCCTCCCGTGGTCTTGGGGCTCTGTGTGCATGGCACGGAGCTGTCGGAGAGGGGCATGCACTCAGGAGGCGGCAGTCCTTTCCCAGGAGAGGTCCCACGGCCCAGAAGGGATCGCGACCCGAGCGCAGGCTGGGCAGCGATCCCTGCACTGGGTAAGCTTGGCCCACCGCTGCTGCAGGAGCCCACAGTCCGCAGTTGTCTCTCATGCGTCCCCATCTGGGTCTGGCACCCGTGAACTCAGCCTTGGAGGACGTGTGTGGTCTGAGTTAAGAGCTCACTAGCGTGTAGATCATGCTGAAGGCAGAGAGAAAAGGAAGAGAAAGAGTGAGTGGGAACCTGTGAGGGACTCAGACTGACCCTCACCCGAGGGTCCTTCCCCACGCCGGACCCCGTGGCTTCTTTCTCATCCCGGTTCTGGAGCCCCACTCCTTCCACCACATCGGACTACACCTGTGCTGTGAGAGCATACCGAGTCCCTCAGGTAGTAGATGTGATTGCTGTAAGTGCAGGGTGTTATCCTCACCCGCGTGGACAATCTGGCGGCTGTTCCTCCTTCCTGCAACTGTACAGCAGGTCCCCGGGGTGGGGGGCGCGAGGGGTTATCTTCCCGCCACCTGCCACGTATGCTTCTGTGATGCCGCATGATACCCCACTGCTGGGGGGATGCCTGTCACCCCTGCTCTGAGGACCTACGTGAACGCAGGCCCTCTGGGCACACAAACCACATGGATTCTGAATTGGGTCACTCCCTACATGTTGAAAACTCTGGCTTTTAACCGAATCCAGGCACTGAGTGTGCATTAAGAGCCTGTGTCCTAAGGTTGTGCCCCAACACTACCAGGGAAGGAGTGACACATCCCTATGCTTTTAGAAGGGCTGCGGGCTAATTCTGCAACATCAAGGAACGTTCCATGCCAAAATATACCACTTTTCCCTCCTGGCACCAAGAAAACAACCACCTGTTCACATAAGAGAGAGGAAGAAGGATCATCTGAGAAAGGAAACCAAGGGAAGTTACTCTGTTTTATGTCTAACCCTATCCAGCTTCCGAGGCCCGGCGAGCTCCTCTGAGCAGCTCAAGTCCCATCTCTGAGAACCCAGTAACACCTGTGTCCATGGAGCGTGACTGGCCAGACAGGAGCTGGAGGGTCTCCCTGCACGCGGGGGAGCCAGCGGGGTTGGGCGAGGCATTGCATGAGAAGCAGATCATTCAAGGTCACAGGGAGGGCAAGGGAAGGAGCCACGTCCCATGGCCAAAGCCAGTGTTCTCTCCACGATGACACCGAGTGAGGTCACAGGTGTCCTTTACCTGCTCTACTCACTTTCAGACTTTCAGTCACTCATTCAGCATTTACTGAGCGCCTCCTGCATGCCAGGCCCATTCTCGGTGCGGAGAGACAGTGCTGGGCGTGCAGCCTGACACCGGCCTCGAGGGAAGCTTCCACGATAACGAGGAGCTCGTGGGCTCCTACTGTGCACCACGCTCCGGGCAGCGCACTGCAGACACATGGGGAACGAGACCTGAGGCCTCGTTCTCACCAGGCGGCTGGCGAGAAGATGATCATACAGGGAGAGGAGCAAACATGAAGGAGGAGGCAGCTGTGACCCGGAGGAAGGGGCAGAGGACTGGCGCTACTTCCCCCTCCTGGTTTGACAGATGGTTATCTGGCGCCAGCAGGTCACCCACACTGGACTAAGCCGCTAGTGTTCACGTTCATGTTAGCTAGGATCAATTCCAGGAACCTGTGCGCATCTCCTGGCCCACGGGGCACCTGCTGGGGTGGTTAGCACGGGACACGGAGAAGAGCCCGGGCTCTGGGACCTGACAAACGTGTCTCGGCCAGGGCCCTGGACACATTTCTTAATCACTGGGAGGGCCTATGAAATGCCAACTCCAGGGTCCCAGCAGCTGTCACTTCAGTCCGTCACTGTGCTCAGCCTGGATGCAGCTCTCCACGTGCGTGGGCCACCCTCCCCCCTCCATGAGAGTAGCCGGGGCTGACAGTCCCATGTGCCCACAAGCCCTGGCACTAAGGGGCCGGGAGTTCAGGAGCTGGAGACACACGGCCTTGGAGGAGCTCTGCAGAGCCCCAAGACGCCAGGTTCAACAAAGAAGGGGGAGTCCTGGCCGCCACCCAAAGTCCCTGCGAGGCAGGAGGAGCAGTTCCAATTATGTTCAGCAATGAGGTAATTAGTAAATGCAACACGAAGGCAGAGCCAGACTGAACAAAAGGACAGACTGCCGAATGGAATGTTGGGACACGATGTTTATAGGATGGTCACACTCAGCCAACGGACAGGAGCCAGTCTCCCCCCCAACACACACACACACACACACACACACACACACGCCCGGCGCCACCTCATGCCCCAGGGTGGATGCCCAGCCCCGAAATCCTGAGTCAGCAGATCCAAGCCCAGGAATCCAGAGTTTTCAGAAACAAACCCACCTCCCTCCGGCTTCTGATAGGAAAGCCCAAAGACCCCACTTGATGAGACTTTTCTAGATCTTTCCTGCGACAGCCAGCAGTACAGATCCCACGTTTAGGATCAGACTTAAGATGCACTATTAGCTGCGACATGGGAAAACACTAGACATCTGGATTCCATCTCCTGGTTGTTCCCGTCTGGGCAATGAAGGTGTTGAGCCCCAGGCTGAGCTCTTGGCTCGAAGCACGCGTGGCTCATTTTTAAATGTGGATGAATGCAGCACCCCCCCCCCAGCCCGCCCTAAGCCTGGGGGTCTCGCTAACACCGCACCCTCCTCTTCCTCGCCTGGGGATTGACAGCGCCCAGGAGGGGGCCCCAAAGAGGAACAGGAGGGAGACACTTTAAGGAAAGGCACTCTGGGGGCCCGGCCATAAGGCAGGCTGCTTACAGCCATCTGCTTCGCTGGGCCACTCTGTGCAGAGGTGCAGACGGGTGGGGCGGTGGGTGGGGCACCGAACAATCACAAAGTCAGCACAGTTTCCCTCATTAGCGTGGTGCCATGTAACATCGGGAGAACATGAGTGTGAGCACATGAGGACCTCGTGTACCCCTTCGAGACACACGACCACCCCCCAGGGTCTCTGTTCTGTTTCCCAGAAGCTCCCATGCAGACTAGGGGCTACGGGGGACCCAAGGGGCTGAGCTGGGGAGGGAGCTCCATGGGGAAGGAGTGACTAGCTGCATGTCACCAATCGCCTACCCAGAGGGTGAGGACAATGCATTTCTCTGTGAGGTCCTATGGATATGCCTGCCAGGGGCCAGGCCTCCTGTAGAACCCTCCACCACCAACCTCCTCCACCCCCCCGCCCACGCCTCTGTGCACAAGCCCAGGCTCCCAACCGAGTCAGACCGCTGGCCTCAGACCCACATGGCTGCAACACCCACCCTCACAGCCGCCACCCCCCACCCCGGCCAAGAGCAGGAGGTACAAAGCACCTGCAGGACCCAGAGCGCCCAGAGGGGACAGAGACTCACCAGTAAAGGTAGTAGAAGAAGGACAGCAGATAGAACGCCAGTTTACACCAGGCCTCCTTCTGACAGTAGCTCAAGGTGTCCGCATTCATGACCGCCGGTGGGTCATAGGCAAGCTCTGAACTGTCAGCCGGACAGTGGAAGTACCTGCAGGGACAGAGAACACAGCATCCTTGGCTCTGGGGCTCGGAAAGGAGGGACCTCTGCCCTCTTTGCTGCCTGGCCCTGAGAGCCACTCCAGATACGGAGACCCTCCGGAACCACGGGGACTGCGCCCGCAGACAGAGCTGCCTGACGGAAGGAAACCGAGTCACCTGGAGGCACCAAGAAGGGCCTCCTTGCTCCTGTGGGCACCCCTCTGGGTGTCAGCCCAGAAGAGGGACGGTGACACGTGGGGTGGCATTGCCACCGACCACGTTCTACCCTGGGTCTCATGCTGTCCTCCACGCAGACCTGCTTTTCAAATCCGGAATGCTAGGGAAGGGATGTCACATTCCCATGGGAGTGTGGTGGAGTTCAGACATTTTTCTTCTTGGTAGAAGGACCCAGAACAGCCAAAGCGCATTGGCCTCGGCGGAGAGAGAGCAGCAGAGGGACCCAGGGAAGTGAGAGCACAGGGCGTGGGACAGAGGGAGACTGAAGCAAGCTATAGCTCCATGGAAACACCCAACAGAGGCCGGACTCTGGTGATGAGGCTGGGCAGGACACGAGGGCTACCCCGGGGCTGACCTCTGGCCCCTGGCAGGGCCTCAGCGGCCTGCTGTCTGTCACTAAGTGAAGGAGGCTGGAGGCCGGGCCGGAGACAGGCCCTGAGCAGGACTCCTGGGCTCAGAAGAGCGCCCTGTCACTAGGAACCTGGGCCCTGGTGTTCCAGCCCATCCTCACACCCCAAAGGACAGCGACAGTGTCGGTCATCCCAGGGTGCCAGGAGGACAGCAAAAGCTGGGTTCAGTGATGCCTGCCAGCTGGCAGGCCTCATTCCTCACCTCCCCAGGGGCAGGTTGCAAACAAGGGGCCTTTGGTGAGACCTCGTTCCATGGGGCCCAAGGGGCCAGGCGGCCAAGCAGCTCGGTGGAGAGAGTCAGGGCTCTGTAGGTCACCGGCCACCAGACCGACCTTCCTCCAGCCTACCACTGACCCCTCTGAGCCTCAGCTTTGTTATCTGTAAAATGGGGGCAAAAATGCATTGAGACAACTGGGTGTAGGATGCGATACTCTGCCAAGAACGGGGACCAGATGGATGTGCCCTGCTGCTTTCCACCAGCACCTAAGAAAGAGCTGGGTCGGCAGGACAGCGTCCTGGCCTGGGCCCCGGGGGGAAGAGGGAGCAGAAACCCAAAGAAGTCCATCTTCAAGGACTCTGATTTCCAAAGGACCTTGGGCTCCTCGTGCCTTTTCATTTCCTGAGCACTTAGGAATTTCTGGAAGTAGGCTAGATGGTCAGACAAGGGCAGTCCCCACCCTGGGGATGAAGAGACCACAGCCACTCCTGTCTCCCGCCTCCCTCTCCCCGCCCCCACCTTGAGAAGCAGGGCAACAGTCAGAGTCTCATAAAGCCACCATGTCTTTGATACCACGGGGGCGGCAGGATGACTGATCCATACAGAGGCGGAGCTGAACGGGGCCCTTCCCTGTCCTGACTCGGGGACCCTGGGGGGTGCTTTAACCTTGTGAGCCACCGGGCCCCACCCCCCACCCATGGGTGAAACAGAGAAGGGACCACGGCTCACCGGGTTGTGTGGATACTGGGTGAGCTGAGCCCACACAGTCCCAGAGCTGGCAGGAAATACATTCCAACACCATGTTCCCACCTGACTGCTCTCCAAGCTCAGACCTCAGGGAGTTCCGCTCACTCAAAACAGGACTCTCTCGTGGGCGCCTGGGGGGCTCAGTCAGTGAAGCATCCTCCCTTCAGCTCAGGTCATGATCTCAGGGTCCTGGGGTTGAGTCCTGTGTGGGCTCCCTGCTCAGTGGGGAGTCTCCCTTTCCTTCTGCCCGCCACTCCCCCTGCTTGTGTCCTCTCTCTCTCTCTCTCTTGCTTACTCTCTCTATAGATCAAATAAATAAATTAAATCTTTATAAAAAATGAAAACAGGGACGCCTGGGTGGCTCAGCTGGTTGAGCGGCTGCCTTCGGCTCAGGTCATGATCCCAGCATCCTGGGATCGAGTCCCGCATCGGGCTCCTTGCTTGGCAGGGAGCCTGCTTCTCCCTCTGCCTCTGCCTGCCACTCTGTCTGCCTGTGCTCGCTCGCTCTCTCTCCCTCTCTCTCTGACAAATAAATTAAAAAAAAAAAAAGAAGAAAAAAATGAAAACAACAGCAGGACTTTCTTGTGTAAGTGAGTCATTTTCTTTTCTTCTTAACCTGTGCTTTCTCCTCTCCTCCTGCCCCCGGTCAGTGGTGCCATCCCCTCCTTCAAGGCTGCCTCTGCCCTGCCCCCTGCACCTGTTCACAGGCCAAGTTCACCTCCGCGGACCCTCCCTGTCTCTTCCAACATCCACTGCTCAGTCACACTGGGAGTCAAGTTCCGTTCTCTCTTCCCCTGCGAGTCCATGGTGACCTCCTAATTCCAGATTCACAAGTTCACCCTCCTACCGATCTGCACAGCTGCCACCGGTTGCTTTCCTAAAACTCAGATCAGGCCATGCCACTTTCTCCCCCAAAAGCTGCTGAGAGTTTCCACTTCCTGCAGAATACGTTGATCCCAACATCCCAAGCGGAGAGTTCCGGACCCTCTGCTGTCTGTCAAGCCTACATCGATTCACGTCCATTCACGTCCCCCCCAGGACCCTGCAGGCAGCCGCGCTGAACCAGGGCCCTTCCCCAACACACTGAGTGTTGTCTTACCTCCGAGCCTGCGCCTGCGCTAGCCCTCCAGCCTGCTGACCTGGCACCGTCCCTGTACCAGTCTAACTCACATGTTTGTTTCCCTGAGTGCCTAAGTGTGTTCCTCACGTCTGCTAAGACTCTGCTTCCCTGTGGCACTGGAGTACACGCTCCTCGAGGGTAAAGCTTCTGTCTCACATCCACACGGCAGTCCCCTCCAGTGCCCGGTGTGGGGCATGCCTCCCGTGTCTGCTAGATGAAGGAGAGGGCGCCCCAGACGTGACAAACACAGGCTACATCTTATGGTGAAATGAGTGATGAGATGTTGGTGGGATGGAAGCTCTGGGAGCAAGGGGCAGAGGGTGGTTCATTCACCTGCACAGCTGCCTTCTGTACTCCGGTCCCCCCTTCCTACGCCCTAAGTCCAGATGGTGACCGGATTTTACAGAAAGCCCGAATCACATGATCTGATGCATAGTCTTGACAGAGAATAGAATATTTAAAATCAGAAGTGCCCCAGAAAATCCAGCCCATCTGGTAGGTGATCTTTTATTAAGAGAGAATTCAGGGGCTCCTGGGGGTTAAGTCGGTTAAGTCGGTTAAGCGTCCGACTCTTGGTTTCAGCTCAGGTCGTGATCTCAGGGTCACGAGATTGAGCCCCAGGTCAGGCTCCATGCTGGGGGTGGAGCCTGGTTGGAATTCTCCCTCTGCCCCCATTCTCTCGCTCTCTAGGATAAATAAATCTAAAAAAAAAAAAAAAAAATACAATTCACATACCAGAAAGTTCACCTTTTAAAAGTATACAATCCAGTGATTGTTGGCATATTCACAGAATTTTCCAGCTATCAGTAGTATCTAGTTCAGAACATGGTCACACCCGAAGAAGACCCCGTACCCCTTAGCTGTCCCCATCCCTTCCCTCCCAGCCCCTGGCAACCACCCATCTACTTCCCTTCTCTTCAGAGTTGCCCATTCTGGAACTTTCCCATAAATGGCCTCTTGGGACCGGCTTCTTTCCCTTGTCATCCATGTTATAGCATGTGTCAGTACGTGATTACCTTTTATTACCAAATCACATGTCCTTGCAAGGACATACCGCATTTTGTTTACCCATCCCCCTGTTGACAACAATCTGGATGGTTTCCGTTTGTGGACGATTGTGAATCATGCAAAATCATAAGATTGTGAATGTTAATGCTGGTCCCCGGAGGGACAGAGCCGCCACCCAGGAGTTACTGGAAGAACGGGTCTCCGAAAGGCACGGGAGGGAGGGAGGGAGGAGAGGCTCGGGGCAGCAGGTCTGTTTGGACGACACTGTCTCTGCAGGGCCCGCTGCCCACGCAGAAGGGAAGAAACCCAGAGCAGTCCCGAGCAGACTCACCGCCAGAAGTGATAGAAAAGTAGAGGGATGTTCAGCCCTAGGGTGAGCCACTCCTGAGCACACAGGAACATGATGCAGAAGAGGCTGTGGATGGAATATTCCGGAAGCACCAGCTGCAGGGGGAGCAGAGACACAGACCTGCATCAGCGTGAGGGAGAGTCACTCCTGCCCCACAGGCTGCCACCGTGCTGCGACCCCGAGGCTGCCCTGACACCATGGCCCAGCTCTGTTCCGTTTTCCTCCTTGGGGTCCCAAAGTCATGCTTTCTACCCAGGTCCAAGGGACATAGGCTCTCAGCACCCTACTTACCAGAACGGGGCACTTGCTTCTGGGGTCACCCTTGTGTGGTCACAGAGGGTGGGAGGAGACACACCCCCGAGGGTTTCCACGGTTCTGTAACTACCCTGCTCCTGGCTTCCCGGTCCCTACGTACCCCTCTCTACAAACTTACACACCTATAGTAAACACATGTATTTGTTTCCAATGGAGGCAGACTGGGAAATCATCGAGAAACAGCATTTTGCTGGATGTGGGTGGACTGGGAGCCCACGAGAGAGATGGCAATGATGATGGAGGAGAGAGAGAGGCCACCCCAGACCAGGAAGAGGCCGACGCCCGGGGACCAGCAGGAAGACTGAGCTCGTCAGCCCGCAGCACAGCCACATGAAGGTAAGTGGTGAAACGAGCTTCAAGTCATGAACTCCCCAGGGTGTTTAATAGAAATAAAGTTGTAACGGAAATCAGAGACTGTAAGGGAGAAACCTGGTCCCCAGGCCAATAAATTCACCCCTAGAGGGACGTGCACCCTCTTCCCCATAACATAGGAGCCCGTATGCAACATGAATGCCTCCGCACTCCTTGAAAAACCTTTCCAGCCAGCCTTCCAGGCTCATCTCCAGTGTGAGTTCACTGCCCGCTGCTGCGAGGACCCAGTACTTGGAGCGCTGAGCCGAGCGTGCACACTTGCCGGGAAGACCTCACCCATTTCATCCACGCCCCAGCTTCTTTCATCACTCCTCCTGGTCCCATCTCCTGCCCAGGCCCTAGGTCTCACCTCCTCGTCCTGGCGGACATTTCCACCTGGATACTCCCCAACCACCCCCGTTCCTCCCGCCCCTGCAACCCCGCCAGCTCTGACTCCTCCGTGGTGCCCGTCCCCTCTCCACTCTGCTTCCAAATCTTGCCATTTCTCCTTCACACGGACTTGTGCTTGTTTTCCCCTTTCCCCAGTACCACCCCTGCTGGTCTGGGTCCCGGCATCCCTTCCCACAGCCACGGCAAGAACTTTCTGGCAGGTTTCTGTCCTTGCACACATGCCCACGGTCTTGGAGAGCTGTCCTCTCTCCCCCACACACACCTCTCTGCTCAGGTCCTGAATCCACAAACTTGTTTTGCATGTGAATTTACTCCTGTTAGAAGTGATTTAACTGCATTTACATGTCTTGTCTTCCCATTCGCTGGTGTAGACCTTCATTCCTGGCATTAGCTCACAAAGATCTGTGCTGGCTGCTAGCCTGAGGACTCGGGAGCAGGGTACAGGGATGTCACTCCTTTGTCTTCACTGTGGGACGCCGGGGTGCTCTCCCAGCCTGCACACAGGGAGATGTGACGGAGTAGAAGGATGGGACCCCGGAGACAGGGGGAGAGGAAGATGGTAAAGCACATGCCTGCCCGACCGCTGTGTGCCTGCTCCCGCCCCCTCCACACGTCCCAGGCAGACGGCTGAGCTGCTGGTGTAAGTGTGCCTGGGACCAGACATCCTGGGACAGCATGCGGAAGCCACAGGGAAGGTCCCACGGCTGAGTGTGGTCACAGGGAGTGGCAGCTGTGAGCCCCAGTCTCCGGGGACTCAGACAACAAGCTTTTCAACTGTGACCACGTGGGGCTAAAAATACCAGCCCAGGATCTGCAAGTGTTAGGTAAGTTCTGGCGGTTACATAATGGCCACTGCGCAGTGCTGAGCGAGGCAGCTGACCACACGGGGCCTTCCCTCCCTCAACTGTAAACAGCAGCCCTGAGGGCCTACCGGCGAGGCTGCTGGGGGGACCCAGCTTCTCCCCTGCAGGAGCCTGCTCTCAGCGGCAGGGCGGTGTCAGAACGGGAGGCGCACTGTGATGAACGGGGCCATCACGGTCACCAACAATCACATGCCAGCTGACCCCAACCTCGGGTAGGTCCCTTGTCGCTCTTACCTAGGACTGATTCTGGTTCCAGGATTCTCCGCCCAGGCTCCTCTGAAGCTCCCAGCTTCCCCCAGTGAGGACAGAAACCAAACCTGCCTCTCCCACCGAGAAAACCCAGCCCTGCCTGTTTTCAAGGACACCGGACAAGGACATCTTGTGTCGATCTGCTTTGGGGCCGGTGGGTGGGAAAAGGAAGGATAATGTCCTTTCATTTGATTCTCCCAAAACAGGAGCCCTCCTGGGATGAGCAGGGAGGAGACCATGTTCTCAGGAGCTTCCAGGAGGAAGCACCCGTGTCACTAGTCCCCAGGTGGGAACCGCACCCCCAGTTCATCTCAGGGGCAGGGCCGCAGGAAGGAGGGAAAGAAGGGTCGCGTGCCTGGGAACCTGGGCTTTCGCTGACCTGGAAGGCAAGGAGAAAACCATCCCAAGTGTTGGCAGGACCCTTCTGAGACCCTTTGCTCAAGGAAGGCTGCTTTCTCTGCAGTCACTCTGGGCAAAGGGCTCCTAGAGGGCACCCGGGCAAGAGCTCAAGCCGGCCAGGGGCTGGGAGGAGGGAGCAGCCTGGCTCCCAGGCCAGCCTCCCAGGGTCGTGCCCTCCCTGCAGGGCTCTGATCCCTCGCGCTGGGGCCTGGCACCCCGGCCTCAGCTGGCGTGAGTAGCTGGGACCCTAACAGCTAGGCGTGGTTTGGGCTGACCTGAGTATTGCCCGTTTAATGGTGCTATAGCCAGCTGAAGCTTTTGACCTCCTGGAATGTGCCCCGATGTCCACCCAATATTCTAAGGAGTGAGCAGATGACTGTGGTACCCAGGTGCCCAGCACAGGGTCACCTGGTCTAGAAATGTAATTTGAAAAGCCACCAGAAACCAGTCGGATGCGTGCTGAGGCGTGTCCCCAAGAACCCTGGGCCTGGCTCTGAACCCCGCATAGCCAGCACCAAACCCTGGTGCCCGTCCCACGTCAGGGTCAGGGCCAGAACCGCATGGCTGCTCCTGGGCACTGGGCCCAGCCTCCAGGGACTCCAGTCCACAATCATGTCCCTGTGGGCCTGTTCTGAACACCAAGAGCTCAAGGAGAATCAGAGGAAGACAGCAAGGAAAGGACTTCCCTGCATGGGCCCCAGCACGTGAGGACAGAAGCCCTCGCCTTCCCCGGGGAGGCAGGTGGTCAGCCAGGGCAGAGAGGGGGCCCAGGAGCCAAGGGGCGTGATTTCCAGCCCATGGGCCTCCCACCTTCTCCTTCCCCCGCCATCCCTGAGCACATCTTATGCAAACCAGGGGAGTCTCCGCGCCTTCCTGCCCGCCCACACGGACTCACTTCTCTGCAACTGAGGCACAGGGAGAGAAGGTGGGGAGGAAACCCATACCCCCGCTGCCTACTGCTCCTGGCTCCCCAGCGTGTGCACAGCCCAGTTCACAGCTCAGCCCGGAGGCCCCGGCCGACCAAGCTGCGCCACCTGTACCAAGGGCTCCAGACAAGCCACAGGCTGCTCAGGCTCCCGCTCACCCTGCCCCCGCCACCACAGCCACCCGGTCCTTCCTGCCCTGACTGCTCCTAGGACAAGCTCCCAGCCCGACTGGTGGCTGTCAGCACTTCTGGCCTTACTGCCACTCCCTGTGGGTCCTGCCTACCAGCCATACCACTTGTGGGGACACCAACCCACTGGGGAACAACTCCCCATTTTGATCCAGAGGGAAGTGTGCACGCCCAACCCCACGAGGAAGAACGTTCCTTCCATCTGAATTCATAGGGGTCTCGGCTCTGTTTCTGGAGGGCAGGGAAGCTGGGAACAGATGGCTCAGATCCCTGACCCTCCCTCCCCACCCCTGCTCCTCCTCCAGCCCCTTTCCTTAAACCTTTCCTTCGAGCAGGGCTCCACGAACCTCAGCCAGGGGTGTGGCTAAAACATACATGGCTGAGGCTCACCCCCAGAGATTTCGTAGACCTGGGGGGGTGTTTCCCAACAAGATCCCAGGAGCCTGCTGGGAACACTGCCCCTCACAGTGCTCCCAGGACCAGCATCACCAGCGTTGCCTGGGAGCTCGTGAGAAATGCAGAATTGGGGCTCCACTCCAGAATGGCGGAACCAGAACCTACAATTAACAGAACCCGCAGGGGATCCACGTGCACATTCAAGTTTGCGAGAGGGCCCCTGAGCATGGACTCCCAGAACAGGGTCTGCCCGCCACCTGCCCCAGAATGCAGGGGGCATGCGTTAAAATCTGCGTTAAAACGCAGATTTCTAGGTCCTACACAAGTCTACCCAGAAAGACTCGCTGGGCCAGGAATCTACATTTTTTAAGACAGGCCTAGGTGATTTTGTTAAACATTGAAGCTGAGGTTCATAGACCAAGGGCTCAAAGAGGACACGAGGCAGAGGCTTCCTTTCTGAAAACCTGGGGGTTTCCTTCCTCACCCCCAACCTCCAGTGGGACCATCTACATTCATGGACTCGAGTCCTGGGCAGGCAGCTTCACAGGTAAGAGCAGTGTGTCCGGCTCCTGGCTCCCCCTGCCTCCACTGTGTGGTAGAACACTCTGGAAACAACCCCCAGGTTAGCCCTGGCATCTTCCGGGGATGGGGGACATCTCCCTCATCATCCTTCGCCACCCAAACTCCAGCCTCCTGTCCCTGTTCCTGCTCCTGGCAGGCTACCCACCCCCCAAACCTGGCTCCTTTCACCAGTCTTCCTCCTGTCGGGTGAGCTTTCCAGTTTTGGGAAGGGCCTGGTTCCTTTTATGACCAAGCCTCTGGGCCCCAGCCCTACCCTACCCATACCTCCCCAGCTGCCTCTTGTCACCGTTTTCTTCTTGCAGCTTCCAGACACACTTGAATTCCAAACACCTCTCTGCCACTTCCTCACACATGGTTACCAAGTACCTAAGAGCCCTGCGAGGGGGAGGTAAGAATAAAAGCCTTCTCTCGAATAATGCCACACTTTCAGAGGGACACATGCCTGGGAATCCAGGGAGATCTTAAGTCACACTCCGCTCCCCACTCCTTCACTCCTTTTCTTTAAGCCAGGGATGGTGGGAGTGGGAACTGGGGTCAGGATATAGGGAGTGATTAGACAAAAGCTCAAATTATCTGAGAGGAGAGATGCTGAGGGGGGCAGGGGAATGTTCTAGAAGGGGAAGGGCAGAAGGGCAAGGATTTCACAAGCCTGCCTGCTGGTGCTGGAGAGCCCACCTGCACACTCAGCAGATCCGTATTACAAGCACTGGCCAGGCATGAACGCCGAGCAGTCTGGTGAGTGGAGACCGCGGCACAGGCGCGCAGGGTGCGCGTGGAGCCTGGAGCACCACCGACGGGAGCCGGAGCACAGCGTGCAAGCAGCTCCATGCAGGAAGAGGGGAGACAAGACACGCACGTTCTGAATGCGCTCCTTGGACGGAGCCCAGCTGAGGTCCTGAGGTTGCTGCTCTGGGCAAGGCAGAGTGTCGGGCAAAGGACATCCCCATGAGGCTCTGGTGTCAGCCTTCACTGTGTCTTGAGAGAGTCACATTCTCCTTTCCATCCTGGAATGACATGACCTACAAACCTCCCCTGGAGGTGAGACGGAGCCTTCGGAGCCTTCGTACCAGCTTCCTACAGCCCAAGACAGCGGGGAATGGCCGTGAGAGCTCTCCTGACCGGGAAAAGCCACGTGACAGCTAGGGGGCTTCTGTCCTACTATTGTCCTAGGCCCCGAGCAGAGAATGGGGCGCACAGTGGGCGAGCCAGTCTCCAGGTTAGAGTCCCCGTCATAAGGCTCCCCTAGAATCTAGGCTCAGCGGCTAGCCATGCCCACCCAAGCTGTCCTCCGAGCCCCGGCTGAAGGCAGGGAGCCCCAGCTCTGACTCCTGGTCCTCTCCATGGGACACTTCTGTACCCAAATCTCCCCTGGAACAGGGACCACAGACAGTTTCTTACTAGAGCGAGGAGGCTGGTAGCAGCCTGGGGCCTGAGCAGCACATACATTCCCAAAGGAGAGCATTTTCCAGGATAAAGACAGACGATTATCCTACTTAACAGCTCTGAAGTGTGTTAATTACCTATTACCTCCAGCTGCTTGGAGACTTTATGCTCAAAAGGAGCAAAGGAGGCTGAACAGGAGAACAAGTATGAGCACCTGGGGAAGGAGAGCTGTCAGTCCTATTTGCTGCGTGCCCATCGGCACCCACAAGGGGCGGGGAGGGGGGACGGGGGGGGGCGGGGGGGGAGACGGGCTCAACGTCCCAACCCAGAGCCCTCAGGCAAAGACAAGACCGGTGAGCAGTGCCCTCCAGAGTGCCGGGCACAGGGTGGTCTGAGTTCAAGCACGATGACTGATCAACACAGGTGTTGATCAGGGGGTGGGCTCCTTTGAGGAGGGGACTGTGCATGCATTCCAGGATGAGGAGGAGCCCTCTGGTCACCCAGGTCCACTAAGACGTGGATTTCTTACAGCACGGGGTGGTAGAGGTATTTCCTCTTCCTGTCTTCTTAGTGGCATTTTCTCTAGCTTGCTTGACTGCAAGAATACGGTATATAATCTGACGGATCTCACGAAGGTTGGTGCCCCTCAACCCCCCCAACGCCGTTCAAGGGTCAACAGTGTACACAAGTGTGTTTTCCAAATTCTGGCAAAAGCGGAGAGTAGCAGGACTGTGCCACACTTTACCGGGAATTTGAGCAAGTTCACGTTTTGGAGAAAAGGCAAAAGAATATAGTAACTCTGGCTTCCAGGAAGGGCTCGAGCGGCAATATCTTGGCGGAAACAGTATTTGATTGAGGAACGAGAGCTGGACTCCAGACCTGCCGGTCCCATGTCAGAACCTTGGGTGAACTGTTTGAGGTCAAGGGAGTCCGTTTCTTCATCGATAGCATGGGGCTAAGAACGGTGCTGAGGAAAAGAGGCATCTGACCCGCACGTTCCCACACCCCTGCAGGTCATGTCAGCGCAAGTACTTTGACTTTTGAGATTTTGAGCAATTAAAGTCTCTTGAAAATTAAACCGATATGTCTTCCCTTTCCTCTCCAGTCCATTTCTAATGCTTGCAAATTTTTTTAAATCCTCTCCCTCCATGCATTTCTGTCCACAGAAAAGCCATCACTGTCCATGTCACTGTTAGCTACTCTGAGGTCCTAAAGCTCTCGTGCCCCTCAGGAGTGACATCCTCACCCCCCACCCCGAGACCCGCACGTGTCCAGGCAGCTCCAGCAGCACAGCGCCTGGTAAGCACCAGCAAACTCACCACTTGCTCCCTTCTCAAACGTTTGCTGAGGGCCTCCTGGGGGGGCTCAAAATCAGACAGGCACTGGAGGTACCGATCGTCGAGCACCGTGCCACTGCTCTCCAGGCAGGTGCGAGAGACCCCGGCTGAGCAGCGGAAGGTGCACCATACTTAGTTGTAAGCAAGCCCAAACAACGGGCAGTGGGGAAACCAAGGCAGGCATGCAGCCCCGCCACACAAACAGGACACACCGGGGGCCAGTGCCAGCCTCTGCCACCTGTCATGGGAGCGACGGCCACTGCTTGACGGGCAGGCCTCCCAACTGACCCCTCAGCCCAGCTCCCAGCCCACTCTTAGCAGGAGCCTCTCCACCCCACCCTGCAATGCTTCCCCGCTGCTTCTAGAATAGGACCCACTCCTTACGATGACCTCCATGACCCTATGTGACCTGGCCCCCTGCCCTCCTGAACCCTACCCCACGTCGTTCCCTTGCCCACTCACTCAAGCCAGACTCATCCCCTTGCTGATCCTCACATCCAGCCTGCCTGTTGCTACCTCAGGGCCTTAGCACGCACCATAGCCCCTGACCTCCTCATGATGGGCTCCTCCTCTTCCTGGAATACACGCACAGTCACCTCCTCAAAGGAGCCCACCCTCTGGGCCCAGAGTTGTTCTCTTCAATTCTCTTTAAGTGCTTCACAGAACCTACCATCACTGTCTGAACATGTCAATTGCGCATCTGTTCACTTGTTTACTGCCAGATACTCATGACTCCCTCCCAGGTGCCTGGACCTGCGGCTGTGTAGTGCCACTTTGTGCTGAGTGAACGGTCAGTGTGCGTGCAAACACCACGATCACCACCCTGAACTGATTGCTCAGTGCAAAACCTGCACAGCTGTCTTGGAGACACACACGGCGCCGACTCCACGGTCGCTCAGCAAGGCTTGGGGCCGGCAGTCTGCCTCCCACACCCACAGACGGGAGTCCCAGCCCCAGCCGGTCCTTTACAGCACCTGCAGCGGGTCCCCAAGGGGTTGAGTAAAGCAGAAGGGGTGCAGACTCGATCATGGCTCAGCAATTCGAGCTCGGAGCATCCAGGGCGGCAGGTGAGGCCCGGCAGGAGGCCCTGCCATGAGACCGGAAGAGGTGAGCAGAGACTTCCATGACTACTAATCCCACTTCTGTGGCTCCTACTCATTCACTCAACAGTCACCGGAGTTGAGGCCCATGTGCCCAGCGGTGGTGGTACAGCAAGGGAAAGAGCTGTCACCCCGTCTGTAGGGAGCTTCCATCCTGGTGTGGAAAACACGTGCTGGGAGAGGGAAGAATATGACACCAGGAGCCGCAAAAGCAGCGGTCGGCGGCCTGCGGCCTGGGAGGGCTGCCCTGGCGGACGGGGGTTGTCCGCGGGCCTCCCTCCCTCTCTGGAGGGTCCGGGCAAGAGACAGTGGCTGTCAGGCCAGGACAGGCAGAGCTCCCACCTGGTCACTGAGAGCCAGCGGGAGGGAGAGGACAACCTGTCACTCCGAGGTCCTGCACGGCGGTCGTGGGCTCACACACAGGAGGAGCCCTGGAAGGGGAAGTGTTCCTGGGGGCCGTGAGCCCAGCATTGGCCTGTGTCCAAAGAGTCTGGGACGGCTGGGCACATGGGTCGATCCTCACACTAGGGACCTGGAGGCTGAGGAAACGTGGCAGAGGAAATTCGGATGAGCTGGCGGGAGGCACTGAGCAGAGGAGGTAGGAACCAGAGCCCTCCACTGGGCCTGGGCCCCCCCAGCATGCAGGATGAGGGGAGAGGGAAGAGCCCGTGAGACTGAGGAAGGGCAGCGTGAGGCCCGGGGCAGCAGAGGCATCGAGACAGGCAAGTTCCCACCTCAGAGGAGAAAGGACACTGACCTCACCGGGGAGGAAACGCCCGCTGGCCTGGGTCCCCCACATTCCCGCTGCGCCCCTGCCGCTCAGACACAGGTGTCTGTGAAGGGCAGGCCTGGAAAGGTGCCGGGGCCGAGGGTCTCTTTCCCCAGGTTTGCTTTCACAAAGGCACGTGACCGTCACAGATGACGCAGTGACCGACCAGTCCTGCTCCTCACCTCGGATCGGTGACCCACCCGGTGAAGATCAGTTAGTGTTAACCCCTCGGTCAGGGCACAGCCCGGACACAGTGTGGCAGCTGGAAAAATCTATGAAGTTTGGCAACAGGCTAAAGCGTTCCGGAGTTTTCAAGGTGGTTTCCAAAGCAACCTCAGGGACCAGATTCTAGAATGTTCTATTTTAAAAACACCCAGCTGATCATTAGAACACCAGAAGCGAAACAACGAAATAATAAGGTACACGTTGGCAATCCTTATAAAGATGAGCATGTTCTCAAAACGGGAAATAATTCTATGAGAAGTATTTTGACCCTGGAAGCAAACAGGCTGTGAGGTGATGCCCCAGAGGCCAGATGACCGCCTGCATTTTGCACAGAATATTAAAACTGAAAGGTCTCCTGTCATTGGGGTCTTCTCAACTCCTGGGTACAACACACATTCCCTCCAGCCTCACACCTCCCCACTTGTGCAGAGACTGTCACAATTCCACAAGCCACGTCCTGCCAGGGGCCCAAGGTCAGATGACTGCGGGTGCCATCCTGCCTTCAGGAAGAGGACGATCCAGCAGACAGACGCAAACACAACCCAAGGCAGCGGGAGATCCTGTCATGACTATGGGGTTTCCACCGTTACTGCACATCAGAATCCTTGGATAGAACTTTGCTAAAATGCAGATTGCCAGGCCCCACTTCAGAATTTCCAGAGGGATCTGTAATTCAAATGCTGTGTTCGCTGCTCTGTTGAGCAACCAGGTTTGGAAGCAGCTGGTAAAGGTGAGGGGGGAAGAGCTGACCCAGGCAAAAGGACAGGGACAGGTGTCAGGGGGCAGCTGTGCGTCTGGGAAGGTCACGGCTCTCCCACAGAGGGAGCACCACCTGGCTGGCCCGAGGCTCAGGGCCAAGCAAGACAAGCCCCTGGGACAGGCCCTGAGGAGGGCCATGAAGGTGGGCAAAGGCTCCAGGACAGGAGTGACACACACACACACCAGCGTCGGCAGAAACAACCCAGCAGGGTTCAGATGGCCGGATCAGCACAAGCAGGCATCTGGTTTCAGAGAAATCAGTGAGCAAAACTGGGTCCTTAAAGTAAAGGAGTAAAGCTCTAAGCTGGAGGGGTGTCGGTGGGGTGGGAGGGGGCGCACAGTTGGCTAAGCATCCAACTCTTGGTTTTGGCTCAGGTCATGATCTTGGGGTCCTGGGATTGAGCCCCGCGTCGGGCTCCATGCTCAGTGGGGAGTCTGCTTCAGATTCTCTCTCCCTCTCTCTGTCTGTCTCTCTCAAATAAATAAGTAATGTAAAAAAAAAACAAAAAACACCTAAGTTGGTTGCAGTAGGAATGAAAAGCAAGAGACAAAGAAGCAGTATTTAACATTTTTAGGTGCGGCTTTATTTCAGAATGGGTTGTAGGTGGCTCACCAGCATGCTAATTAATCATGACATGTTGGTCTCTGTCCGGCTATATTCAGCAATACCTAGGATCATGTGTGATTTATTCATGTTTTTAAACACTGTCCCTCTAGCTCTGTTCCATTTCCTCCTTTGAAGAAAATGCAGTGTTGTAACCACTCAACGGCAGAGCATCCCGTGTGTGCTAGGACTGCACACGTGCCACGGGGCCCGCGGGGCCAGAGAAGATGCAGCCTGCGAGGGGATTTGAACACGCGGACCGGGCTTCACTCTGCAGAAGGACTGCAATGAATGCGGTAGGACAGAGAAGGCAGAGGTTATTTCTTGTTTAGTGGGTTAGAGAAAGCTTCGTGGAAGAGACATCAGAAGTGGAACTCTAAGATAATATTTTAGCCATCGGAGAACACTCCAGGTGGTAAAATAGTGTAAGAAAAGACACAAAGAAAGGAAACCACAGGGATGCCTGGGTGGCTCAGTCCGCGAAGGGTCTCCCTTCAGCTCACGGGCTCCCTTCTCAGTGGGGAGTCTGCTTCTCCCTCTCCCTCTGCCGCTTTCCCTGCTCATGCTCTCTCTCTAATAAATAAATACAACTTTTTTTAAAAATAGAAAGGAGGGGCGCCTGGGTGGCTCAGGGGGTTAAAGCCTCTGCCTTCGGCTCAGGTCATGATCTCAGGGTCCTGGGATCGAGCCCCGCATCGGGCTCTCTGCTCCGCGGGGAGCCTGCTTCCTCCTCTCTCTCTGCCTGCCTCTCTGCCTGCTTGTGATCTCTGTCAAATAGATAAATAAAATCTTAAAAAAAAAAAAAAAGTAGAAAGGAAATCACAGGGCAGTCTCACACATCTCTGTTCACAGGATTTGGCACAATCCCTGGCATGCAGTGACGACTCAATATTTGCTGGGTGAACAGAAAAATGTTTGAAAGGAAGTAGATTTCCATAAGGTGAGGAGAAATCGCAGATAGCCTGAGAAACATGCTATGTCTTGGTCATTTGTGCTCCAACATTGGGACCCAGAGCAGGCTCTGGGACAAGGCAGTAGTACCTGATCAAGTTTGGCTAGATCATCAGCACAGGCTGAATCTGGAAGGAGGGCCCGAAAAGAGACCAAAGGCCGGGGGTTGGGGTGGGGGTGGGGGATCCCAGCTAATAAGCTACTGCAAAGGTCCAGGCAAAAGAAGAGGGTCTGAGCTCTTAAGGAAGGGACTGGGTGGAGGAGGGTTGCCATTCATGAAGCACATGGGCAACAGAACCCACAGACAGAGGACAAGTGTGGTTTATATCTGAGTGACACAGAAGACAGTGTCTCCAGTAACCAACATGGGTCAAGTGAATGAGCAGGATATAAGCCGGCATGTTTATGGCTGAATGAAGGGTGAACTTGGAACCCTTCAACCTCTCTGCCTTCCTGCTTCACCCAATACAATGGGAGTTCCCACCAGCAATTTCCACATCTTGGGGAAGCACTAGGGAGGAAGCCCGTGGCCTGGCTTCTCTTGCTCCTGTCCCCAAATGCCTCACATTCTCTGCCCATGCCTGCAAGCATGTGGCAGGCACCTGAGGTCAGGACCTAGAGCTGCCTCCGCCCCAGCACAAGCCTGGAGCCCACCCCTGTAGGGCACTTTCTGTGTGTGTCTGTCTCTCTCATACATGGACCATGGCCGTCCATGCAGCTGGCAGCATGACACTGTATTTTAATCCTCATCTAGACTTTTGTGTCTGTTCTCGACTGGGGCAAACCCACAGAGGTGGAGAAGTGTGGTTCTTCAGCACTTCTAACCCCATTGCAAGACGTAGAACTAGGTACAGGAGCTCAGCAGATGGTCAAGGACAGAAGCCCCAGCCCTGGGGGAGGTGAGCCCCAAGAAGGCAGAACCTTACGCTCAGAGGCACAGGGTGTGCAGTGACTGGGGAGGAGAGGGTGCAGGGGGTCTGAGGAACATGCCTCCCATCAGAAGGGTCATCTGTCGCTCAACCCCAGCAGAGGACTACCTTTAAAAAAACGGTTCTAGTATTGATGGATCTTGTGCACCTTTTCCCAAAAGCAAGCTGAAAAACCTGGATTTTTATGTGAATATTTCAGATGCTTAAAATATTAAATGGGTTGAAGAAGACAAATGTGCAGTCCATATAGGATCCACAGGTTGCTGACTGCAATGCTAGTACAGAACAGGAAGAAAACAAGGCCAAAGGCAGTACCCAAATGCACACCTGTGTCTTTGGCGTGGGGCTGGGGGCATCAAGGCAGACAGAGGTGCGTGTGTGTGGGACAGAGGGAACCTGGAGTGCTCTTTTGCTGGGTGGCCAGAAAGGAGGACATGACCAGCAGCATCACGCTATGGAGAGCCAGGGGGTATGAGAATGAATGCATCAGGCTATTGGAGTTTGTCGTCAAGACGTCCCTGGTGACCTTCAAGATATGTTTCTGTGGAATGAAAGGAGCACCTGTCACCTGCAAGCGATTCTCAGATGAGTAGGAGGAAGTGCAGGCCGGGCTGCTTATGGCTCTTTCCAGAATCTGGCAACATATGAACAAAGAACCACAGGGGCTGGTAGCACAAAGGGTTACCAAGGCCAATGACATTTTTAGGACAAGGAAGACAAGATGTGTTTGAAGAAAGAGCCAGAAGGTACTCAGGAAAGAGACGGCTAGTCCAGACACGCTCTGGAATGAGCTAGAAGGAGACAGAACGGAGGGAGCCCATGGAAGGGGTGGCCAGCCAGTGTGGCAGGGAGGGCCCCTGAGAGAGGACTAGAGACAGGGAGCCCAACGCCAGCACCTCACTTACCCACAAGCACACAGGGTCACTGCTAGGAAACCACAGGAGAGCTGGGACACTTAGGGGAGCACAGAGAGTCAGGGCACACGATGGGGCCGCCCAGGCCATGGGGCTGCTGGAGGCCAGCACCAGCTGTAAGCAGGAAGGCACGGCCCGGCCAACACATAAATGTTTTACGTGGGAAACAGGACGTAAGGTTCCCTAACGCCAGCCTCTCAGCCCCACCCCTGCTTTTCACACACGATGGGGACCCTGAAAAACCACCCCCACTCAGGATTCTCTGGAAAGATCATTGTCCTGAAACAGAGTACAAAGACTCTCCCAGACTAAAAGAGATGCTGGGAAACATGACAACCAAATGGAATGTGGGATACTTGACAGGATCCTGAATTTTTTTGAAAAAAAAAAAAAAAAAAAAAAAAAGCTATAATAAAGCCCTTTATGGGGAGGAGAGGAAACGACCATGAACTATAATCAGACGTTGTCACCGGTGTCCGTGGCCACGGCCAGGGGTTGCGGTTATGCTGTGGAATGCATTTGGGGGGAAGAGCTGTAAGGTGTGCAACCAAATGGTCCAGGCAAACACGCCCGTGCTCTGTGCACGGTGGGAGGGAAGGGCAGGCGAAGCACACGTGGTCTTGGTGAAGTCTGTGGGCACGCATCACATGGCGCTTTCCACATGCCCTTATACCTGACAACCTCCTCCCAGAGAAGTTGAAAGTCCCCATCCAAACCTCAGCACCGCCCTGGAGACTCAGAGGGCGGTGGGGCCCAGCCTCAGAGTTCATGAAACCGCCAACAGGGGAATCCTGCGTGCAGGCGGGAGCTGACCTCTGAAACCCTACCCCTCCTGGCTGGGAGTGTCAGGAGATTCTGGGAGCTAACGACTGGGTACCTGTGCACCCTTCGCAGCCCTGCGCTGAGGGCCGGGGACCTGGGCGGGGGGGCAGTCGGGCGGGCAATGTGGATCTAGCACCAGCCCCACTGAGCCCCAGCGGCCAGGCCACCAACGCAGCCGAAATGCACCAGTGAACCTGAATGATGAAGCCTGTTTAGCAAAGGGTTTCACACTGGGCTGCACATTACGGTCACCCCGAGGAGGCGTCAAAACTCCTGACGCCCAGGATTTATTCCAAACCAATTAAGTCAGAATCTCTGGGACAGACAAGAGTTCCTAAAATTCCCCCAGTGATTCCAGTGTGTAGCCAAGTCTGAAAACCGGTGTCCTGAAGAGCACTCTGCGGGCATTAGGTATCACGGCTGATAATTATGTGGGCCAGGCGAGGACGACGCCTGGCTCCCGATTCCCTGGTTCCTCGGGGGTCTTCCCCAGGCTGGCATCCTCGTTCAAGGATCCCTAAACCAGCTCTTGAGCTAAGAATCGAGGTTCTGACGCCATTTGTTTCTTGAAAGACAGAAGCTCATCTTTTTCTCATGAAGCATAAACATCTCTAGTATTTTTACACATGTGAACTCCCCCATGGCTCCGCAGGACCCCGTCAGCTCTCCCGCCAGCCACGGCGGGGTCCACATGCAGCACACCGCACTGTTGAGGTGGAATGAGGCAAGAACCTGCGTATCTCCTCCGCCCCAACACACATGAGTGTGCGCACACACACGCACAGGTGCACACACGTGCACACCTGCCGCACTCAAAATGTCTGAGTCCCTGTGGGTCTGCCGGCTTCCTACATCAGCCCCTGATGGGTTCCAAATGTTCTAACTCGGGGTGCACGCCGGATGGCTGTCAACAGCAGGGTACCCATCCTGCCCTGGAAGAGACGAGGGTCTAGCGCCCTGGCCCCTGTGTGTGGCAGGTACACCTGCCGGGGGTGTGCCTTCCGTGGAGTGCAGGCTGCACGTCCCACCGCAGCCACGTGCAAGACATCAGTGCGTGCCGCAGGGACATGGGGTGGGCACCGGGCGGGAGAACAGACGGTCTGTGTGCGGCAGGACGTGAGTGACATCCCCTGTGCTGGAGAAGGACACCTCTGGAACTTCCACATGTTTCTGGTCGTGAAATAGGGGTGTGCACACACCCTCTTCTCCCCCAGAAAAAATGCTCCGAACCGGCCTTGGAAAGAAGGTTCTCTGGAGGTCTGTGCGGGTCCTGCAGTGTCCTAAAGACTCTGGAAGCCAACAGGGGACTTTGTGCAAAGCCTAGAGGCAGCTCTGACCAGCAGTGTGCTTCTTCAGGACTGGGCAGGGAGTAAGCTGCGGCTGGCAGAAGGAAACTGCCTGGAGCTTCCAGCAGAGTCCCCACAGCCTGTGCATGAGAGGAGCTGAGAGGGGGGAAGGAAGGGGGTTAAGGGAGTGTGGGATCTAGTGTCTGCAGGGTCTCCCAGAAGTGCTCTGCCTTGGCACCCATCAGAATCACGGCGGGGAGGGGGCTTTTGAAAACACCACTGCCCATGTCCCCTGGGAGTGAGACTTTGTGCAGGCCAGGCCCCGTACCCAGATTTTAGAAGCTCCCCAGGAGATTTGAATGTGCTGATGGGATTGGGAAACTCTGATCACCCAGAAGGCCTGCAGATAGAAAGCCTGTGGGCTCCCCGGGAGCATCTGGCCACAGAGACCTCGACACAGGGCAACAGTCACCCCCACACACAGCTGGGGTGCAGCACACGGCTTCCACCTTTTGGGAAAATAATCTGGCAATTTTTTTTCAAGTACAAATTCATATACTCTTCAGCCCGACGATTTTACTCCTGGGATATAAAGTCACGAAGGTGTTCACTGTGGGCTGTTTACTGGCAGGGGCCAAATAAACAAGGCTAAAAGCAGAATGTCCATGAATCCGTGGACTGGACAGACTGTCTGTGGGATGGCATATGAGGACAGGTTCTTGGGCAAATCCATTTTGATTTTGAAGAGTTAGCTCTGTAGTAGTGACCTACAGGAGGGTCCCTAATGTCACAATATGTGGGCAGGGAACAAGTGCAAGAGACCAATTTTTCCATTATTGGGAAAAAGAAACAAGTCCGCTCAGAGAGAGAGAGAGCGTGTGTGCGTGTGTGCGTGTGTGTGTGTGTGTGGACAGGCGCAAGCACCTGTCGTGTTCAAAAGTGCAAGGAAATGTGAGCACAGGGATGCAGGCGTCAGCTGGTGCCATTAGTTAAGTTAGAGTTTTAGGGAGGGAGAAGAGTTGGGGGTTTGTTAGTATTTCCCTCGTATTAACTTAGCATCAGCCCCATTTCTAGTAAAAATGAGGACGGACTACTTTCACAATTAAAATGAACCACAATTCAAAGGAAAACCAAAGAGTGAGCTCTGGGCTAAGGCTGCCCAGAGTGGAGTCTGGGCTTAGGGTCCCAGCCATGTGTCCTCATGATCCCGTCAGTGAGGGGGGTCCCGGGGACACAGCGTCAAGCACTTCTCACAGCAGCTGGCAGATTTTCTACCACCCACGATAACTTAATAAACATCATCGTCGTGGAGAAAACATTCCTTCAGCCTCTAGGGACCAGGCTTCCACGTCTAGGGAGGCACAAACCCTCCAGCAGAGAGACAGGGCCCGGGCCCCTCTCCTCGTCCTGAGCTGCCCAGAGCCGTGTGTGTCATGACCTTCCCAAGCGGCCTGCACAGCGCCATGGGATGGGCCATGCTCCTATGATTTCTGCCAGGCCCAGGATGGGTTGCACTGTCCAGCTACCAAGTGACAATTTCTGGACAGTGAAGTGCCAGCGATCCCCTTGGAAAGCATGTCCGATAAACAAAAATAGTTATCGTAATTATATCAACAAGCAGCCCTTCGTGTGAGAGCGCACATCGAGAACCCGGGTTTGGCGCTGACCCGAGCCCGCTGGGGAGACGGGCACTGAGTTGATTAGAACGACGGGGAACCTGGGACTCGTCCCGTGGGCATCTGACTCACTGCCTAGGCTCGGGCGACTGGCTCTGGGCCCTGCTCCCAGGCAGGGAGCTCGCTGTCCCTTTCGTTTGGCCCTTCTCCCCTTGAGAATGAGGGGGGCCATCTTCACAGGCTTTGCTCAGTGCAACTTTGCTTTTCATTCTGATGAACATGCAATAAGTCCCATGGAAATGAGCAATGTCTGTCCTTGCTTTCCCTGGATTACACCTGTTACTCACTGAGGAGAAATTCAAGGAAAGGCCAACGCTCTCTCCTCACCACAGGGATGTTATCTTCATAAAAACCCTTCTCTGATGCATGGATCCTTCCCCCAAAATCTGCACATTGAAGTCCTAGCCCCCAGTCAGAATGTGACTGCATTGGGAAAGAGGGTATTTAAGGTGGTCATTAAGGTAAATGAGGTCATTAGGCTGGCTTCTGATCCAATATGACCTGCGTCTTTGTCAGGGGACGCGTGAGGACACACGGACACATAGAGGGACGACCATGTGAGGACGCAGGGAGGTGGCTGTCAGCAAGGTGAGGGTCAGCCTCTGAAGGGACCCGCCCGCCTACACTTGATCTTGGACTCCCAGCCTCCACGACAGCGAAGAAATGAATTTCTGGTGTCTAAACTGCCCAGATGTGCCAGGCCTCACAACTAACATGGGTAGAGGGCGCCGCACCTTCCGACGACTCTCATCAGCCAACCTACCCCCCAACAGTCTATCAAAATTGCGAAGATGCCTTTGGTCTGAAGCTCTCAGCCTGCACTTGACTTGGAGGCCAGGGACCCGCTGAGAGGGGCAGGCACGCGGGACCCACGGGTGCAGGGACAAATGCTGGGTGCCCTGGGGTGGCATCCTGGCGCTGCTGAGGGCCACAAAAGCAGGGGACTGTCCTGTGAAGCATGGACATGAAAACACGAGGACGTCCGGAAGGATGGGAGCCTGGGAGTCAAGCCGGGTGACTCCACACCCACCACCATGGGTGGGGGCCACGGAGGAACTACGAGACCACCCCGCCAAGCGGTCCTGGTGGCCTGCTGCTCGCAAGGAGAGCGCCGAGCGGGGAGCTAGGCACCCAGACCACCGCGCCCACCGGGCTGTCTACTGGGGACAACCAGCATATGCCTCTGACTTTCCCCTTCCCGCCCTCACTGCCTTCCTCTTCAAGTCCTGGCGCTTGGCTCACAAGATGCTTTATGAATTAACAGGAAACAACCCGACCTCGGTGGAGTTGGTGTCCCCAGCATGGAGAAAGCATCTGAGAGCGCGGTGGCCGGGGTGGACGTCCAGCCCACCCAGGGAGGCAGACAATGGCCCTCGAACTGTCAGCGGCCCAGCCCGTTGGCATAATCTGAGGGCAGGAGCCCGGCTAAGTGGCTCCTTTCTTTGCTTCCCACCGGGACACCAGCGGTCCTGACACCACTCGACGCGGACGCCTGGAGCGCACTTGCCGTGGTGAGGTCCCTGCGCAAAGGCCACAGTAGCAGAGCTGTTCTTGCTGTGGGCTCCCCGCCCACCTCCCAATGCTCTGATCGGTGACCATCGTCCTCCACGAGCCCATCATGGCTTGCACCATTTGACAGACACAGAAAGGGCACAGGATGGTTCTTGTGTCCCCCTGTGATGACGGCATTCTGTGTTTGTAGAGCCTGTCCAGGCAGCCAGCGCATTTCCCTGTCTACCGCCAGCTTATCTGTATAAAACAAAACCCCACGTGTTTTGTAATTGTCTGTGTGCCGTGGACACGGCTTAGGGATCAGAGCCAGTGAAACTCTGTGCTGGAGGAAGACCAAGGCCCCGAATTGCTTAAAGAATCACAAATCCCACATAAGTGGTGAATGCAGCCAGCACGGCAGCGCGGCTAACCTGGGGGGTGGGGGCAGACACATCGGGAGCATGGGACTCGGTTCCGCACCTGCTGGGAGCCCCCAGCAAGGCTCATCTGAGTCCTGGGGGTCTCTGTGTCGAGGCAGGTCAGGGCTGGGATCTCACTGTACAGACAGGCAGAGCCCAGGTGTGGGCTGAGAACAAGGGACCATGAGATTTGGGGAATATTGGCACATTCTGGGACTAGAAACATGACCCAGAAATGTTTCTTGCTTTTTCAGCAACTGGGCAAAGCGCAAGAAAGGCTGTCTGGGAGGGTAAGCATTTGGGTGTTGCGGGGCAGGCTGTGGGGGGGCGGTTGTTGAAAACAGGAGGTTTTACTCCTCATCACATTGCGGGAAAGGGGGCTTCTGGAAGTAAAGCTGCACTGAGAAAAACAGGCTGTGTGCAGACTCTGTGTGGAGCCCTCCCCCCAGGGTGACCCTCTCCTCGGAAGCAGGCAGCAGGCGCGCCCTCCTCAGGTCCAGCCCCCCCACCCCCCCACCCCAGCACATTCTTGCTCTTACTCTGCCACATTTAGGGAACTGCTGCACTCTCACTCACCCTGGGGTTGTTCCAGTGAAGACACCCCCCACCTGCTTCGCCAGAGCTGGGCTTATCCTTCAACTCCGAGATCAGCAGCCTTGCCCTAGGGGCTCCCCAAATCCCGATGCTCAGGCTATGTCCCACACCCACGGGACGGACTCTCTGGGGGTGGGACCCAGGGGGTGCCAATGGGCAGGCAGGCTGAGAACTGGCACTCAGACCCCATCTGTTACCGCGCTCACGCACTGGGCAGCGAGGGATGTTCCACAAGACAAAGCGCCACCAGCCTCTCTGGTCCCGTCCCCGCCTTAATTCCACGCTCAGCAGACAGAATTCCGGTATAAGCCATTATGTGGCCACCAGGCTCCAGTGTCCTGGTCCATTTAGCTAATTAACGTAAAGCAGACACTGCGCTTGACAATGTGGTAGGGACACAGATTAGGAGGGCATGACCCCGTCCTTCAAAAATACAAATATGTAAGACGTGGGTACATAAAACTACAACGTAAGGTCCCATGTGGTTGGGGCTTTGGGAAGCTCTGAGGCAGGAAGTCAGGAAAAAAGCAAAACCCCTTTTAGCTGGACTGAGCACATCTCCACAGTTCTCTCTCTCTCTCAGTCTCTCTCTCTCAGTCACACACACACATACACACACAGACACACGCATCCATTCCCCTCAGCACATGACACCAGGCCATGGGCACAGCAGCTGCTAAATGATTTCCAGTCAAATGAATGAATCCAGTCAGCTTAGTGCCCGCTGGAACCCTCTAAGCCAACGTCCAGGAGGCCTCGGCCCCCCTCTCCAGCCCCACGATGCACAGGCTTCTCCAGGTTAGCACCAGCACCCCAACCTCCAGGACCCTGTCTCTCCCAGCCCCACCCCCACCTCTGTCTGGCAGGGCCCCTCCCCCCACCTCATGAGCTCTGCGCTGGTGGTCTGCTTGACTGATTCGAGTCGGGATCTCTCCTTTTCCCTGGAACAAAATCCCTGCTCTTTGGCTGAGCCCCCCAAAATAAGACCAGCTGTGTCTACTTGCCTAAGGTCTGGCCAATGAGTTAAGTGGAAGATCTGGCCCTTCCCCTCGCCTCCCTCCCCCCGGGGCTTGAAGGGACACCGTGGTGTGACATCCCTGCAGACTGCATGGACAGGCAGTGCGAGTTTGGGTCCCCAGGCGAACCCTTGGGACAGAGTCTCCTCCCACCACACCCCGTTCTGGACGGGCTCCCCGACAGTGAGCGCCCTGTGTCCTTCACTGCCAGTGGCTCCCACACTCATTACGCGCTCCTGCCTCCCACAACCGCAGCACTGGGAATTCCTTTTTACACTCAGGAGAGGAGAGTGGGGTTACGAAAAGCAGCCAACGATTGGGCGACTTCTCACGGCAAAACTACCGGCTCCCTAACTCCATCTAGAATCTCAGACTGTGAGACAGGCCTTGCCAACAGCCACAGGGAGGGCATCAACTTCCTTTTCTGGTCCACACGACTGTGGCGACCACAAGGGAAACCAGGTGCTTGTCACTCTTGGTCGGTGGCCTGCAGAGATGGGTCCCTAGTGTGCGGTAAGGAACTAGGGAAGGCACAGAAAGTTTCCAGCTCCCACAGATGGGAGCAGCAAGGGAGAAAGGGAGGGAGCGTGGGCTCCGGAGCCAGACCCAGGCACTGGGTGACGTTACCACCTGCTGGTGACCGTCACACTACCCACTTCACAGGAGATGCCACTCGTGGCAGTCCCAGGGTCCCTGCACAAACCCGCTGAGCCTGCACTTCCCGGGATGGGGCATACGTATGTGACTGTGAGTGGTGTGATGTGTGCAGGTTTATATGACGTTGAGTGTGCGTGTGTGCATATGTGTGAGCACAGTGCCTCTGTTTGTATTAGCCTAGTCAGCTGCCCACAGCCTCCACACAACATGACTTTGTTGGATGCGTGCATCTACATGTACATAAACAGAGAGATTTGCAGGGACTTGCTTGTGTAACGGCTGGGGAAGTCCCAGTTCTGCAGGGTGGGCCCGCAGGCCAGAGATCCAGCGAGGCCCCATGTTGCACTTGAAGTCTGCGGAATTCCCTCTTGCTTGGAGAGTTCAGGTTTTTTTCTTTGAGGCCTTCAACTGATTACACGAGGTCCACACTCATTGAGGAGACCAATCTTTTTTATTCAAAGTCCACCAATCTAAATATTAATCTCATCTACAAACACCCTCGCAGATACATCTAGAATAATGTCTGACCACATGTCTGAGAGCTGTGGCCAGCCAAGCTGACACCTGAAATCAGCCATCGCGGGGGGTGGGCATTCAGGAATCCATACTTTCAAAAACCTCCCCAAGGTGATGTGAAGCCCTGCCAAGTTTGGAGACCACTCTCAGTGATGCATCTCAAGGTCACTGCCGGTTTCAGGGCTCTCCCTCCACCTCCACGAGGGTCGCTGGCCTTCCTCAGTGGAGTGGAACCAGTCTTCCTCACGTGGGGCTGCAAAGACGTTCCCTCCATGCAGGGCCAAGGACACAGTGGGCCAGGGCTGCTCCTCAGGCCCAGGGCTGCCTGCCGATGGCCATCCTCCCTGGCTCGAAGCTCATCTCTCCTCCCCATCTTCCGCAGCAGACACAGTTCTGCAGACCCTGGGAGCTGCTTGTGAATCCCCAGGACATCTGCCAACCACTCAAATCACCAGAAACATCTCACTAAGTCCCTCCAGCGTGGCCGCCCACAGACGCCCATGTGGGGCATTTTCCAATAACAGAGCAGAATACTCCCAGGTAGCACATCCAACGGTCCCGCAGATCTGTCTCCTGCTTCAACCCTGTGCCTCTGCAACCAGCCAACGCCTTATTTTGAGTTTCTTATGACCCATCAGCCATGAGCTCCCAGATGCATCAGAGTCATTCCATGCACACGGACACCACTGTCGATCTCCTGGTCCACCCGTGGACCTCCCACACCCACCTCTCTCCAGGCTTCTATTTGCACCGGGAGGACATGGCTCTGGAGGGTGTGGGTCACTTCTCCCACAAACTGGCTGAGAAGTGTGAGGAGAAGTGGACACTGAGCGTCCCTGGAAGGAGAACCAGTGTAGCCATGGGGTCAGATCCTGGACACTGCAGAAGCCGCCGAGGTTCTAGAGAAGAGCCTGCACTGGACCCTTGTGGGGTCAACATGCCTGGGTTCTGCTCACACTGACCCCCATCTCTGTGACTTCCTAGATAAGCAGATGAGCTCATCCAGAAGCTGGGCAGGCTAGAGTGGGCGAGCATCTCTTCGAAAGGCTCACCCTCAGGCACGATGAGGTGCCTCTGGAGCCCCATAGCCCTTGGGGCCCCCCAGTGGACCCCTGTGTTGGGCTTGTGCCTGAGCCTCTCCCTGCAGCCTGAGGCAGCTTTTTAACCCACCCCCGGAGCCCTCACCCAAGCCCTAGACCACATGGAAATAATAAAGCTTTCTGTAGCAGAAAAGCAAAAAAAACCCAAACTCTCCCAAGACCTCCTACAGCAGAACTTCTGGAAGTGGTTTCTAGCAGAGCACCTTAGAAGACCTCCACCGGGGGCAGGGGGTGCACCTGTGGGGCTCAGTCGGTTAAGCGTCTGCCTTCAGCTCAGGTCATGATCCCAGGGTCCCAGTATCAAGCCCCACGTCAGGCTCCCTACTCAGCAGGAATCCACTTCTCCTCTGACCCTCCCCCTGCTTATGCTCTCTCTCTCTTTCAAATAAACTTTAAAATTTTTTTTAAAAAAGAAGATCTTTATGGGGGATTTCGACACACAAAGTGGTCAGGAACCAGCACTTCCACTAATAACAGACACAATAAAGCAATGCACTGTTTACCGCTTCCTGACACGATGCTCGCACATGATTTTGCACAAGACAGACAGCAAAACTTTCCTGCCAGTGCTACGTGGCCTCCGTGGGCAGTAAGTGGAAGTCCTGGGTGTAGCATGCACACTGGAGAACAGCAGCAAGGCCGTGCTGCAGTGTTGGGAGGGTGCTGGGCGGCTGACTAGGCTCACTCACTAGCTCAGGAACATGTTCACAGCCCTGGCCTAGAAACATGCAGGATCCAAGTCCATGACACGGATCTACTGCCGATTTCTGCACATGGCTGGCTTCCAGGGCGGCTTGCAAACAGAACCATGGAGAAGTCCTTTAAGACCCATGGCACGGGTGAGGCCACCTCTTTGGGGGAAGTGAGCTAAGACCTCTGTACAGTTGTCATGACAAGAAGAACAGGCAGAGGTGCGAGTCCCCTGCAGATGGTCAGACTGCCGTGTCTCCCGCATGTACATGAAAAGACCACTCACTCTGCACCAGAGAAAGGCAAAGGCTAGTTTTGAAATAACCAAGAATCTTTTCCACAACTTTTGCCAGGAATTGCAGACTATAAACATGGCAGCCTCATTCCCAGGCCTAACAGATGTCAAGTGGGTGAGGGGTTGTAGCCTGGGGGGAAAGACAGAACTCACATAGAGGAAATGCTACTCACAGTGGAACAGCCACTGGCACAAGGTAGGGATTTACCCATCCCAGCGCCCTGAGCTCGGCCCCACAGAGGCATTAGTGAGCAAGCAAGATGTGGTCCCTGCCCCAGAGAGCTCACAGCTGTGTCCCCTTCTGTCCAGCCTTGGTGGCCTCAGACTCTCAGAGAAGGGCCGTGGCCATGCCAGTCAAGTGGCCCAGACATATGGCACTGATGTCTTCTCACCACTAAGCCCTCGGGTCTCAGTTTCCCCATCTGAAAATGAGGGGTCTGGCCAGATGAACTCAAAGGTCCATTCCAGGTTTAGAATTTCATCTCCTGGTCACATACCAAACATCAGCCTCAGGTCCCACATTGTGCTAAAATCCGGGGTCCTGAGGATGAACAAGACGTTGGTGTCTACACACCACATCTTCTTTATCCGTCCATCCATTGATGCACGCTTGGGTTGTCTCTGCAACTTGGCTACTGCAAATAACACCACAATGAACACAGGGGTGCACATGTCTCCCTGACTTAGTGTTTTCACTTCCTTTGGATAGATAACCTGAATTAGAATTTGCTAGATTATAGAGCATTTCTGTTTTTAACTTTTGAGGTTCCACCATACTGTTTTCCAGAGTGGCTGCACCAGTTTGCATTCCCACCAATGGGCACGAGGGATCCCTTTTCCATATATCCTCGCCGACACTTGTTACCCTGTATCTTTTTGATGCAAGCTCTTCTAACAGGAGCCAGGTGATGTCTCCGTGTCCAGACCCCTGAACCTTATCCCCTCCGTACAGACATGTGGCACATTGAATTATGTTGCAACTATGGTGCCTATGAACAGCCTCACGATATCCACACCGTCGCCTGGAAGTCCGTAGTCCCTCCAACTCCTGCCCTGCCTTAGGGAAGGCCACTGAGAGGACATGATCAACGGTTGACCTGTGAGGTGGACCCTGGTGATTAGGGCTCACTAACCCTTCCCCTGTCTTTGGAATGTGGGTCCTGCTGCCTTCCCTGCTCCCAGGAGCCACCCCCGGGATAGCCTTCAGGCAGATGTGGTGCTGGGACCACGTGAACTATCCATAGGACCAAGCCCCATTAAGGCTCTTTATAAACTTCTAAACCTCGGTGGGTGGATGCAGAGATCTACTCATCTCGTGGCTTCCCAAGACAAGCCCCACGTGTCCACCCCCTCTACTGCTCACACCTGGGAGGCTCCCGAGGCGCTTTCAGACCAACAACCTGGCCTTGGTCGTGTGACTCACTTCAGCCAACAGGACACTGGTAAATCTGATGCAAATCGAATCTTGAAGTGTTTCCAAGCCTCCCCCAGCTTCTCTGTGACACCACAAGAAGGGGCTGGGCACGTGCTGGAGGACCAGGCAGGAGCAGAACACCCCCTTCTCCCCTTAAGCCCGACCAACATGGGGGAAGCCAACCGGGTGACCCATGGACCCACCAGAAATGGAAACGGGCTTAATCCTCTATTATCATCATAATGAAGAACCTGGAAAGACAGGGCCAACCAGCCTTGGACCCGAGGAGTCAGAGCTGTGCAGGGTCCTCTGCGGGTCCTGCCGTGGCCTTGGGGGCAGAGGGAAGCGAGGACAGGACTCCTGATTCCCCCGCCACCCGACTTTGGGCTCAGCACCTCCGTGACAGCACCCTTGTTCACACATCACGTAAAATGTTCCATCTTCCCCTCTGACTAACAAGGACTTTGCCACAGAAACTGACTGGAAATACATTATACATGAGACACAGTTTCTGAACTGGTTGCAAGTGTTGTTCCAGGATATTTTTACTTCTCTTCAAACATTCCCTCTAGGGGTGAACTTACCTAACAAGAAGTTAAATGGAAATAGAAAAGAGTCTTGAAGGACTCCACTGGGCCCCATCCTGACGAGCCAGCCCAGGACAGGGTCCCCTCAGCCCTCTGTGGCTTCAGGGACTCGTATCTTCCCTTGAAACAGCCGAGCGATGTTACTGGAGCTCAGGTCCGCAAGGTGCATGTTTCAGAGAACCAACAATTTCCCCAATTGGGGGATTAAAAATGTGGATTCTGATCAGACCTGTCTTCAGATCCCAGCTCCACCGACCTGGAAAGCTTGAGACGCCCCAGCTTCTCATCTATCAAGTGGGGCTCCAGTTCGTTCTTTTAAAGGCAGACAGTGGTCACTCAGGAAATGCAAGCAGCTCTCAGACCCGTCACGCTTTAGGAACCCTCTGGCCAACAGAGAATTCAGATCTGGAAGATTTCTGAGTCAAGGATGGCATGTCTACGGTCACTGAGTTTGCGTGCCCCTTTTCACTGCATTACGTCTCTCAAATAAAAGACACCACTCCCTCCAGAACCCCGCAGGAAGAACCGCACCAGCCGCCAAAAAGGCTGGAAATCAGTCAATCCCTAATGGCAGGGATTAGAGAAAAAGGACCATCTTCACTCTTCTTCCAAGTAGTTAATGCATGACAAACATTGTGATCCCAAGCGACGTGGGTCTTTCTCTCGGTTCCAGTCCATTAATGCATTCAGTAGCCTCCTCTGAGGTCAAAGAAATGAGGGCAGAGTTTGAAGCCTTCCATTTATAAATGTGTAGAGTCAGCAAACAGCTGATGTCTACAGGCACAGGACACAATCACTTTTTTAAAAAAGAATCTCCCCCTTATGTAAGTAGCACATGCTTACAGCGTCAGTGAGCCATTGCCTTAATAATGCTGCATAACAAATCATTCCTAAATTCAGTGATAATCAGTCACACTTGCTCGTGCACCTAAAGGTCGACCGGGGGTCACCGGATCCAGTGGGTGTGGCTCTGAGCTCGAGGTGCGCTGGGGTCTGCATCCCAGGCTCCTTGCACCAGTGGGTTGGCCTTGGTGGTGTCAGAAGTTCAAGACAGCAGGGACACCCAGGACTCTGAAGACAGCAGCACACATGGCCGGTCCAACATGAGTGTGGGGGAGGGGACCTGCGCAATCACATGGGAAGGTCATGGGTTGTGACAGGCAGGGCTAGCTTCAGGGACGGGACCCGTGCAGACGCACATGACCCCACGGACACAGGGGAGGGGGCAGAATTGGGAACAACAGTATGATCTTCCTACTTGCCAAACGGGCTCTGTGCTGAAAACAGGTCCTAGCCGCTCCCCACCTCCTTCGACCCCGCTGGCGGGTCCCTGCTGCAGGGGACCTGGGATTCACAGCATTCAGGTGTACCTCACCCCATGCTGCTGTCTCTGGCCCCACAGGTGTGTTTCAGGTAAGTATGAAGGGGGAGGGGCACAGGTGGTCACTAGTGGTAACATGCGTGGCCTTAAAACCACCCTGTTCTTTCCAGATTAAAACCTGGCACACCCGCCCCCTCCCACCAGCCTGATTATACCCTAGGGAGCCTGACACCCCAGCCCCCCAGCCCCATCCACTCCTCCTCCTCTAAGTCCCAGGGCCACTGCTCAGTGGAGCGGGGGGAGAATTATCCACCCACCAGGGATTTTTAGAACCACAAATGTCAGAAACCCACAGCGTGGTTGGAGACGCGCTTGTGGAGTTTGGGGGGCAAGTTGGAGATGCACTCAAGTGTCAAAGCCAGAAGGGACATCCCAAATTCTGCCGCTGAGTCCCTTTCCCCTCAGGCAGGCTCAGCCAACACAAAACCATCACAGAATGTTGTCTGACTTGGCCTGAGGAAGGTGACATTTCATGGGCCCCCGGGGACAACCAAGTCCACGCTCTCATGAGCCCCGCTCACAAAGCCCACTGCTCCTCACGCTCCTGCCAACCTCAGTCTCCACGTCAGCTCCTTCCCTCCAACCCTTTCCTGAAGCTGGAGACACAGCTGGGCGCGCCCCCCCCCACCCCGCAGGTCAGCCTCCTCTACCCAGGGGCCCCGTGACAAGTCCCGCTCCCAAGCTGTCCTCCACCACGATCCACGGAGCCCGAGTCCCGCTCCAGCGGGAGAGCAGCATGTGAAGTGGCTCTTGCCACGGAAAATGAATCCCACGCGCACGCTGACGCGAGAATCCTACAGTTCAGACAATTACCCGGAGAACACATTTCCTGATAATTAGAGAGCTAAAAACGGATCCACTTTGAAAATCCCTTCCTTCCTCCCGAGAAAGCTGAGGAGGTGGTTTAGCAACAATCAGCCGCGGAGATACATCACATTCTGGGTGTTTGGGGGACAAGTTCCAAGAAATTTCTTGGAAGGTACAGCTCCCAGAAGGTGGCGGGGCTAACGAGACCCACTGGCCCTCCCCCACGTCCCCCGCAAGGGCTCCAGCGGGGGAGGCCACCGGCCACGGGCCACCTTACCTGCCTCGGCACTGGGCATGCACCCAGGGGTGTCGCAGGGCACTCCCAGCAGCCGCCAAGGATCAGGTGACACGCGGTGTGGGGCAGCTCAGAGCTGCACACACCTGTATCCTCTGGCTGAATCTCAGAGCAGGTGCACAGGGAGGGCTCTGTTCTCACCGCCCCCCGAGTTAGAGTTGCGCCGAGGGCGGGATGGATAATCAGGGGCAGGGGCAGCCTCCGGTCGCAGCAGAAGCCTGCGTACCCCACCACCTCTTCCGTGGAAGGGCTCAGAGCTGGCAGGGAGCAGACAGGGGTCAGGTTACTGCATAGACCCCAAGGAGGGCAGCAGGAGTGGACAGGGTAGGAGAAGCTGTCACTTAGGGACCTGCCGGGTCAATGGCAAGTGCAACAAAGAGTTACATGTGATTTTAAAAATACAAATCTGATGTAAGTAGTAAATGTAGTAAAATATAGTAAATATACATGTTTCAGGCTCGGTCCTCGAGCAGCACAGGACACGCAACCGGGCACAGCTGTAATACCTAAGAACTTGAAGTCAGTGTTTCCTGTCCTCGTGTGTCTACCACGGGCCCTCCTCCCTGATGTTTCCCACTAACGAGGAACAGCATCTGCATTCACCGGAGCAGCAGAGGCCATGGTGTGGCAGGGAAGGACCACATGAAAAGGACAAGAAACAAAAAAAGGTACTTGGAGTGTGTTTCCTGGAACAAAATGCCTCCATCTACCGTTGATAGAAACTTATGCAAACTGTATGTAAATTTACAAATGGTAATGCTAATTCCTGCCCAGCCTCTGTTCTTTCATGGCCTCCGCTTTGACCTTGGGATATAAGGAGGAGCCTGGCAGAGGCAGCCACTTGCCACTGTTCAGCCAGAGTCAGTGCTGAAGGGTGAGCCAGACTCATGAGATGGGTATGGATTATTACCCTGCAGGAGAATACAGGAGGCATATTCAGGACAGAAGGAGGGGAGGAATTGTGACAGACACTTAGGGGGCAGAATGGAAGCTAAAGAGGTTACTGGTGTCCAAGATACGATGGGGGAAAATAACTGACAAATTCATGAATCGCCCTTAAAACCAAATGTCATGTGTTTTCTTACATCATCCTCTACTCTGTATTGCTAATACTTTTCACATATATTTTCCTTACCTGACCACCCCTCCCTGCCGCGACCAACCAGCTGGGGAACTCTACCACACCGAGGGTCCAGGAAAACATGAATGGACAAGTAAGTAGCTGGGAAAATAAGTAACTGCTTCATTAAGCTCGCTCCTCCCATGAAAGGTGCCATTATGGAAGTAGAGAAAAAAAAAATTCAAAAGCGCACAGTTATTGTCCTTCATTAATGTTGGCAGAGTAGCTGTTTCTCTCCTATTCACCTAAGGCTCTGGGTTGATAAGTGGCTTCCCCATGTCCCATGTGCTTTGGACAGAGACTGGGGATGTTGGTTCCAGGCAATGGGCCCTGTTTTCTCGACCTGCCAGCTGCCACAGAAAGCAGGCACGGGCCTGACTGGGGAGCAGCAGTTGCTCTGCCGCAGGGCCTCCCTGGTTGTGTCACAGAGGCGTGCTAAAAACCAAGTGTTAGCACGTGCACACATGCCCGTGCATGCACATGTGACCGTGCATGCACACGTGACCGTGCGTGCACACATGACCGTGCATGCACACGTGACTGTGCATGTACATGCAGGCTTCCCAGACACACTTAGGGCCACTGTGACTGACCACCCATCCATTCACAACAACTCTCCCAATGCTTGGCTCCCCCTTCGACAACACTTCTCGCCCCAGTCATAAAACACTCCCAGTGACACTGTCCATCAGACTACAAAGCTGAATGGCAGGCTGAAACCTCAAAGGAAACCCAGCATCTAGTTTAAAACTTCCCTGAGCACAGCGCCAGCCAGGAGCAAAGGCTGCGAGGGAACCTGAGCTGGAAATGCCATCCATCATCACACGAAAGGAAAGAACCTCTAAGTCCAACCAGAGGGCACCTGCAAATATCCAGAACTGCCTGTCACTTTGATTGATGGCCACCCTTCTAATGAGCTCCTTTTATCCTTTTATCTCTGGAGGTTTCCAGCCAATATAAGGCTCCCTTGTTCCCCCCACCCCTCCCCTGACATTTGCCTTTTCGGGGAGACAGCGCCAGGGCAGGCACTGAGCCTCACTTGCCCCTTCCACTGCGTGACCAGCCGCACCCATGGGACCGTCCACCCCCAGGCGTGGAGCTCCGCACTGACCTTTCTCAGGAGGAAACAGATGCGCTCAATGTTCCTCAGCCGTTCCCTCTATCGGGGTGCACAGGAAAGAAGAAGAGGGGGGGTTAGATGCTCTGCTGAAGGAACATGAGCAGCCCCCGCAGTCAGCCCCCTGGGAGAGGAGGCGGAACCCCCCGAGGCCTGCAGGCTCCCACCCAGCAACTCCTAACCAGAGTTTTTGCTCATAGCACTCAATAGCAAAAAAACCAAGCAACAACAACAAAAAAAAACCCCACAAATAATCCAAATGAAAATGTGCAGAAGATCTGAACAGGTATTTTTCCAAAGAAGACATACAGCTAGCCGCAGGTATGTGAAAAGGTGGTGGTCACTGACGATCAGGGAAATGCAGATCAAAACCGCAGTGAGCGGTCACTTCACACTTGTCAGAATGGTGGTTACCCACAAGACAAGAGACAACAGGTGCCGCCAAGGACGCGGAGGACAGGGGACCCTCATGTGCTGTTGCTGGGAATGGAAATTGGGGCGACCGCTACGAAAACATTCGGAAGTTTCCTCAGAGAGTTAAAAAACAGAACTACTGTATCATCCAGTAATTCTACTTCCAGATGCCTCCCTGGAGGAGATAAAGTCACTGTCTGGAAAAGGTATCTGCACCTCTGTGTTCGTGGCAGCAACATTTATAATGGCCGGAGCATCCCTGGACGCAGGAATGGGCAAGGAAAATGTGGTGTATGTATATATAAATACACACCATAGTGTACTACATTACAGTAGACTCTCACACTCACGGTACGCACACAGGAATATTACTCAGCCATAAAAAGAAGGCAATCTTGCCATTGCCAACAACGAGGATGGACCCTGAGGGTTCTACACTCAGCAAAATAAGCCTGAGAAAGACAAGTACCCTATGATCTCGCTTCTACATGGAATCTAAAAACAAAACAAAACAACAGCAAAGCAAACTCACGGAAAAGGAGATCAGGTGTGTGGTTATGAGAGACAGGGAGCAGGGGAGAGAGAACTGGATGGAGAGGGTCAAAGGTACAAACTTCCAGTTAGAAGACAACAAAGACCTTGGGATGCCCTCGAGGCTGAGTCAGCCCTCCTGGGAAGACCACCCACTTTCTCCAGAGCACATGTGCCCCTGATTAGAGTCTAAGGTAAGGGAAGTTCTCTGCCATTGAGTCTATTTTTCTAAAGTGAGGGCATTTAGAGGAAGGAATCATTCCACTAAATTAGACACCAACAGTGCCCCCAGGCTAAGATGTTTCGAGACATCAAGTCCATCCCCGGAGCCTGGCTCAGGGCTGAGAGCAGGTGCCCGTGGCCAGGCGGGAGGTGATGGTCACATGATGGTTACACTTCATGCCTCTGCCCCTTTCCTGAAGTGACTTTCTTGTTTTCCAAAGCCCCTCTGAGCACAGCTGCGGTGACTGCCAATGCTTCATTATAACGCAATTTGGTGACCATGGATGTGATGCTAATGAACTTGCTCACGGATCTGAAGAAGACAGGTGGCTGGGCCACTTGAGCTTCCCTAATTGAATCATACCGTGATTCCTGTGCATCCGTTAAGCCCTGAGGAAAGAGCCCACATCAGGACAAATTAGTGTCCCCGTGGCTAGGAAGACAGACCATGTCCTCTGCAACAAGCCCCATGTGTGTCCACACACATGTGCACACACAAACCCAACACACCACTGGGCACTGAGGCCGCCTGCATGGAGAGTGAGGGGAAAGGTGTGAGGGGCCAGGCATGGATAGGGAATGTACTAACTCCTTCCCCGCAGGCTAGCTGTCTGGTGGCTCCCCTTACTTGACAGGGATACTAAAGGGTCCGCTGGTAAAGGCAGGGGAAGGGCTGAATGAGAAGCTAGGAGTAAAACAAGGCCCTCCTCCTCCCTTTCAACTCCTGGAAGGGGGTCCACCCCGACTGCCCGACAAGATTTGGAGCTCTAGGGGGTCTCCGACCCAGAGAGCCAATGGGCCTGGGGCTCGCTTGTAGAGCAACTGCTTGTAAGCTAAGTCCACCTAAAGCGGGGTCACAACCAGTGCTGTAGCTTCTCCAAGCCACCTGAGAGGGAGACGCAGATCCATGGGCTCTACGGAGCCCAAAAGACTGAACATGAGTTAATGAGGCATCCAAAGCATTTAACTTCCTGCTGGAGATGAAATCGTAAGAACCAAGAAAATACGTCTGCTACTCTTCCATGGAGGGTTTTAATGGATTTTTTTAGAAATCTTGGAGAAGAGTCCCTTCCCAAGGAGACTTCAGTCTGTCCATGGCTGGCAGGGTCCAGGTTCCTTGATTAAGTCATTACCCAGTTAGAAGTGTGGCTTTCGTGATAAGAGTGAAGAGCTGAGACCCAGCCTTCATGCTACACCTCACGCTGCAGCGTGCATTCTCCCTACTGTGAGCACGTACTGTGTATAGGCCGAGTGCCTACTGTGTGAAGGCTTTGTTCCCGCACTGACCTTCCCCAGAGGCATGTGTGTCAGTCCTATTCTCCAGTCCTATTCTGTCGGAACGACAGAACTTGCCATGGCTGGAGGGACGAGGCTCTGCAAAGCCATCTCTGATTTCGCCGATCGCCTGGGCTGAATTGGCAGGACAGAATGGGGCAGAGGACACATGTCTGCGCTAGTGTGTGCCTGGGTTCATTCAAGAAAGCCCTGGGTGTATTTGGTGAGCTCCTCTGAACACGCCCGGCTAGGAGGAGGGAAAGCAGGCTCCCTCAGACTAGAGCAGCTCAGGACACCTGGTGGGGACCAGCGGGGCAGGTGTGTGACACTGGTGCCAAACACTAAACATCCAGGAAGAAATGAGACCAGGGGAGGGTTTACCCTTCAGGTCTGGTGCTGCCAAGTTATCATAGGATGGGGAGACCGGCATATGGAAACAAAACGGATTTTAATGCCAAGTACGTGTCACGAAGCCTAAGAAGTTTTCAAGTTCATCTTAGGGATTCTTGCAACTTGCCACAAATTTCAGCTTCACACCATCAACTTTGAAAGGCTTTGGCACTATTTCACAGAACTAAAGAATCCGATGCCCAAGGATTATGAAATCAGGCATTAGAAAATCAAATGTTTGAAAGAGACAACGTTGAGGAGGCAGGTGGTAAGAACACGGCCTCTGGGGACAGGCAGACCTCCAGTCCCCGGCCCATTCATTGGAAGTAGGGTCCTCCTGTTCCTGCCAAGGCTGCTTTCCCCGTGCACTCCAGGGCACACGGGGACAGCAGCCAGATGGAATGGTCAGATCAGCGCGTGCTGAGCTTGGGGCCAAGGACCAGACAGCATCAGATTCCCCAGTGGGAGGCAAGCTGACCTCAGGCTCACAGAGCCTTTTGAGAGGAGCGGCAGGTATGGACATGGGCCCAGGGGCTCTGTACGTCCACCCACTCTGTGTGTCTCCCTCTGAGAGATCCGGCCAAGCGCAGCGGCAGACAGCCGCTAAGGGTCTCATACCCTGCCAGCAGGGTGGCCAACATGGAGCCTCTCTCCTTATTCAAGATGAATAACCAGAAACACCAGCACGAGGCCCTAAAGACTTGACCGTCAGAGCACAGCAGACCTTTCCCACCTGGCTTCTTGGGATCAAAATATTTCACTTTGCAAGATGCTATGTCAGGACCTGGTGGACCTCAGGAATGAGAGGGTTCCCCGATGCCCCTGAGTCAGGAGTGGAGGCACTTTATCCACTCCCCCCATCAGAACAATCCCTCCTCCACGGGCCCTGGCAACCCGCCTGGACGCCACCCCGCACCCCGCTGACACCCGCTACTTACCGCGTGAACGGGGTTACACTGGTCTATGGGGCTCTTAAAATCCGTCCTTAACTCATCGAAGGCAATGATCTGAAATGGAACGCGCAGAACCAAGAAGTTAGTGCAAAGGTGAATCAGTGCACCACGTCTCCCTGTAGATTTGCTTCAAAATGATATAGGAGGCAGGAAAAAGGTACCAGTGACCTAAGAATGGCCAGTAAGTGGTTGCTGTCAAAGCTGGTGATGGATGCCTGGGGCTGATGGTCCTCCTCGGTCTTCTTCGTATGCTTTAAACTCCCCGAAGTAGGGAAAGGGCAAGATACTGTTCAAGGGGCACGCGCCTGCCATGAGGAGACAAGGAAGTCCTACAGACCTAACGCAGTCTAGCGCATACACACAACACCGTACTCTAAACCTTAAACAGGCCAAGAGAGGAGCTCTTAAGTGATAACTATGTGTCAGGACAGAGGGGTAGCTAATCCTACAATGGGGACCTTTCTGCAACATTCCTGTATCATATCGATACATTATATATTTAAACTTATACAATGTTGCATGCTAAAGGTATTTATCTCAAAGGTTGTGAAGCCCCCAAGGCTTCACAGGCTTCCCTCGCTTCACAAAGACATGGAGACGGCACATGCAGGTGTGGATAAAGGCACAAGAAATGCAAACTTCAAGCTGGCGCTTTCCACTTCTCTCCTTGCATGAAGAAGCTGTTTATTTTCTATTTGTGTTTATTTTGGCAGAGATGCTGACTGGAAATGAGATGGACAGAAGGCAGGACAGAGGGAGAAGAAAAAGGCAAGAAAGCAGGATCAACGTTAACGGAGAGGACCCGCCCTCCAGCAGTCCACAGGATGGACAATCAGCCCTGAGCAGTCCCGTCTTCACAGACGGGTCGCTGGACGTGGGTCCTCCGCTTCATTCTGGACTCACAGCTCACCAGAGAGCACCGGCATGGAGGGCAGGTGTCTCTTGTCTCACCAGCACAGGGCTCAGAGTAAGTACCCAGTGGAGGAAACAACCTAGTTCCCAGCACAAAGCAGGTGTAATTTTTTAAAAATTTTTTTAAATTTATTTATTTGTCAGAGAGAGAGGGAGAGAGAGCGAGCGAGCACAGGCAGACAGAGTGGCAGGCAAAGGCAGAGGGAGAAGCAGGCTCCCTGCCGAGCAAGGAGCCTGATGTGGGACTCGATCCCAGGATCCCAGGATGCTGGGATCATGAAAAGCAGGTGTAATTTTAAAGCAATCACATGTCACCCTGATTTCACAACTCCTCCAGAATTCGGGGGAAATTCTAGTATAACCTGCAGTAAGTAGATGTATTTCTGCCTTACCCCTGTCCTTGAACCGTTACTGACAAGAACACATCTCTCACTGAGGGGGCTCTGGCCGTTCCTGGCTCCCTCTAATTAATACTGTCTCCCTTTCTCGAACTTACATAGGACTCCCTGAAGCTCCCGTCCACATCCTAAGCCTGAGTCAGCAAACTACAAAGCCAAATCCAGCCTGACACCCATTTTTGTCCAACCTGGGAGCTAAGAATGGTCTTTATGCCTGTCAAGTCATTGAAAAAAATCAAAAGAAGAATATTTCGTGACATGTAAAAGTTATATTCAAATTTCAGTTGCCATAAATAAAGTTTCATTAGAACACGGATGCATTCATTCTTTGCTACATCGTGTGTATTTTTCCACTGCACTGGGACAGTCCAGTTGTTGCAACAGACACTATATGCTCAACAAAGCCCAAAATAGTTTCTTTCTTGACCTTTACAGAAAAAAACTTGCCAACTCCTGGTCTACTCTTTTATTTTCCTTCTAAAGCCTTACCATCCAAGAAGGTAGCCACATTAAGCCATTTAAATTTTAATTTTAACTAGGTCAATTAAAAAATTCAGCTTCCACATTTTATTTGCTCAAAAACCACATCTGTTTGGTAGCTACTAAATGGTACAGACACAAAATATTTCCATCATCACAGGAAGTTCTGTTATATAACACTGCTTTGGAGACATATAGGATAAGTCAAATCACTCTAGCACAAGGAATCCCCTTAAGTATTGTCGGCTATCCTGAACCTGGCAAATCTTTGTTCTTTAAGCTAACTCTCTCCAACCTTTCTATAAACTGGCACTAAGCTGTCTCGTCATCCTGGTTGCCCTCTGCTGGCGTTATGGGTTGGAAATGTCCATACTAAAATGTGACCGTCAAAAGTAAGTGCCACATTCAAGATGAGGTCAGCTTAGCACAGAGAGCAAACATATCACCTCCTCTGTTCTGTAACCTATGTCTCTGTTAATGCAACCTGATAGCATTAGCTTTTTTGTTTCCACATCACAGCCCTGGCTTCATTCTGACCTTGCACTGCCTAAAAGCCCCAGATCTTTCTCATGGGCTCATTAAACTCAGTTTAATAATTCACATCATTCTGTATGCACATTGTTGGATTTGAAAGCCTAAGAGCAAGAACTGAACTTTATTCCTCTTTATCCCTCTTCCTCGCTCTTTGGTTTGGTCCATCAGTCCATTCTGCTGAGATACGATCTATCTCCCAAGCACAAATCCTAATGAATCTAATGTCCTCGATACACACATCCACGTTCACCCGGACACAGGTGCGAACTGATCAGAGACCAGGGCACAGCCCGAAGTTCGCCCTTCCTTGCTCCCACGAGGCTGGCATCAGCAACACTTCAGCCTGTTATTTATCCAATTACACAGACAATTCATCATATTTTGATCCAGAAACCTAAAGTCAATCCCCAGATGGCTTTAGAACCCCACAACCATTGGTGTTCCACATACCAGCCCAAAGAGGCAGGGAGCCCAGGAGGAAATGAGTCAGACCCCGAGCTGTGGCTGTGACTGTCCAGGTCCCATCCCCCCACCTCCCACGCCGACCCGTGCCATGTCTCTGTACAGGGGCTGGGAGGGGAGTCTGCAGCGAAGGTGCGTGAAGGATGGGGAGGGACCCTGGGGACTCGGAGCTGCTGAGTGCTTCTGAGAGCCAGGGCCAGGCCTGGAGGAAGGAGTGAAGAAAGGAGTGAGCTCTGAGTATGACTTCGGCCCCAGAGCTCCGTGACACAGCAGGCACTCAGCAGTGTTTCCCAGGCCAGTGCTGGCACTGGGCACAAGGAGGACAGAGGGGTCAGCATCCCCGCCTCCCGGAACCACTCACGAATCCATGCATCGCTCACGTGACAACTTGTTTGTTTATTACATGCTGGCCACACCGGGGCCCTGGGCTTCAAGTGCAGGCTTTTGATTGTTTAACCTTCGGCCACCCTGTGAAGTAGGTACTATTATTGTCCCCGTCTTAGAGGCCAAGAAGCTGATACCAAAAGTAGTTACAGTCCTTGCCCAAGATCACTGCTCTGGCTCCAGGATTCACACCAAGGCCTCTCTTGACACTGAACTCAGGGCAGTTAGCATTACAAGGCTCCGCCTCCCAAGACACGGGGAGGGGAGGAAGCAGGATCCCAAGGACATCCGGAATGAGCAATGGTGTCTGTGGAATGAAAGCAAGCTTCCAGGGGCTCCTGGAGGGGTTCAGTCAGTTAAGCGTCCAACTCTTGATTTCAGTTCAGATCCTGATCTCAGGGTCAGAAATAGAGCCCAGCATCAGGCTCCAAGCTCAGTGCAAAGTCTGTGTGAGATTCTCCCTTTCCCTCTGCCCCTCCCCCCCAACTCTCTCTCTATAAGTAAATACATAGAATCTTAAGGGAAGAAAGAAGAGAAGAGAAAAGAAAGGAAAGGAAAGGAAAGGAAAAGAAAGCTTCCAGAAGAAGTGAGAGTTAGGTCACCCTCTTCTTAGCACTCATTCATGGTCTCCCAGCCCCCACCTCCTGAGCAGGGTCCGAGCCCAGGGGACACAGGTGGTACAGTGGGCATGGCCCTGTGCATGCTGTGTGTTTAACTTCATAAGGAGCCGAGAAACTGCTTTCCCAAGAGGCTGGACCACCTCAGCGCACCGCCCCCCAGCAATGAGTGAGAAGCTTGGCATCCTTGCCAGCCCTGTGTCAGCTTGGATTTCTTCTACTTCAGCCATTTCCATAGGTGTGTAAAGGTGTCTCATTTTGTTTTAATTTGCATTTCTCCAATGACTAATCAGAGATATTGAGCATCTTTTCATGGGCTTAATCACCCCCTGTACGCTTTCTTTGGTGAAGCATGTGCTCAGATCATTTCCCCATCTTTTTGTTTTTAAGCTGTTTTCTTATTGATGATTTTTGAGAGCTCTTTATATATTCTGGATGCAAGTCCTTTGTCAGATATATGATTTGGCAATATTTTCTTCTGTGTGGACTGTCTGTCCATTCTTAGTAGCATGTTTCTCAGAGCAAATGTCCTCTTACCACTTCTTGGTTTATCCAATGTATCTCTTTCTCTTTTACTGATCAGACTTCTGGTATTGGATCTAAGAACTCCTAAGGCTATACAGATTTTTCTGGTTTTTCCTAAATAGCATTTTATTTATGGGAAGGTTATGATTTTTTAAAGATTTATTTAGAGAGAAAGACTGTGTTCACAAGATGGGAGAGGGGTAGAGAAAGAGGGGGCGAGAGTCTCAAGCCCCCACCCCACTGAGCATGGAGCCCAACGCCACGCTCCATCTCACAACCATGAGATCATTACCTGAGCCAAAATCAAGAGTCGGAAGCTTAACCGACTGAGCCACCCAGATGCTCCTCTTCATGGGAAGGTTTATTAAGATACAACTGCAATTTCTGCAATAGATGTAGGACTATTTGGGTCAACTCGAGCTCTTAGAGTTTGCAGGAACTGGCCCATTTCATCAAAACTGTCACCTTTACAGGCTGCACTTGAACTCAGGGGCCCCCCAGGCTGTTTCACTTTCTCTCGTAGGCCATCTCCTCTCCTTGTTTTCTCACCAAACTTGAGATGGAGGTTCCAACGAGCACAGACAAAGGCTGGAAAGGACAGCCGCAGATGAGCAGGGACAAAGCTAGAAGAGCAGTTCTCCCACCCGCTGAGGACCAGGGACTCTGGAGACCCAGGCTACATGGTGCCTCACCGGGCTGGGCCGGGAAGACAGGGCAGAAGCAAGGCCTGGGGTGGAAATCCGAGGTTTGCTGGAGACAAGAGGGAGACAGGAGGTCAGATGCCAGGACCTGGACATGTGCCGAGCTGGAGGCTCAGAAGAGGCAGAGGCAGGCCGGGGGAGCCTGCAGCCAAGTCAGGAAGGAAGGGGGTCACAAGCAGAGGAAGCACGTGGTGTGAGGCTATTTCTGTGAACACCAAGCCCTGTCTACGCCAACACTAGGCGCCAAGGTCCAGCGGCCCCCAGCCCCAACCTCCACAAGGTCACGGAGCAATGACTCACTGTCCACCAGAGCTCCCATGAGGGGCCTCCCCCGGGCTAGAGACGCCCCCTCCTGGCAGCAAATCAGCCCCAAGTGTCAGGCAGGAGCAGCAGGGAGCCACCTCAAGAGGTGGCGAAACACAGAAATACTCCAGAAGCATCTCAAGGAGCTTTCCTTCTTCAGGTCCATGTCGTGGATAACCAGGCAATTAAAAATTACCGTGCTTGCCTGAAACAGTTATTTGCTAAAAATAACCGTGCTGGACTACGGCAAAGCCTTCCTGGAAGAGTAAGAAAACGGCTGAAGTCTCAACCTGCAGAAGCTAATGAGTCCCCAGGGTTGCCTCACTGAGAGCTCAGCATTAGGAGAAGCCTCTTCTCTGGAACATTCTCTCCCCTGCCTCCACTCCACAGTGCCCTCTGGCTTCCAAAAGCTCTTACGTGGGTGAGCCCTCGGGACTGTGGGTCTGTGTCACATTATCTCACTGCAGTATTCGATCTGCTCATGCCCAGAGCACCCTGGAGAGGCATGCCCCCTCGAGTCTGGGCACGGTGAGTGGGCAGCGCCCCCTACCCCTGGAGCCCGTCCTGGGATCTAGAATCAGCTGTGCTCCACCCAATCCCATGTACTGTTTCTCTGAGGTCCACAGGCTAGGAAGGAGGTGCTGACTTCCTGAACATGCCCCGCCCTGTTCTTAGCCTCAGAACACAGCAGTGAGTGAGCTATGACCCTATCATCACAGGGTTTATCATGGGGACGGGCGGGGGGAGTGATAGGAAGAAACAGAACTGAGGCGCATCAGGGAAGACTCAGGGGAGGGGTCACGTCATCCAAGAGACCTGAGTGACCAGGAGGTGGACATGGAAGCTTCCAGAAGGAAGTAAGGCCGCAGAGGCCCCAAGAAGGGAATCAAGGTCTACAGCAGGGAGAGGCAGAAGGGTCACAGCAGCCACAGCCCGCCAATGGAGAGACAACAGGTGGTGAGGTCAAGAGCAGGGATGGGTCCAGAATCCCACCTCGAGGGGCTCCTGTAGCCACGCTCTGTGAGGTAGGCCCCCTCGTCCCTGGGCACTGTGGCCTCTGGGTGGCTTGCGGAACGGAGCATGTCTGCTGCTTGTGGCCTCTCAACTGACCCAGGGAGCAGCCTGAATGTGACAGAGGGACCATCGGTGACAGGCCAGTGCTTGTGAACCCAGCACCATCCACACCTACTTCTCGAGCCATCCTGGCTCGTCCAACTCAGGAAGCCACAGATGAATTTGGCTTCCCTACCCCAGAAAGCAACGGGACATTGGGAAAAGCAGGCCACAGTTTTCTAGTGGAAGAGGGCACGTGGCCGGGACCCCCAGAATTTCTGCCTACTGCCCCTGTGGTGTGTGGGGTCTGCAGGGTCTGTATTCAGGGTCTGTGCTCAGACCCCCATGGACAGTAAGGCCACCTGGGCCAAGCTCCTCTCTTGATTTCTCCCTGCTGTGAGCTAGACGACGACCCCTATCCAAAGTCTTGTCCTCAGACCTGGCCTTATCTGGAAGCAGGGTCTCCAGATACATCAGTTAGAATGAGGTCATACCTGATTACAGACCCTAAAGCCAGGGACACGTCCTTACAAGAGAAAAGGACACAACATTGCTGTGTTGCAACTCCAAACCAACGGGCAGCATGGCTTGTTGGGGACCACCACCAGCCAGGAAGATGAAGGAGAGCTCTTCCCTCCTTGACGCTCCACCGTCACCTTGACTCCAGACTTCCAGCTTCCAGAACCAGGCGTTCAAAGCCACCAAGACTGTGGGAGCCTGTGAAGGCACTCCGCTTGCACAACGTCTGAAAGTTCTGCTGTGACGTCATCGGGAAGAAATGGCTTTGGTTGCACCAGTGAATGTTGGTACGAAAGAAGTATTGCTAACCCAAAAAAAGTACTTCCCCAGGGAGGTGGGATTTACACGTGCCCCAAGCCACACTCAGAATGCACTTGTGATTTAGAGTAAGTCCAGTGTATGTTTTGTTTTTTTAAAGCAGGCTCCCCGCTGGAGCCAAGTGTGGGCCTTGAACTCAAGATCCCCGAGATCGAGACCTGAGCAGAGATCAAGAATTGGACACTTAACAGACTGAGCCCCTCAGGTGCCCCCCAGACCGGGTTTTTGTGTCCTCGTCATGTTTTGTCCCAAACACAGCAATTCCTACAAACCACAGCCCAAGGCTTTGTGAGGGTCAGGAGCTCCGTGGGATGGGAGGGGGGTGATGGATGGGAACAACTTGACTGCTTGTGACACGCACGTGGTTTAATGTCTCATCCTGGTTCTACGTGTCACACTGGTGCAGCTGTGAGTTCCAGTGTCCCTGATCACTGCTCCTAAGCTGCTCCAGGCAAGGATTTGCTACGACACATCTCAGCCCCTAGGAAGAAAGAGGCTTTGGTTCCACACTCGTAGATACCAGCTGCTTCCATGGTCCGCTCGGCTCCTGGCATCATGCAGCCTGTGAAAAAATGTTTCTGACACTTGACCTACTGCCCACCTCCTTTTCTAGAAAGGGTGCAGCATAAGGGGAAGGGCTTAAACCTGCACTCAGTGTCTCCATTTCTCTTCCCCGTGCTTTTTGCATCGGGCCACACAGATTCACCTCTTCCTACTGGAGAGTGAGAATGGTTTACTAAAGCACCCATCGGTATGAGGTGCCCTGTTAGGCATGACACAGCAGGCTTAGCACCCACACCCCTGCTTGCTAAGGACTCTCCATCAAATAAATTGCTTAATCCTTCCTGGCCAAGAGCTTAGAAAAGAAAAATATTTCAGACCAGCAGAGAGGGGGTCTTGCCCTAACCTCACCCCCATCTCATCTCCATTTCAGTCAGCATTCCCAAGAGAATTGGCTGGTGCAGTTACAAACGCTAATCAAAGATCTGCAGGGTGGACCAGCAGCCTGGGGACACAGGAGAGTTGATACTGCAGCGCCAGTCTGAAAGCCACCACTGCAGAATCCCTTCTTACTCAGGGGAGGTCAGTCTTTTGTTCTATTCTGGCCTTCAGCTGATTAGATGAGGCCCACCCACGTTATGGTGGATAAAACCTGCTTTTACTCAAAGTCACTGATTTATTGTTATTTTCTTTCTTAGTTATTTTTTTTTTCAAATCCAGTATACTTAACATACAATGCATTATTGGTTTCGGGCGTACATTAGAGTGATTCAATAATTCTCCACGTTATTCAGTGAGAATTATCCTAAGTATCATAAATGAATGAGAATTTATCCTAAGTGTAGTCTTAATCCCCTTCACCTGTTTCACCACTCCCTCAACCCACCTCTCCTCTAGTAACCACCAGTTTTTCTCTACAGTGAAGAGTCTCTTTCTTGGTTTGTCTCTCTGTTTCTTTGCTTGTTCTGTTTCTTAAATTCCACATATGAGTAAGACCATATTTCTCTGACTTATTGCACTTAGCATTATAATCTCTAGCTCCATCCATGTTATTGCAAATGGCAAAATTTCATTCTTTTTTATGGCTGAATAATAGTCTCTAGATAATTCTATCTAATTATCTATTCTATGGATATTCTATCTATACACCACATCTTCTTTATCCATTCATCTGTCAGGATGGACACTTGGGCTGCTTCCATATCTTGGCTATTGTAGATAATGTGGCCATAAACATTGGGGCACGTGTACATTTTCCAGTTAGTATTTTCATATTCGTTGGGTAAATAACCACTAGTGGAAATGCTGATCTTATCGTAGTTCTATTTTTAATTTTTTGAGGATTCTCCATACTGTTTTCCACAATGGCTGTGCCAGTTTGCATTCCTACCAAGCAGGCACAAGGGTTTCCCTTTCTCTGCAACCTTGCCAATATCTGTGTTTCTTGAATAGTTAATTTGAGCCATTCTGACAGGTGTGAGGTGGTACCTCCCTGAGGATTTGCATTTCCCTGATGGTAAGTGATGTTAAGAATCTTTTCATGTGTCTGTTGGCCATCTGCATGTCCTCTTTGGGAAAAAAAAATGTCTGTTTATGTCTTCTGCCCATTTTTAATTGGATTTTTTGGGGGTGTTGAGTTGTATAAGTTCTTTATATATTTTGGATACTAACCCTTTATCAGATATGTCATTTGCAATATCTCCTCTCATTCTATAGGTTTTCTTTTAGTTTTGTCAGTTATTTCCTTTCTGTGCAGAGGTTTTACATTTTGATGAAGTCCCAGTAGATTATTTTTGCTTTTGCTTCCCTTGCCTCAGGAAACATATCTAGAAAAATGTTGCCAATGTCAGAGAGATTACGCCTTATATTCTCTTCCAGGATTTTTATGGTTTTAGGTCTCACATTTGTCTTTAAACGAATTTGAGTTTATATTTAAAAAGATTTTATTTTTATTTATTTGACAGAGAGAGAGATCACAAGGAGGCAGAGAGGTAGGCAAAGAGAGAGGTGGAATCAGGCTCCCTGCTGAGCAGAGAGCCCGATGTGGGGCCCGATCCCAAGACCCTGGGATCATGACCTGAGCCGAAGGCAGAGGCTTAACCCACTGAGCCACCCAGACGCCCTGAGTTTATCTTTATATAGTAAGAGAAACTGGTCCAGTTTTATTCTTTTGCATGTTGCTGTCCAGTTTTCCCAACACCATTGATTGTCTTTCCCCCCACGGATATTCTTGTCTCCTTTGTTAAAGTTTAATTCGCCATCTCATCATCAGTTTATTTCTGGGACTACTCTGTTCCACTGACCTATGTGTCTGTTTTGGTGCCAGAACCACACTATTTTAATTACTACAGCTTTGTAATATAACTTGAAATCTGTAATTGTGATGCCTCCCACTTTGTTTTTCTTTTTCAAGATTGCTTTCTTTCTTTGGGGTCTTTTGTGGTTTCAGACATATTTTAGGATTGTTTGTTCTAGTTCTGTGAAAAATGCTGTTAGTATTTTCGTAGGGATTGCTTTAAATGTGTGGATTGCTTTGGGTAGTAGAGATATTTTAACACTATTTCTCTTTCCAGTTCATCAACATAGAATATCTTTCCATTTGTGTCATCTTCAATTTCTTTCATCTGTGTTTCTTAGTTTTCAGAGTACAGCTCTTTCACCTCCTTGGTTAGGTTTATTCCTAGGTATTTTACTATCTTTGATGCAACTGTAAGTGGGATTATTTTCTTAATTTCTCTTTGTGATGTTTCATTATTTGTATAGAAATGCAACAGATTTCTGTATATCAATTTTGTATCCTATGACCTTACACAATTTATCAGTTCTTTTTTTGGTGAAGTCTTTAGGGTTTCCTATATGTAGTATCATATCATCTGCAAATAGGGAAAGTTTTACCTCTTCCTTACCAATTTAGATGACTTTTATTCCTCTTGTCTGATTTCTGTGGCTAGGATTTCCAATAATATGTTGAATAAAAGTGGTGAGAGCAGACATCCTTGTCCTGTACCTGACCTTGGGAAAAAAGCTCTCAGTTTTTCCCCATTAAGGATGATGTTTACTGTGGGTTTTTCATAGATGGCATTTATTATGTTGAGGATATGTTCCCTCTAAACCTACTCTAAACCTACTTTGTTGAAGCTTTTATCATGCATCGCTGTGGCACTTTGTCAAATGCTTTTTTTTGTGTTTATTGAAATGATCAGACATTCTCTTATCCTTTCTCTTTTTTTTATTAAATTTTAAAAAATTTTTAATAAACATATAATGTATCTTTAGCCCCAGGTGTACAGGTCTGTGAATCACCAGGTTTATACACTTCACAGCACTCACCATAGCACATACCCTCCCCAAAGTCCATAACCCCACCACCCTCTCCCGGCCCCCCTCCCCCCAGCAACCCTCAGTTTGTTTTGTGAGATTAAGAGTCTCTGATGGTTTGTCTCCCTCCCGATCCCATCTTGTTTCATTTATTCTTTTCCTACCCCCCAAACCCCCCATGTTGCATCACCACTTCCTCATATCAGGGAGATCATATGATAGTTGTCTTTCTCTGATTCACTTATTTCACTAAGCATGATACCCTCTAGTTCCATCCACGTCATCGCAAATGGCAAGATTTCACTTCTTTTGATGGCTGCATAGTATTCCATTGTATATATATACTACATCTTCTTTATCCATTCATCTGTTGATGGAATCTAGGTTCTTTCCATAGTTTGGCTATAGTGGACATTGCTGCTATAAACATTCGGGTGCACATGCCCCTTCGGATCACTATGTTTGTATCTTTAGGGTAAATGCCCAGTAGTGCAATTGCTAGGTCATAGTGTAGCTCTATTTTCAACTTTTTGAGGAACCTCCATGCTGTTTTCCAGAGCAGTTGCACCAGCTTGCATTCCCACCAACAGCACAGGAGGGTTCCCCTTTCTCCGCATCCTCGTCAGCATCTGTCGTTTCCTAACGTGTTAATTTTAGCCATTCTGACTGGTGTGAGGTGATATCTCATGGTGGTATTGATTTGTATTTCCCTGATGCAGTGATGTGGAGTACTTTTTCATATGTCTGTTGGCCATCTGGTGTCTTCTTTGCAGAAATGTCTGTTCATGTCCTCTGCCCATTTCTTGATTGGATTATTTGTTCCTTGGGTGTTGAGTTTGCTAAGCTCTTTATAGATTTTGGATACTAGCCCTTTATCTGATAGGTCATTTGCAAATATCTTCTCCCATTCTGTCAGTAGTCTTTTGGTTTTGTTGTTTCCTTTGCTGTGCAAAAGCTTTTGATCTTGATGAAATCCCAATAGTTCATTTTTGCCCTTGCTTCCCTTGCCTTTGGCGATGTTCCTAGGAAGAAGTTGCTGCGGCTGAGGTCAAAGAGGTTGCTGCCTGTGTTCTCCTCAAGGATTTTGATGGATTCCTTTCTCACATTGAGGTCCTTCATCCATTTTGAGTCTATTTTCGTGTGTGGTGTAAGGAAATGGTCCAGTTTCATTTTTCTGCATGTGGCTGTCCAATTTTCCCAACACCATATGTTGAAGAAGTTGTCTTTTTTCCATTGGACATTCTTCTGCTTTGACGAAGATTAGTTGACCATAGAGCTGAGGGTCTATTTCTGGGCTCTCTATTCTGTTCCACTGATCTATGTGTCTGTTTTTGTGCCAGTACCATACTGTCTTGATGATGACAGCTTTGTAATAGAGCTTGAAGTCCGGAATCGTGATGCCACCAACTTTGGCTTTCTTTTTCAATATTCCCTTGGCTATTCAAGGTCTTTTCTGGTTCCATATAAATTTTAGGATTATTTGTTCCATTTCTTTGAAAAAGATGGGTGGGATTTTGATAGGGATTGCATTAAATGTGTAGATTGCTTTAGGTAGCATAGACATTTTCACAATATTTGTTCTTCCAATCCAGGAGCATGGTCTTATCCTTTCTCTTACTGATGGGATGTATCACATTACTTGACCTGTGAATGTTGAACCACCCTCGAATGTGGGAATAAATCCCCTTTGATCATGGTAAATGATTTTTTAACATATTGTTGGATTTGGTTTGCTAATATTTTGTTGAGGATTTCTGCACCTGTGTTCATCAGGGATATTAGCCTGTAGTTCTCTTTTTTTTGTGGTGTCTTTATCTTTTTGGTGTCAGAGTAATGCTGGCCTCATAGGATGAATTTGGAAACTTTCCTTCTTTTTTTTTTCTAAATTAGTTTGAGAATAATAGGTACTAATTCTTCTTTAAATGTTTGGTAGAATTCACCTGGGAAGTCCTCCGGTCCTGGTCTTTTTGTTTTGGGGGAGTTTTTTGATTAATGATTCAATCTCATTGCTGGTAACCAGGCTGTTTAAATGTTTGATTTCTTCCTGATTCAGTTTTGGGAGGTTATATGTTTCTAGGAATATATCCATTTCTTCTAGGATTACATCCTTTTATTTTGTGAATCCCTTGACTGGTTTTTATACTTATTTTTATTGCCTTATGCTTCCTACTGTTCTTCTGCTTATGATCTTTCCTATCCACTCAAAAAGTCCCCTTTAATATTTCCTGTAGGGCTGATTTAATGGTCATGAATTCCTTTAACTTTTGTTTGGGAAACTCTTTACCTCTCCTTCTATTTTGAATGAGAGCCTTGCTGGATAGCATATTCTTGCTGGCATGTTTCTCCTTTCACTACTTTGAATATAGCATTCTACTCCTTTCTGGCCTGCAAAGTTTCTGCTGAGGAATCAGCTGAGAGCTTTAGGGGGGTTTCCCTTGTATGTAACTGCTGTCTTTTCTCTTCCCACTTTTAGAATTCTCTTAATCACTGCATTTTCCCATTTTAATTATTATGTATCTTGATGGTGACCTCCTTGGATTGGTTTTGGTGGGAGCTCTCTGTACCTCCTGGATCTGGATTTCTTTCTTTCCCCAGATTTGGGAAGTTTTCAGCTATTATTTATTCAAATAAATTTTCTGCCCCCTTTTTCTTTCTCTTCTCCTTCTGGGATCCCTATAATGTGACTGTTATTATGCTTGATAGTGTTGCTGAGTTCCCTGGCTGTATTCTCATTTTGCATAATTTTTTTTTTTCTCTCACTGCTCAGCTTGATTACTTTCTAGTACTCTGTCCTCCAGGTGGCTGATCCATTCTTCTACTTCCTCTTGTCTATTATTTATTTCAGGTTGTGTATTTTTTATTTCATTTATTGAGTTCATCATCTCTGACTGGTTATGTTTCTTATCTCTTTTTTGGTGTCTCACTGAGGTCCTCCACTCTTAAATCTAGTGTGTATCTTTATGACCTTTACTTTCAATTCCCTATCAGACATATTCTTATCTCCATTTTGCTTAGGTCTGTTGCTGTGATTTTGTTCTCTTCTTTCATTTGAGACACATTCCTCTGTCTCCTCATTCTGTCTATTGCTGTTAGGAAAGTCAGCCATGTCTCATGTACTTGGAAGTAGCGGCTTTATGAAGAAGAGGTCCCATAGTGCAGTGTACCCTTTCCCCTGAACCTGGCATTTCAGGGCATCTCCTCTGTATGTTGTATGCACCTTCCTGTAGTGGCAGAGCTGTGTTTGCCTTCAGTCCTGCCTGTGATGGCTCTCTGCCTGTTGTGGGCAGAGTTTGGTCCCTGTGGTGTTAGTGGGCCAGTCTGGGGCTGCCCTAGGCTAGAGTTGAGTCAGACCAGGTGTTTACCAGAGATGAAGTAGCCCCAAACCACAGGCACTTTCCCTGTGTTGTCCCCTGAGCTTTTGGTGGTAGGCGGGGCCTGCAGTCAGACCAGCTGCCCACCCCCAGCCCACTGCTGGGGTCACAGTCAGACTGGCCTATGGTTCTCCTCCCCTCTCCCTTTGGCAGAACTCACTCTGGAGTGGGGCTGGCCCCTGTCTGGGCTGCTTGCACACTCACCTGAAGTGGGGCTGGTCCCCATCTGGGCTGCTTGCACACTCACCCTGGAGTGGGGTTGCCCCCCATCTGGGCTGTTTGCACACTCACCCGGAGTGGGGCTGGTTCCCATCTGGGCTGCTTGCACACTCATCCTTGGAGTGGGGCTGGCCCCTGTCTGGGCTGCTTGTACACTCACGCTGGAGTGCAGCTGGTCCTCATCTGGGGTGCTTGCACACTCACTCTGGAGTGGTGCTGGCCCCGATCTGGGCTGCACGCATACTGCCAGGTTTATGATACTGCTTTGGATGGATTCTACAGGGGTGTATTAGAGGGGGAGGTGCTCGGGAGAATGCAGGGGCGGAGCACAAAATGCCAGTAATATGTTGTGGGAGGGGACCTGCAGCCATCCAGGAAAACTGCTGCAGAGGCTGGGGTAGAAGGGGCAGGTCTGAAGATGAGGACAGGGGTGGAGCCAGCTGTTAGCAAGCTAGGTGGACACTGTTGGTGCTGCCGTGGTTCCCATAGGTGTCCTGTATCTAGGCCGGCAGTGGAGGAGGGAAACAGCTCCTGCCAGCCCTTTTGCTCTTAGAGAAGTCTCACAAAGACCCCTGCCCCTCCAGCATGCATTCTTATATTAACAAATAAGCCTCCTCCTCGTGTACCCCAGATGTTTTTCAAACTGCTGCTTCTGTGCTGTATCTCAGAGGGGCTGCTGGTTGTTCCATCTCTTTAAGGACAGGGATTCAGCTTCCCCCCACCCTCCCAGCTCTCCCAGAGCTTGCTCTCTGATTTTTAAAGTTCCAGGTGTTAAGTCCCACTGATTGTAAGAACTGGTGAAGTTGGGCCCCTCTGGGTTTCAAAGCCAAATACTACAGGGATTTGTCTTCCCAGTTGGGCCCCCCATGCCTGGCTGGAATCTGCTCCTCTTCCCTGCCCGCGCCTGTGGGGCCCTCCCTCCAGCGGACAGTCTCAGGCCCGTTTGGTTCCCAGCTGTCTCTGCCCGTCCTACCCTCTTTGATGTGGACTCTTGTCTACCTTTAGCTGTGGAGAGGCTGTTCTGCCTCTTCAGGTCATTTTCTGAGTCATTTAGGCTGACGTGGGTATGATCTAGGTGTCCCCATGGGACAAGGTGAGCCCAGGATCTTCCTACTCCACCATCTTCCCTGGAAGTCCCTCAGAGTCACTATCTGACTTTTTCATCTCATCCAGAAACACTGTCCCAGGAACATGCAGACTAACACTGACCACATAACCGGGCACCATGGCCCCATCAAGCTGATGCAAAATTAAGCACCCAAACCTCCAGTAGCTAGGACTGTTGCAGGCTCTGGGGCATGTTGGGACCTGGCCAGCAGGTGCAGCTGGAATAGCAGGACAGAATTATGCCCCCAGCAGGTGCTTTTCCCATGGGAGAAACCATCGTGAATCCTGGCATCTGTCAACGAGCTCATTTTAGGAAGGAGGCTACCCTAAAATAACTTGGAAAAGGTGTGTGATCCAAGCTGCTCCACTTAGGGACAAAGACCCTAAGGACCAGAGAAGAAAAAGGACTTTCAGGACACTCTGCCCCCCACAGCACACACGGCGGTGGGGGGGTGGGGTACAACTGTCCCAGGAGCAGTGGCAGTCCTCCTTACAAATGGGGACTCCCTGAGCTGTGGGCTGCCAGGAAAAGGCCCCACAGAAGGATGCCCAGGCCAGGAGTTCTCCGAGCAGGGCCCAGGGTGGGATGGATGATCTTACAGCAAGTGCACGTCACCAGCCCACTTCACAGCCCTCACCACCGGTGTGTTCACAGACGGTGCAGAGCCTGCGCTTGCCAAAAGGGCATCACGTGCAAGTCATGGACTTGAGTTTGGGTCCTGGCTTTGCTCTTGACTATGTGATGTTGGGCAACCTCTTTGCTCCCCGCCCCCATGCCTCGTTTTCCTGATGTGCAAAATTAGCACTCTGGGTTAGATCAGCATTTCTGAACACAGGAGAGGAATGGCACGCATTTCAGATTGACTTCAGGGGAGCTGTCAAAGCACACGGAGGCAGAGGCCCTGTGCAGGATCTGCTCAACCCAAACCAGAGGGGAGCTCTACTGGGGCTCACTGAGAGGGACCCCTCCATCCAGCTCTACAAGCGTCCTGGAGAATGCTACCCCACCAGGCCACCTGCACCATCCCTCAGACAATCAAAGCCCAACCTAAGAGCCTCTTTGGGAACTGCAGACCCAAGCCACAGGTTCCTACTTGGCCTCTGACCCTTACCTCCAGATACTGTTCATGGAGATGCCACTTTAAGTCTACGCAAATACAAACATCTTCAACATAGTAGCCTCCATCTCTAGACCCGAATTCGGAAACACAGCTTTGACCTGAAAAGTTAGTCCTAGCCCAGGCCACGTATGAGAAGAACACGAAGGACACGTGTAAAGAGTCCCGCTGCGGTCTCTAGGACACCATGCACTAGGAGAGGAGAGCCTTCTGTTCACTGCTGCTGTGCGATGGAAAACGCAGAGGCTGTCCTCTGCCCCCATTCCTGGCACAGAGCTCCTAAAATCCTTCTCCTCCCCCCCAGGGATAAGGGTACTAGGAGCATCTTTTGTTCTAAGGAGGCAAATCTGAGTGGGCTCCTGGATGGCAGCTGGGTGCCAGGAAGCCCGAGCCATGATTGGAAGCTTGGGATTTTCAAACTCACCCCCCCCCACCCTCTGGAAAGGGGAGAGGGTGGAGGGGAAGTGAGAGTTGGTCACGCCTATGTGAGGAAGCCTCCAGAGAATCCCAATAGCTCGGGGCTCAGAGAAGCTTCGGAGTTGGCGAGCACATGCACACTGAGAGGGTGATATGCACCCCAACATCACAAGGACAGATGCTCCTGCATTTGGCGCACCCCAGACCTCACCCTATGGATCTCTTCATCTGGCTGTTCATCTGTATACTTTCCCAAATCCTGTAATAAACTGATGAGTGGGTTTCCCTGAGTTCTATGAGCTGTTGTAGCAAATTAGTCAAACCCAAGGAGGGGTCTCGGGAACTTCTGATTGGTAACCACGTCGGGCAGAAGTTGTGGGTCACCTGGAGACCTACCTGCCACCTGCTGTTGGCACCTGAAGTGGGGGACGGTCTCACAGGACCAAGACCTTCCCCTGTGGGGTCTGTGCTGTCTCCGGGTAGACAGTAGCAAAACGGAGTAAAATTGTAGCCCATGCAGCTGCACGGGAGAACCGTGGTGTGGGAGAACCTCGGTGTGGGAAAACCTCCACCCATCATCAGGTGACCAGAGTGAGGTGTTGTGTGTGAGCAGGAGGGGAGACACCACAGGGGGGATGAAACCACGTCTTTCTTTTATGGCTGCCTCCCCACACCTGGATTGGGGCCAGGCACACCGAAGTTGCTCAGTAAGTGTCTACTGAGAAAATGAATGAATGAATGAGTTTGCCCGTCTTTGTATCCCTGGCCTAGCATTTGTGACAGCTGGTAAATCAGTGCACGAACAAATGTGAAGGACTTCTACACTTCTCAAACCACTTTCACAAATACTTCATTAGCTCATCGCAGCCGTCCAGCCAGCTCTCCCTGCAGACAAAGCAGGGGACGTCCTGCTACCCCTCACCGTCTTCCTAGGGTAGATGTGTGTGCTTAAGGACAAATTTTCTCTGCATCCATGTTGGAGCCCTGGGAAATCTAGGGTCCGGGAGGGCAGTCCCCCGAGGCAGGTCTCGGATTCGGGGCTTCCGTCCACACTCGCCAATTAACTAGTGATTTACCCACATTTGGGAGTGTGTAAGGATACTCCACCTTATAAAAAAAATATTTTGGGTGGTTTATCAGAACTATATAAAATAGTGGAAAAACCAATGAAAATAAAAATTACGGTCAGAAAATAATTTAACCTGAATGAAATTTTTAAAAGTTGTGAGGGGGAAATACACATACACCAGAAGACCCCAGGACTCCAAAGAGCCAACAATTAGGATCCCCACTTACCCGAAGCAAAAGCGGGAAGAGAAACCCGGGGCACAGCTCTCAACATCATAAAAAAAAAAAAGGGTGGGCACTTGTCCAAGGAAACAAATTGCCCCTCAACACACACACCTGAAATTGCTCACGGCACAGATCTTAACCCAGCAGAGGACACAGCACGGAACCAAGAGTTGGACTTTTTACTGTAGCCTCCCTCAAGAGTGGCTGAGAAAAAGCACCAATGTGTGGCCCAGAAGAAACTGTTGATGGGGCAGGCAGGGTGTGTGTGCTTCCGTAATCTCCCACTAACCTACCTTCCCCCCAGGGGCCGCAGCAGTCAGAGCACAGGCAAGAGGAGGCTGGGGTCCCCAGCAAAGACCAGGCTGCTCTCTCCTGCCTGGATGTCCTTTTTCCTTCCACCCGAAGGTGAGTCTCCATTTATCCCTCCAGATGCCTCTCCGCCCTTCTCCTTCCTGCTCTCCAAAGAGTGCACCACCTGGCCCTCCTCGCCTGCTGGCTGTTCATCACTCTGGGCCAATAGGAGGTGCCCGAGGGAGACCACAGGGTCCTAGGGGGCACCTATTCCCCTTTCCCTTCCTGCCAGACAGTGGTGGCTCAGACTCTGTGTTCCTCCAGTCAAGGACACCCCCGCCTCCATGGGAACCGCCCCCTCCCCTTGTCCCTTCAGACCTGGGGTGGGAGCCACCTACCCCTTGGCCACACCTCCCTAAATGACCTTGGGAGCTCTCCAGGATGGCTCCTGGGGAAGTGCTCTCTGTCTTACTGGGACCCTAACTGAGGCAGGAGCAGGACCCTGAGAGCAGGTCAGTTGCTTTTCCTAACAACCGAGTAAATACAGACTCTGGATACATCCCAGCACGTGAGTGGATGACTGGTCCCTGCCTCAACATCCTAGCCACAGGGCACAGAATTACTTCACCTGGGAAATTTCCAAAGCAAGCACGACCAGCGACTGGCTGCTCTCGCCTCTCAGCAGAGAATTTTGTTTGTTTCAACCCCAATCACGCGGCTGTGGGATATTCAGTTTTAAACAGCACAGCCTCCCCATGAATTCTCCAGGCTGAATTATTTATACGTCGTGTCCCTAAATAACTGAGGCCAGTGACCTGCTCTGGGTAGTTACTGGTTATACACGATGAAACTTTACAAGATGTCTGACGATTCTGGTTTTATGTTTTTAAAGATTTTATTTAGGGGCACCCAGGTGGCTCAGTCATTAAGCATCTACCTTCAGCTCAGGTCATGATCCTGGGGTCCTGGGATCGAGCCCCACATCAGGCTCCCTGCTCAGTGGGGAGTCTGCTTCTCCCTCTCCCACTCCCCCTGCTCGTGTTCCCTTTCTCTGTGTCAAATAAATAAATAAATAATTTTAAAATCTTTTAAAAAACCACAAATATTTTATTTATTTATTTATTTGTTTGATTGGGGGTGGTGCATGAACAGGGGGAGAGGCAGAGGGAGAAACAGAACCCCCCAGAGGTTTCCTTCCTTGAGAATGGCAAAGGCCAACTAGAGGAAGGGGACACATTCTGTGCCAGCCCAGCTGATAGACCAGCGAAATATTGGCTGCTGAAATGAATGATCAGCCAGGTTCCGTTTTCTTCCTTCGGCGCTGCTTGGCCAATCACATCCAAACTGGGAGGACCTCGCTGTTAAATGGTGGGTATTTTATGAGCCCCAGCCTGGGCATTCCATGTGTCTCTTCCTTCAATCCGTGGGTCTGCATTTCTCAGATCAGTGTTGTACATGGGGAGCAATTGGGTGTCAGGCATTTCTACATCTTTACAAATCGGTTGTACACACTTCTCGCAGGACTGCACCTGTCGCCGTCCCCTCTGTGGACGTGAAGCTGTGTGAGCTCCGTGTAAACACTGGGTGCCGATGCTTTGTGCCGCATGTCAGTGTTCCCCCTTCCAGGCCAGATACCCGTTTCAATCAAATAAGGCTCCTGGGTTAAAGCCCTTCTTGTTTTTTTACCTGAAGCTCAGAGATTCGGAGCTCCTTTTAGGTAGTCTTGATGCCTGCCTCCTTGTTCTGGAGTTTGTTGTTGTTTTTAGGTAGAGAGCATGTTCCGTGTGCTGCTGATTCATCTTCCTTCTTCTCCCTCTTGGTCCTAAGCGACGAGTGGCCTTAATAGACACTTCACTCAGCCACTGTCTGAAGTCTTGTTCTAAAAACAGAATCAGGGGTGCCTGGGTGGCTCAGTCAGTGAAGGGTCTGCCTTCCTCTCAGGTCATGATCCTGGGGTCCTGGGATCGAGCCCCGCTCTGCCTGCTCAGCTTCTGCCCGGTTGGTCTGGGAGGATGGGAGCCAGGCGTCCCACAATCCTCATGGGTGACACAACGCACGTCAGCAGTCCCAACCCCACCACTTGGTGCAGGCTGGCTTGATCCTGCCTCCCTGGGTCTGATTTCTGGAAATCCTGAGAGATGCCCCCATGCGGGACTCTGCTATCTTTCCTGCTCCCTCTGCATTTATGTGCTTTGTACAGCTGTGATGCCTTCTCAGCCACCTGGCCCCATAGTGACCAGAAGGAGCTGTCAGACAACACTGCTTAGCCCTTGCCTACTGCCAGCCCTCAGCCTTGAGTCCATACCCCGAAGACCATCCTCCTGCAGTGGACAAATGAATGAAGCCCAGCTGACTGCAAAGGAAAGGATGGCCTGGGCAGGACTCAGGTGCCAACCTCCCCGCTAAACTCATCAGACCCACTGGTGGGGGCACAGATCAACCAGCAGCCCCCCAGGGACTGCAGTCCACCACCTCGTGTGCAGTCCCAGGCTAGGAATCCCAAAGTGACCCCCACCACCTTGCTGATCTGCCTTGGTACGGACACTGTCTGCTCCAGCCTCTGGCCATGGGCCACAGACCTGGAAGAGAGGTCTGGGTGAGGTCACAGGCCAGCTCTCTGCTTTCCTCTCAAACCCAGAAATCACTGATCAGACTCCCAGGCCAATACTTCTGCTTTGCAAGAAGAGGCAGGAGGTCAACAATTCCATGAAAGTTTCCCAACCACGCCACAGACTAAGGAATGCAAACACAGGTAGCAAAGAGATGTTATTCTACACATATCAGATTGAAGGAGAAATTTAATTTGTGCTGCATACACGGCTGTCGGGGAGGCAGGAGATGGAAACCTGCTCAGTGCTGCTGAGAACGTGAACGCATACAGCCTGGTAGTCCCAATCTGCAAAGCCCGCAGCCAGCACCCCCTACTCTCAGGGAGCCGCTCATTGAAATGAAGGCTCCACCACAGAGCAGAGGTCCAAGTGAAACACGGGCAAAGCACTGGAGAAACAGTAAGTGCCCAGCAGTAGGAGGAGGCGGAACGGGCCGTGGCATGTGTGCAGCCTGGGGTCCGAGCCATGTGGAGCCTAACCTGGAGGGACTTCCTGGCTGCTACTTGGTGAGAAAAGCCAACTGCCGAGAAATGGGAAAGCAAAACCAAGATGCACACTAAGTATTCGTGTTTGTAGATGAGCATGAGCATGGGGGAGCCTGTGAAGGGCAAACGCCAAGCTGTTACCGCTGGTGCCCTGAGCACAGTTGGGGTGGGTGGGGGATGCTGGCGGGCACTGTGGCTGGAGGGGGCAATTATGCAAAACAGCAACAAAAACCACAGTTTAATTCGTGGTAGGAAACACAGAACATAGATAACCTATCTGATTCCATTTATGTACAATTATGCATGCGTGCGCTCACAGAAAGATACATGGAAGTCATCACGGAATGCTGATGGGCCCTATCGCTGGATAGTTTCCTCACACCAGTCCCGTGCTATTTGTATTTTTATAATAAGCATAAAATATTCATATAATCAAGGAAATACCCTGCAAAGCTATTTTACCGGGCTTTTTCATTCCCCTGCTTTCCTATCATCACTCCAAATGCATCATTTCCGGCCAAATACACTGCAGCATGGCAGCAGCCGGTGACAGCACTGGGCTCTCCTTCATTAGTTCTGAGCTGTGTGCGTATGTGCGCATGTGCGTGTGCGTGCTTGGGTGTAAGTGTCTGCCTGCCTGTATGTGTGCATGTGGGAGTGCCTCTGTGTGCATACATGTGTGTGCGTACCTGCCTGTGTGTGCCTGCTCTGTGTGCATGCAAGTACATGTGTGTGCATGCCTGCCTTTCGTTGTGCCTGCCTCTGTGTGCATCAATGTATAATGTGTGCATGCATGTAAGTGTGTGTGCCTGCTCTGTGTGCATGTACATGTCTGTGTGTGAGTGTCTGCCTACCTGTATGTGTGCATGTGGGAGTGCCTCTCTGTGCATGCATGTATGGGTGTGTGCATGCATGTGTGTGTGCCTGCTCTGTGTGCATGTATGTACAGGTGTGTGCATGCATGCCTGCGTGTGCATGTGTGTATTCGTGTATGCACACGTGTTCATACCTGTGTGTGCCTGTTCTGTGTGCGTGTGTGCATTCATGTCTGCACATGAGTGTTCATGTCTGCATGCATGCCTCTGTGTGCATGTGTGTGCATGTGTGCATGCGTGCATGTGTGGCCATGCATGTAAGTGTGTGTGCCTGCCTGTGTACACATGTCTGCACATGTGTGCATGCATATACATGTGTGCATGCCTGCCTGTGTGTGCCTGCATGTACGTGTGTGCATACCTGCCTCAGTGTGCCTGCCTGTGTGTGCATGCATGTAAGTGTGTGTGCATGCCCGCCTGTGTGTACACACCTGCCTACGTGCATGCATGTGTGCATGCCTGGCTTGTGTGCATGTGTGTGTGCACGTGTGTAATATCTCCCTCTCTCTCAGCCCACCACCATCTGAACAAGCCCACAGACAGCTGAGGACCTGGCACCAGAAGGACCCCGTCAAGCCGGTGTCTATACTGAACACATGGGCTCCGCACCTTGCTTGCCCAAGGAGCCCAGAGCCTCGGCTGGGCTGGTGGGGAGCTGTGCTGGGTCCTAGTGGCACCAGCAGGGCTGCCCCAGAGAGCCAAGGAGTCTTATCCTCGATTATGGTATCAGCAGCTGGGAGCTGACGTATCTTTTCCTCGCCTCTTATTTCCAGGACAACAATGTATCCAGCCTCTGAAACCCCACGCAAACAGAAAACTGTTGATGAACAGCAGGCCAATTTGCTAGAAAAATTTTGCTATTGTGTCTGCTCAAACTGGAACAGTCTCCTTCCATGCTCCCCAACCCCCCAGCCCCCTCCCCGCACATGCTGACACAACAGACTGAGTCCCAGAGCCAAAAACAACCAAATGCAAGGGCAGTGGGGTCCCAAGCAAGGCGGCAGGGCTAGGCCATGGGGCCCTGGCGCTCATCTGCGTACGGTTTTCCATAAATGTATATGTGGGCCTCCAGAGACCTAATTCCCAGTGTTTAAGGTCAAAGTGGTTAGTCTGTGCAACTTCTCAGAAGCATGCATCCCGTGAGTCTCCCTGCTTGGTCAGGGTGCTGGGACACCTCCATCCGCTGACAAGCACTGCTCAGGCGGGAGATCCCCGGCCCACACCCCAGACACAGCATCCTGGGCAAGGACTCCTGCACGGTCCACAAGGACACCCCAGTCTCAGAAGCTGTTGTAGTGTGGTTAGCCTGCCCCAGGTGCTGTGGGCGGGGAGGGGGGGGGAGGCTTAGAGGGGACATGTAGTTGTCATTGATAGGTCATACCCATGGCCCATGTGAGTACCTCTAGGGCAGGTATTCCACACTTCACTTACTGGAAATTTCTGCCGATGAAAAGGCCTCAAAGATCCCATGAAGCCCAGGGTACACAGTCCTCCTCCACTTGGATTTGTAGTGCAAGAGAATAAAACAGTGCAGGGCAGGCCAGAGACAGGCAGTGAACCAGCCCTCCCCAGTGGAAAGCCTCCCTGGCAGACTCTGTATCGGGTGTTCTGGACCGGGAAGAACTGATCATTTTGCCATGAACAGAGGGGCCCCTCGAGGTGTCTTTGCTTGGGCCAAGTTTCCCCCGAGTTTCTGTGTTTCCAAATGAAGCCAAGTCGAGAGAACCCTATTGGGCTGGAGGTAAATGTGGGGTTCATTATTCAGCCAATAAATGACATTGAGCATCTACTATGTACCAAGATTTCAGGTGTGTGCCAGAAAAGAGGTTTATGTGGGTGCATTCATTTCCTATAGCTACCGTATCAAACCACTGCAGACGTGGACAGAAGAAGCTGAAATGGGTCATGCAGGGCTCAGATCGGGTATCAGCAAAGCTGCCTTCCCTCTGGGGCTCCGGGGGAGAATCTGTTTACTCACCACACCACCTTGGCCCTTCTGCCTCCTTTGCCAAAGGCCCTCTGTGATTACATCAGGCACTTCCCCATCTCAGTACCTTTAATTTAATTCCATCTGCAAAGTCCCTTCTGCTACATAAAGTAACAGAGTAGAAGGTCCCAGGAACCAGGCCCTGGGCATTGCTGGGGCCATCATCCTGCCTACCACGCCGGACAGCACAACATTCAAGGGAAGCCCACCCACTTCTGAGCTGGCTCCTTGGCTAGATATTCAGAAAGAACAGGGAACAAGGGCCGTGGTTTAGTCACACTGAGGATAAACCACCACCTCTGGGCCTGCCATTCCCCTCACTAACAGAGTGGCTGAGAAACTCCTGGCTCCTCCCGGCCTGGAAAGGAAGAGCACAATCCCACTGCAGATGCTGACCAGGCCTGCCTACTGGTGGGCAGGTGCGCTGCGGGCTAAGAGCTCAGGACGCCCTTGCATGCTGCTCCTCTCTCCTGATCCGATCGCCGACCACCTTCTGGGGCTCTGTGACACCACTGGAGCATGGGGGCCAGCCGGTGATAAGCTCTGGATCTAAGCTTAGAGGAGGTAGAGACTCCCGCCTTCAGGTTGACCAGGAGTCCCCTGCTGCAGCTCAGCACCGTTGCGGGAGCCCTCTGCACTAAGGGGTGAGTCATGACAACTCGAATCCTCATTTCCCATCCCCAATCCTTGTATCTGCATCTCCTCCAGAAACATCTCAGGGGAAAGGAGAGGGGAAATGCAGATAATCCTGCTGAGATAGCTCAAAGATCCCTTTAACAAGCAAACCTCTCCCTGAACCCAAACACTGCTCTTCACTCCTAAATGGCTCTGAAAACTGAGGACTGGCTATTGCTGAACCTGGTGCCAATAGACATTCGATGAATGCGCCAATGAAGGGAAAACACTGTCTACGATCTTTCCTTTGGTGAACTCACCCTTTCCCCCTCATTCCACCACCACCTCTAGACTGATACCTCCCAGCTGGACATGTGCACTCCCTCCCCACCTTCCTCCAGACCTCAAGGTCAGCATGCCCGGAAAAGAGCTCATCCAAAAGCCCCTGTCCAGCCATGTAACCAGCACCACTCAGAGGGGTTCAAAGACCTCAGAAATTTTTAACTCATTTCCTATCCACCTGCCACTGATTGACCCCCACCCCCAGCCCCTGCAGGCTTGCAATGTCCATCTGGGAGCACTGGCTGACGCTCTCACTTCTCCTAACATATCCTCCCTCCCCCCACACTGGCTGCTTCCTACCTGCTTTCTCTCTGACCGCTTTGCCACCCGGCCACAAATTCTTGGCTCTGGGGGTCTCAGCCCCATCAGCCTTTGTCTTCTTCAGGCCTGGGGTTAGTACAGGTTGTTTTTTTTATAGATTTATTTTTAGAGCAGTTTTAGGTACACAGCAAAATTGAGTGCGAGACACACAGATATTCCACAGACTCCCCGTCCCCACCCAAGCACAGCCTCCCCATTATCAACACCCCACACAGCCAGACATTTGTTCAACTGATGAATGCACGTCAACACACTAGAAGCATCCAAAGTCCACAGCTCACATGGGGGTTCAGCCCGGGTGTTGCTCATTCTGAGGGTGGGGACACAGGGCTGATGACAGGTGTCCACCATTATGGCATCACTCGGAATCCCTTCTTGGCCCTCGAAGTCCCCGTGCTCTGCCTGTTCGCCCTTCCCTCCCCCGACACCGGCCCCCCCCGATCTTTTCCTATCCCCACAGCTTTGCCTTTCTAGAATGTCACCGGGTGGAGCCTTTCCAGACTGGCCTCTTCCACTTAGTTTCTTCCCCGTCTTTTGTGGCTTGGTAGCTCGTCTCTTTCAAGTTCTCCCAAGTGTCTGAGCTACACCTTCTCCTGGGGTCTCTGAGGCAGCTCACTGCTCTGGTTCCTGTCAACCTTCAGTCTTGGGTGGGAACTTCCAGCCACTGCGCTGGCCATGCTTGACCCAGTCTCCAGCAGCCATGCTTAGCCACCTTCTGCTTACCCAAGTCCCCCAGCCTGGGGAGTACGGCGGGTCAGACATTCCTGTTTCACCTCAGTCCCTACTCAGAGATCATATCCCGCGGACAATGCTCACCAGACTCCTGATGAGTTCTCCCAAATGCATCCTTAGTCTGGATGAATCTGTCCATCCTTCACCTCCTATCCGTCCATCAAGATGTGCCAGCCTAAATAAAGGCCACCTCTCCATGATGCCCCCAGTCTGATGGGATCTCTGTGTCCTCGATGTCCCAGCAGTGACCAACGGGTGCTCGATGCATAGACACAAACTTAAACATGACTGGTTGGCCTGAGGACTGCCCTGCACCGGGCTGAAAATTGGCCAAGGGCAAGGGATGGTCTGACTGGTGAACCAAACACAGCCGGTGCTCTCTTGTGCATCTATGGTGGCTTCCCACCACTGGGCTGATTCCAGGCTAACTGGCTCCTTCAGGAAAAGGGAGAGTCCTCCAGTTGGTGGGAGTAAAGGGGTGTGGGCTGGGGCATGCCAGCCTTTAGGAGTCCAGGCTGGGACAGATGACATGCAGGGTAACCACAAGAGCTCGGAGCACGGCGTCGCCTGCCAGAGCGAGCCACCATCGGGCCTCACTGCTTGGGGAATGGGGGAATCAGGAGCACAGAGAGACAGTGTCAGGCAGTCGGGACTGGAGGCCCCGCGTCGCCCGAAGTCTCCTCCCTCTAGTGGTGGTGGGGGGCACTGCAACCTGGGAGGAAAGCACAGGTCTGGTGCTGTGACAAGGATCAGGGGTCGGAGCCCGCAGCCAGGAGAAACTTATAAGGGAGGGAGAGCAAAGACAGATGGACAGGGGTTCTTGGGACGCCCTTATCCCTCCTAGAGTCATTGAGTTGGCTTCAAAGCAGCACATGCGTCCAGGTGGGTGTGAGAGCTGACCAGCCCTTGGACGTCGTGTGCCCTGAACCCCCTCCCAGCTTCTGGAGCCCAGCCCACCACACGTGTGCCAAACCACCCAGAAGAGGTGGTCACCATGTCCTCCGCACACGCGGCAGCCCTGGGCAGGCCCAGGCTGGGAGCACACGTGGGTCCTGCCTTTGCGAGACTTTCACTCGCAGAGGTCCCAGGGTCACCAGGCTCTGCCCCAATCCAAACACCGCACCAGAGTCACATGGCCACACCAACACCCGCTGCCTGGCTTTGGAGACCCTGGGGTCCCCTGCCCTGACTGGGCTCACCCCCATGCGCCCAAGCATCCGGCCACGGCCTGGAGGCTGCCGGCCGTCACAAAGGCAGGCTCTCCCCTTGTTCACCAAACCCACCCCTCCTGGCCTGGCTTCCATGACCCCCGGTCCCGGCTGGGCCACTCCAGTCGAGCTGGCCTGCAGGGGTCAGGCAGAGCCAGGCTCTGTGTGCCATCTCACTAGTTTCCTAACGTGGAGGAGCCGCCGCGTGGCTGGAGCCGCCGTCCAAAAGATTCTGCAGCTAAGATGCTGCGTGGCTGCCGCTGGGAGCACCTTCTCCAACCCCGCGTGTGTCCGCAGTGCGCTGCCGTCCCCTCCAGGGCTGGCCTTGTCTCACTCCTTGGTTCGTGTGTGACGGCTGAGGCACGAGGAAGTGCATTTGAGGACAGGAGTGTATGAACTACAACCTCAGTGCGCACCCCGCACACACGTGCCCGCCACCGCCAGCGAGCGCGCAGACGGCCTGCAGGTGCCGCTTCCTGACTTGTGTGTCCAGCTGCCCGGACAAGTGTCCCTTCAGAGCCCTCTTGGACTTTCCGGCCCTGAGCAGCCCCGCACAATGTCCCCCTTCTCCTCCTGCCTAACCCCCCAGAGGGCCAGGCTTTCTGTGCCAAGATGAAGGACCAACCACGTCTCACTTCCCTTCCACTGGAGCTACTCATACACGTGCAGTTCTGGGACCATGAGAAATCAGAGACACTGACCATTCTCCTTAAAAACAAACAGGCGGGGGGCGCCTGGGTGGCTCAATGGGTTAAAGCCTCTGCCTTCGGCTCAGGTCATGATCTCAGGGTCCTGGGATTGAGCCCCACATCGGGCTCTCTGCTCGGCGGGGAGCCTGCTTCCCTCTCTCTCTCTGCCTGCCTCTCTGCCTACTTGTGATCTCTGTCTGTCAAATAAATAAATAAAACCTTTAAAAAAATAAAAAATAATTTAAAAAAAAACAAACAGGGGTGCCCGGAGGGCTCATTCGGCTAAGTGTCCGACTCTCGATTCAGCTCAGGTCATGATCTCGGGGTCCTGGGATCGAGCCCCGCATCGGGCTCCCTGCTCAGGGGGAGTCTGTTTGTCCCCCTCCCTCCACTCACTTGCTCTCTCTCTAAATAAATACATCTTTAAAAAAATTAATTAAAATAAATTAAAAATAAAAGACGACTCTGTAGCTACAGAGCACAGAGAGCTTGAACCGGTTCCCAGCAGGCGGACCACAGTGAGGGGAGAGCAGCACATGGCCAGGGCTGTGCTGGGGGGCAGGCAACCCGGGGACAATACTGTCTTGGCCATGCACTCCCTGTGAAGTGCCTCGATTTCGCAACTGAAAAACAGATAACTCTGAGATCTACAGGAACAGAATGCCAGGGACGCGAGGTCCCTGCCAGTAGAACAGGCCCCAGATGGGTCAGTGCTGCCCTAGCACTAGAGGCCTCCACAGTGATGCCCACCTTCCCCGCAAGGGTGCCAAACAGCCACGTGGTAAAGGATCACTGACACATTCCCACGTCCAAACAGCACAACCAGTGCTCCTGCCCAAAGCACAGGCCCACGGGCAGGAATCATCAGAAATGGGGGCCAGGTTGCTGGTGACTCGCATGCACCCGGGAGCTGGAGACCTGCTGGTCTAGAAGAACCGGAAGGAACACTCAGACACGGGTGACACACACCTCCGCCAGCAAATGCGCGGCACAACAAGCAGCAGCCTTCCCAGGGCATGCCGTCTCTCGCCGACCACGCACCACCCACCAACGGACGGACGGACAGCGGCCACAGGTGTCCCCCTGGGAGGAGCACAAGGGCTCAGCCTTCTTGACAAATGAAACAGCACAGCCCGGTTTTGCCCCTCCATCAACCTGGTTGCTTTCTGTTAACTAGTCCTGGGGAAGGGAAGCGGGAGCCCGGCGGCCTTGGGAATCTGCAGAGGTGGGGACAGGCCAGTATCCCATCCTGTGAGAGATGCTACAGTGTGACAGAGAAGACGGCAGGGGTGCTGTGGGCAGCGACCCACAGGCTCTGACAGCCAGCCCCCTTCGCTGGGGAAATGCACCAGTGCTCGAAATAGGCCCTGGGATCCAGCAGAGGCCCTGAGAGACCGTGGTCATCACCATCTCCCCCTCTCACATCGTGTGTGCTTGGCTTCCTATGGGGCCTGAGAACTCGGGGTGCTGGGCCGTCCTGGTGGCTGCACAGGGAAACCAAGTCGGGAAGGTGCCCACTAGGCCTTGAGTCTCCATGGACGGGATCAGGGACGGAGAAGTGAGGAGGCACTGTCCAGAGTGGCTACAGGCCGGGACACTGTCCCCAGAGGACAGTAACAGTGGGAACCCCAGAGGGGCCAGTGGGGGAAGGGTGCTGAGTGGGTCCCAGAGGCACAGGTAATCGTGTTTGGACACTGTTCCCAGGAGGTGCCCGATGGGCAAGGGGGGGGGCCTTCCCATCCACTCCCCTCCCCTGTAACAGTGCCTAGCCTGTCCTGCCCCAGGCTGAGCCCCTCGCCAGGGAGTAGGTACTACAGGTTAGAGTGACAGCCAAGGGCACCCAGGTCACTGGGAGGCTCAGCCCAGGCCCGGGCTATCCCCTCGGCGCCTTGAGGAGCCTAACCCCAGAGACACTGAAGAGAGCTCAGAGGCCCGCGGGAACCACACTGGCCTGAGCAAGGAGACAACACCGCACCAAGTAAAATAACTCAGTGTGACCCTGTGACCGAAAGTCAACGGTTTCGCAGGAACCTGCCACCTCCACCCGTCCTCACACTGGCCCTCCCTCCTCCACTGTCAGACCTGCCACCTGGGAAATGACAAGCAGGGACCTCCAGCCCGTCCCAACCGCCTCTGCTCCGTAAGGACCGCTCAGCCCTCCCTTGGGTGATGACACACATGAAGGACATCTTGGCTGCTGGTGACCCATATCCCTTGGGCTCAGGGCCACTCCCATAACCCCTGGTTCACAATACAGCAGGCAAGGCTGGAAAGCGTTTCAGAGTCACCTCGTCCCCCGGGCCCTCCCACCCCGGGCACAGACACCCCAAGTGGACGGCAGCTCGGGAAGGCGGTGGGGATGCTGAGGGGTAAATACATGATCGCCCAAAGGGGAGACAAAGGGTTCTGAGTCGGAACCACCAGAGCACATAGGGGCCTCCCCCTGACAACGTGGACAGCAAGCAACACCCTTCGCAAAGGAACTGCACCTATCAAAGTGCCTCTCGCACCTGTTACTCAGGCTGGGAACCATGAGGCGCTATGGGGGGACCCAGAGCCAAAAGGGGCCTCAGCTATCTGTGCAGATGGAGAACCAAGGCCCAGACACTGGGCTGAGGCCATGGGTGTCAGCCAGCACACACCCACGTGCACACAACAGGGCCCTGGAGCTCCAGCCGCTCACAAACCAGCACACAGTGCGACAGGAAGCATCAGACAGCACACAGCGCTCCCTCGAAACCCCCCACTCCTACACAGACCCAGAGGGCTTGGGGGGTGGGACAAGGGGGCCCCACCGAAGAGTCACAGCCCCCCATTCCTACATAGACCCAGAGGGCTTAGGAGGCAGGACAAGGGAACACCACCCAGGAGTCACAGCCCCCAACTCCTACATAGATCTGTAGGGCTTGGGGGGATGGGACAAGGAGACCCCAGAGGTCACAGCCCCCCACTCCTACACAGACCAGAGGACTTGGGTGGGGAGCAGGACAAGGGGATCCCATCCAGGAGTGAATCACAAAATTGTCAGCTAGTAGGACATCTTCTACTTGAAAGCCGACTTCAAGGGGAGGGCAAAGCAGTGGCCATTCCTGCTGAAGACAGAGGTCAGAGACCAGCGTTGTTCACCAAGCCTCCTACTTGATGCCCAGGGTCCTTGAGGGGAGGGGAGGAGAGTCTTGAGGGGAGAGGAAAACTCACAGACCAAACAGCCAAGAGAACACATTTCCTCTGCAAGACAGTGAGCCTAGAAGGAGCTGTGAGCAGGGGTCGGGGGTTGGGGAGGGTTGGGGAGGGTTGGGGACACACGTGGGACCAAACCGCAGTACTGAACACAGTAGAGAGGAGAGGAGGGTGAGAGACCTGGAATGGCCTCCGAGAAAGTCCGAGGCCCGGACCCACCCCCAAGACTTTCTGAAGAGAAACACTGGGGCAGGGGGAAGGGGAGGCTAGTCAGGCAGCCACGGGAGCCCCTGACCCTGCCACCCCACCTCTTCCAGAGCAGGAAACGGAGGCTGGTTGCGAGGAAGGGAAGAGAATCCACCTGGCTGTGGGCACGGGCGTCCTGGGGGCAGGGCTGGCCCCAGGCCCCCCAGAATCTCCTGGTCTCCCCAACAGACACCACGGCCCTATCTCCGGGCAGCTCAGCCTCCCTGGGACAGGCTGTGTGCAGTCTCTCAGGGTTAGCGGAGCTCCATTTTCCCAAATGAAAAGACTGGCCTGATGACCTCGGGATTCCAGCACTGCCTGATTGTGTGACTCCATCCCAAACACATCAACAAGAAGGACACCAAACCCTCCACCTGCCCTGAATTCAGGAGGAGTGCCATCCGCTGAGCGCACCACAGCCCACAAGCCCCTTAACAGCACGGCTGAGCCCTTGACCCCAAACGCTTTACTGCCTTTGGTTTCGGTTTGTTGTATTGATTTTTTTTTCTTAAACGAAATACCCCCCTTGGTGTTTGACATAAGAAAGGGGACCCAGGAGGCACCTGGGTGGCTCAGTGGGTTAAAGCCTCTGCCTTCGGCTCAGGTCATGATCTCAGGGTCCTGGGATCAAGCCCCGCATCAGGCTCTCTGCTCAGCAGGAAGCCTGCTTCCCCCTCTCTCTCTGCCTACCTCTGATCTCTCTCTCTGTGTCAAATAAATAAATAAAATATTGAAAGAAAGAAAGAAAGGAAGGAAGGAAGAGGACCCAGAGGGGGGGAGTCCACGAACTGAGAGCGGCTCCTCACGGCCAAGGTCTCGCAAGGACGTGGCCAGGCACTCCTCTGTCCCTGTGGCCCGTATCCTGCCCTTCTCCCAGTCTCGGCCGGCCCCGTGGCTGGGGACTGACTTCTGAAAACAACACGCTCCTCCCAGAGCCACGGAAGAATCCTGCCACGCCTACCTTTACTTGGCTCCTTTATGACGATTCTAGAAGGAGGAGCAGGAGGAGCTAATTTTAACAGAGGAGCCGGCGCACAGCCTCGCTCTGAGCCAATACCGTCACCTGTCCTCTCGGGAGACAAATGATGCTACCTCCCATGTACAGAGCAAAACAGCTTACTCCTCTACAGTGGTGGAAGTTGCCGGCTTTGCTAATTATGCGACAATGGCTCTGGGCAGGAACGCAGAGGGGGTACATGCAGTGGCTGAGACAGAGCTTGGGAGGGGCCTCCCACACTCGGCTCTGCACGAGGCAGGGGACGGAGGCCGGGACGGTCAGATGAAGCCCAGCCATCTGCCACGGAGGCATGTCACATGGCCCCCGTGGCACACTTCAACGAAGAGACGGTGGAGACCCTCCTGAGGGGCAGTGGACAGTCATCACCTGGGTGGTCCAGTCTCGAGGCCATAGCAGAGCTGCCACACATCCTGTGACGTGAGCTTCCGCAGCTCCCCTGGGCTGACACAGCATAGCGTCCGTGGCCCCAGGAAGCTGGCTTCTGCTTTAAGGACAAGCTCGCCTTCTCTGAGCACAGGGGAGGGAGCTCAGGGAGGGAACATCATCCTGTTCTGGTTGCCAGCATCTATGCCCCCTTTCACACCAGTCTGATTTCCCATCTGAGCACCGTCTCAGGGGGAGGGAGAATCCGGGTGCCTGGAGAGCCCATGACCCTTCTCACTGCTCAGGGCTGCTAACAGGGACGCCACCCAAGCCGAGCCTAGGAGACGCTGTCCTCAGAAGCAGTGATTCCAGGACGGAAGGCGGAGGGCCAGCGACCTAAATCCAGGGACTTCTGTGTCAAGTCTTGTTCTGCAGACCTACCACCCCACACATGAGCCCTCCACCCACGTTCCCCAGAACCCCTCTGCTGATTATGGGGGCCAGAACCCATCTCTAGAACCTCAGCCAATGTGTCCCCTACACGGAAGGCCGTCAGAAAAGAAAGGCCACAGTCGGAGGACAGGGAAAGAACAGGATGCAGACAGCAAGCCACAGGAGAGCTGGAGAGGGCCCCAGAGACCACTGTGTTCGGCGCCTTCATTTTACACACGCACGTCACACACCCGCACGCACATGCTCACACGTGTGCACACATATGCGGGCACATACCCGTGCATGCGCACACGTGTACATACATGCACGCCCATGCGCGCTGCCCGGGGAGGTGCAGGGACTGGGCACCCGCAGAGCAGTGTGCGGAGAACGCCGTTCAGCAACATTGCCCACTCAGGGCGGCCAGCCCCTTCTCAGGGCATGACTTTGGGGTCTCAAACTGTCAGCCAGGGAGGGGAAAGGGTGTCAAGACCAAACACATGTCTCTCCAGTCATTTCCCTGCACTCAGCACACATGCTTTCCTGGCGAGCTCTCATTTCCCTCCGCATCCTCCAAGAAACAGCATCCTGGGAAAGTCACGCTCCAGTAATGATGAAGGGGCTCAAGGTGCCACGCATCTGGTTCGATCCCAACCCCAGATAAGGATTCTGCATGTTCTGGGAGACCGTCCCCCCACCCCGCCCCCACTGCCACCGCTCCCTGCTCCCACTCCATGGCTGTCACTGTGCCCACCCTCCTCACAAAGTCCCTGGCGTCAGCTCTTGGCCACCACGGCTCAGAAGCCCCATCGCCAGCAGGATCCCCACCCAGTGACCTGCCCAGGACAGGCGACAGTGGGAACAATCAAAGCTCTGGAAGGGTTCTGGGCAGGCCCAGGGGATTCATGGGGCCTGCACCATTTCCCAGCGACCACACAGAAAGGAAGCAGGGGATCATCTGTCTATCCATTCAGTGTAGAATTGAACGGTTGGCACAAACGTGTCCTCTTTGGCCCTGGTCTGCCTACAGCTGCCACGAAGCCTCCCCAGCTGGCCGTGCCTCGGGCCACAGGGCTGGATCTCTGCATGCGCACGTCAGGACCGGCCCCTCCACCCACAGCATGCCCGAGGGACAAGGGGCGCGGCGGGCTCAGGGTTCCCCGCACATCCAGCCTCACACCTCTAATTCCCCCTTCCTCATCTCTGAGCTCCACAGGGCTCGAATCACTGGGCTGTCTCCCTGCCCGCAACCCCTGCTGTTGCTAATTCCTTTTCTCAATAAGCTCACAGAACACATTTAAATATTTTTTTTATCCACGAGACAAATGTCTCTATTATATAGGGGACCATCTGGGCTGCTATAGCTAGCTGGCTATGTTGCTATCAACTCTTTTTTTAGGGTTCATGAATCAGTTGCCAATAAGAAAAAAAAAAAAAAAGGAAGTCAGCTCCAAGATTCTGCTTTCCTCCCCTGCATTTTTCCCCAGCAGGAGAGCTGGATCCGAGCGTCCTGGACCCCGGGCAGGCGCGACAGCAGAGTTACCTAAGGCTGCTGCTCTGGAACTGTCAGCCTGCAGTTCTCCTCGCCTCGGGGGAGGGATGTGGTGGCAGCTAACTTCCCAGCCCTGGGGCCCTCCAGCTGGGCTAAGTAATATTGTGCAGCCTCCGACAGATCTAGGCTCTATGCCAAGAAGAAGGAACAAAAGGAGGTCAAAAGCAAGAGAGGAAGAAGGACGGGAGGAGGGAGAGAGTGGTCAAGGCCTGGGAGCCCCTGACGCCTCGGACTCATCACCCACCACAGGCCCTGGAGCACCCAGCCCACGGGAGCACCTGTGGGGGGGCAGTGCGGAGCCGGGCCCAATCCCGAAAAGAATATGAATGGAAAGCCAGAGGAGTGGAAGGAGGGGGACATATTCAATGGGAATTCCTGGTGCCCTGGCCTGCGCTTCCTCCTGCAGTGGGAAGGCTGGACACCAGGTATCATCCAGTCGGGAACGTGTACCCAGCGCCAGGGACCCGTTACAGCCCGGTCTAGCCAGGGGGCATCAACCTCAGCCGCGACTCAGGCAGTTCCAGGCATTGGCCACCTGCAGGCAGGCTCCGGCTGGGGCTCTGGGCCACAAGCCCCCAGGTACAGAGAGTCGGGGGAGGTGTACGTCTCCACCGCCCCCACGAAGGCACTCGGCCCAAACTGCAAACGGCACGCAGGCACTCATCACCCCCACAACCACCATGAACTCTTCCCCGAGGGCAATGGAGAAAAGCAAATCCATCCTCCCCGAAGGTCTGGCCAGGGAAGTGGGGGCTTGTCCCTGCTATGGAATATTTCTGGTGGTGGTGGTAACTGTGTGCGTGTGTGAGAGACAGAGACACAGACAGAGGGCAATTACATTTTTATAAATCTGGGTTGGTGTATTTTTTTTTAACCACTTTTGTGACTCAAGGTAGCTCAAGAGAGCAAGAAAATAAAGCCATTCTGTGAATCGCTCATGAGCTGACAGCCCCCTCCCCCCGCGCCGGCCCCTCCCGGCCCCCGTGAGCCCCCCCGACCTCCCCCTCCACCCTTGGCAGCCACCAAGGCCAAGCGAGCCTCTGTGGGCCCCATCCTTGTGAGAGCAGAAATGCAAGTTGGGTTTTATTGAACAAAATTTTCACCAGATCCCCTGGATCCTCCCTCGGGTGGGTTTCCCTGTTCTCAGGCAAATACTGTTGTGTCTTCCTGAGGAAGTCTCCTGGGGCCCTCTCCCCGGGAAAGCCAAGGGCCGCTTACAACTTCTGACTATGAGGACCCAAAGCTGAGACTTGAAAAGATCGTCTTTCACCAACTCGCCTAGAAGACTTGAGGGCTCCAGAGTAACGTAACAAAATGGAGTGGGCACTTCAGCCCATGAGTTCACTGGGGCTGTCGTAGCTGTCGTCGGTCCCGGGGGAAGACAGACAGAGGCCACCGGCAGGGGCCAGAGGGCAAGACGGGGCCCAGAGCCCGCGCAGCCAAGGCTGAGGACTGAGCGAGGTCTGCCTGTGGAAGTAGGGGAACCACAGAAAGTAAAGAGAATCCCCACGGGACCCCGCGTCTCCGCTTCTGGGTATGCACGCAGAAGCAGGGAAAACGGGGCATCAGAGACCCCAGCCACCTGCTCACAGAAAGAGCGTAGGTGGACCCAGCGGAAGAAGGGATGAGCAAATCGGAAGACAGACAACGGAATGCTCTCCAACCGCAAGAAGGAACAAGACGGCACCTGCCCCCACGTGGAGGAGTCTCCGGGGCACCGTGCTCATGAGCCAGGCAGCCAGATGGACGGACAGGACTCGCTTGTACAAGGCACCGAGAACAGCCATGTTCAGAGATGACAGGCAGGATGGTGGCGTGACGGGGGCGCCAGGGCTGAGGGAGACTCAGGGTGGGGGTCAGTGTTTCATGGGGACAGGGTGAGAAGATGAGAAAGTTCTAGAAGCGGACAGTAGGGATGGCGGCAGAATGACGCAAACACACTAATGCCACTGATATGTACGCTTATTGGAAAATATTCTATGTGACGTGTATTTTACTACAATAAAAAAAAACTGAATTTAAAACAGGAGAAGAGCAGGGCAGTGCCTAAAGGAGAAACCCCAGGCCAGGTAAGGTCCGTCTCCCGGTTGGGCAGCCAGGCCGACGTGGAGAAAGGCCAGCCATGGGCCAGAACTGCAGAAACCTGGGGAGCTCCACCAGGCAGGCTGAATCTGGGCCAAATAGTTCCCATGAGGGGCGGGGATAGGTCCACCCCGCCCAGCTCTGCACCCCGGACTGGGGCCCGCGCCAGTTCTGGGAAGAAGGAGGCTCACAGGTCCTGGAGAGAGACAACCGCACGCCTCACTTGCAAGCACGGCCTGGGGGTCAGGCGGTGATGGGAGGCCCCGTTCTCAGAGGCCCATCTGAGGGGGCGCCAGACCACAGTGCCGAGCCACCCCCCGACGGCTATGCATGCCCGCCGGCTGCTAGTGCTCCTTGGACTATGCGGCGTCAACCTGGCTTGGAGCAGATGGAGCGAGGCCAGAGCTTGCTGCACCCACACCCTTCCTGGGGGCCGGCCACCACCGTCCCCAAAGCCACAGGCAACCTCTTCTTCCAGGGTCTTCTAGACTCACCACCCAAACAAGGCGACAAAGGGGTGACTGTCAGAGCCACCAAGCACAGCTGCACTCCTCACCTGTTCACCGCATCCTCCTAGGTCCCACGGGTGTGTGACGGGGACGGCAAAGCCTGCCCTCCGTCCGCATCGACCTCACTGACAGTGCAGCCAGCAGCCCGAGCAGCGCGCCAGCCCCGGGTCACGCAGGCGCAGGGGCCCATGAGCCCCACGAGCTTTTCCTGGGCGTCGTGCTGGGCCAGAGCCAGTGGCTTGACCGCGGCGAAACGGGACCCACATGGTGGAAGCACACACAGAACTTAGGTCTGCGAGGGAGGAGGGGGAAACGCACATAGGTGGGCGCCATAAGACCTACCCTACCTGTGGGGTGGGGCGTGAGATGGATGCTGAGCGGGGAGCCATGTGGCACCTTCCTGTGAACCCACCATGCCTTTGGCCAGGAGCCCCCCACCCAGACCGGAACGTCCTAACGCCCAGGACCCTGAGCCCCCAGAAATGTCAGCAACTTCATTAGCGTCTATCAGCTTCATATTGATTTCTGTATCTTTTGTAGTGGTTTTTGTTCAGGCTTTATTTTATTCAGCATGCAAGAATGTCTCGCGCTTGCCGCTTCTATGTCAAATTATAAAAATATTTGCCAGCCTCATTGTTAGGTTCCAGATTGGTATTCAGAGACCAATTCAGGATTTAATTGTGCACTTGGAGCTTTCAGTAACCTTTATGGGAATTATTCAGATTCCAAGAGCTGCTAAAAGATGTTCTGGCAAGTCTCGGTTCCCCATGTTAGGACGCAGGGGTCCTGGCTGCGAGCAATCCCAGATACTAACAACTTCCCGTCCCGCAGAGCTGGGTGCACAGGTCCTATGCACGGCCTCAGGGCTGGAGCAGGATATCTCGGCCTCTTCTCTAAACAGCCCCTGTCCCTTTCTGACAACCTCCCTCCACCAGAAGACCAGTATCTCACCAGGAATCGAAACGGCAGAGACATCAGGCTGGAACCTCAGATCCGCCTTATCTAAGCTGCAAGGGGACTATCTGCGCCCGGGCATCATGGGAGGGGAGGATGGCGAATCTCACCATCATTGCAGATCAAAAACGGGTGTCCCCAGACGCTGTGGGGCTGCTGTCTCCATGCATAAATCAGCCCAGCCGACATCATCCTGTCTGCTCCCTCCTCACCTCTCCTGTTCAGAACCCTAGCCCAGAGCGGCCCTCCAGACTTGGGTGCCCCGTCAAGTGTCTCCCCCACCCCAGGGATGCTGGGCTGAGCTTAGATGTGCTCCTACAACCCAGCCAGGCTCCATGAGTGCACTTTTAATAAGCACCCAGATGACTGCCATAACCAGGTAAATTGGGGAAACCATTCACTGAGGAAGAGTCTGTGGGCCTTGGCAGGTGCAGGCAATCACCCAGATCCTGGATTTGTGTATTCTACCCTCCCTGGGCTCTGACCATGGGGACACTTCTGTGGGGGGTGGGGGGCACCTCGGGCTACAAGTGAGGGTGGTAGTTCCTGCCCCAGAAGGGCTAACAATCCAAAGCAATCCCTGGGGACGAGTGCAACAGAGGGGCTCAGACCAGGGCACCAGCATGGCGGGGTCAGGGACCGAGACAGTCAGGCATCGCCGAGGACAGAGGCTGGGACAGGGCAGAGCCGCTGACCTCTGCTGACCTACAGGACAGCCCGTGCCAGGAGCTACGAGAAGCTGAGAATGTGGGGAACACTGAAGCCAAGTGGTCAAAGCGTGACCTAGGCCCGGACCCTGCAGGCCCTAGCAGCCAGAAAAAGTGTTTAGTATGAGGATGACATGAACAGCTCCTTCTAGGAGCTCGAAAGGTCGCTCCTAGAAGCTGGGGCAGGGAAGTCATTCTGGTGAGATTTAACCAAGGGTGCCGCTCCAGAAGGGGCATGCTTCCTGAGAAAGGGCAGGAGAGGGCCTGAGCCAGGTGTACGTGGGGCAGCCAGAGGCGAGCAGATAGGAGCCGACACTAACGGGGGAAAGATGGGCACTGCAGGCAGGTCACCATGGTGGAGGAGGGCACGACCCAGGCTGTGGGGCCGGCAGCCTCATACATGATCTACGAGGTCAAGGGCACTGGCACTTTGGGATAGGGCAAGGGAAGAAGAGCCACAAGGAGGATGTGGGCCAGCACCTCGAGGCCACGGACACACCACGGAGGAGTCCTGTATGGCAGTGGGAGACTGGTCACCTGAGCCCAAGGCCACAGACAGGCCACAGTGGAGCCCTGAATGGCACTGGGAGACTGGCCACCAGAGCTTTTGCCGAGAGCAGAGCCAAGAAGAGGCGGGGCATGAGGCGGAGCCAACAGGAAAACACATTGCCTTAAATAAGGTGGTTAAGACACTCAAGTGGCAAAACGCTAACATTTGCTGATTCTGGATGGCGGGAGCAGAAGGCTTTTCAGTCTTGGTGCTTTTCTGAACATTTGCTACAAGAATAAAGAGGGGACAGGGAGGCAAAACCAGTCTGCGAAGGAAGAGGCCGGCAGCATCGAGAGGGCCCAGGACAAAGCAGCTGGCCCGTGAGCTCAGGGACACTGCGGATGGACCAGCGGAGAGCAGCGGCTGAGGACACAGGAGCTGGGGGCCATGATGGGTGATGTCCCCGGGGAGTGCACAGGGGAGGGGCTGGCCTCCCGACGGGAGAGACGCTTCTGAGCCCAAGAGGGAAGGAGACCGGTGCTGGCAGACTCAGCAGCTCAGGGACGGGCCAGGCGCCCAGGCGTCCCTGCCAGTAACCCCACCTTCTCTGTCAACTGGGACTGAAGTCTGGGAGAGGGCATGCGGCTTTGGGGGCTCCAGCAGCCCTGGGCACAGACAGATGGCAGACAGGGGCTGAGTGGTTTCCTAGGGGACCGTGGGCACAAGGGGCCAAGAGCCATGGTGAGAGCTGGCTGGGGGTCGGTGAGGTCAGGGGGCACAGGGTGGAACACAGGAAACGGTCCTGCTCACACGGGGCCTCGACCAAACAACAGAGTGTAAAGGGCCCTGCCCCCTCCCCTGGAAAGGTGGGAGACACAGAGGAGGCTGATGCCAGGGCCTGGCAGGACCCTGCGGGAGTGGCCGACAGAGGCAGAACGACAGCCCAGGGAGAGCTGGCAAGGGCTCTAACCGCCCAGCACATTGCTAGGGGAGCGGGGTGCCAGGGGAACTGGTTTGCTGACATACTGGGAGGGGGAGCAGCAGAAGGCGAGCATAGGGGAGACCCCCGTGCAGAGCCGCGGGCAGGGGTACAGGTGCTGGACAGGAGTGAAGCCAGGTCACCAGGCCTCGCCATTCAGTAGGGAACTCTGCCCAGCTGGCTTCAGGCGTTACCTGGAAAAGGTTTCCCAACAGTCTCTGCCTTTACTCTCTGTTCAGGAACACTGACATCAAAGTCAAATGTCACAGTGCCCCCCACCCAACATCCCACCCAACCAGGCCCCGAACTTCACCAAGCAGTGGTTATAGGGGCCGGTGCCTCCCTGAGTTCTGCACCCTCCTTCCTCTCTCCAGCCTGAGTGGGGGCAGGGGACAAATCAGAGGCTGGAAGCCATCCCCTGTGGGGTAGTTGCAGAAGACCCCAGCCAACAGCCAGGAGACACGAGGCAGCACCGATGTCACCCCTTACTGAAGGCGCGCTCTCCGGGAACAGCCAGCCTTCGTCCCCAGGCTATGCCCCACAAGAGAACTGCCAGCTTCAAGATGGCCCCTCGCACCCCTGCTCGTGGCCAGTCTTCTTCTGTTGTAAAAGCAACAGGTTCCAGGGTTCCAAAAGACCAGGCTACTGCAGAAAATGCATGTGCTGAAACCACCTAGGGACCAGTCCCAGAAAAGTAGCCAGAAGCCAATTCAGAAATGAGTCACCACGTCAGCCAGAAGAGAACAAGAAATCATCCCCTGGGTATTTGCTGAGCCCCTTGCACAAGCCCAGCAGCACCCTTCAGCTCTGGAGAATGAGGGGGACCCAGAAAAGGGGGAGCTTCCTTCCGCACCCCACATCGGGCATAGAGATGCCAGAGGGCACGGGACATCCCAGGCAGAAGGGAGCGTCGCTGACCTCTCAGCTCCGTCTGTTGAGCAGACCAAAGTGGAATCTTCCAAAGCCAGGCTAGTCCAACCCCAGGCAGCCCACCATGTCATGTCAACTAGGTCCTTTCTCCAGATGGAAAAGAGGAGAGACTGAGAGGGGCACCAGGTCTGGGGCGGGATCTGTGGCAGGCTGGGACTGGCTGCGGGGCTCCACCAGGACGCCATCCTGCCCAGCAAAACTGCGTCTCGTCAATATGTGCTGTTATCATCTGCCGGGGCCCCTGCAGGCCCTCCCACAGCAAATGCTGCCAGGCATCCAAAGAAATATTATCAGGAATTCATTTTATTTGTATCTTGTCAAAATTCAGAGGCCTTACAAGTGACTCTGTGTATTTAAATAAAAAATGAAAAAAAAAAAACTTTGAAAGCGAAAAACCTGAAATGAGTCTGATCCAAGAATGGTTTCATCTATATTTATATAAATGCGACCGTCTGCAAAAGGCCCAGCCAAGCCAGAGCTGAGCGCACTCTTGTCAGTAAACACGGTTCATTTTACATCGGCTGGAAAGAGAAATCACTTCACATCTGAGACCCTCCAGAACACCTTGCTTCCTCCTAAACATCCATATGCAATTTTTTGAGATACATGGACATGTAATGTTTGGAAGAAGAAACCCCCAAATCTTTTCTGGAGAATGTGATTAATGGTGACTTTGTTCCATATATGTATGTTCAAATTTTTCGGCAAGGAACCTGTACCATTTTATAAGCAGAAATCCTAGTTTTTTAAAGACTGAAATAGGATATCCTCTTTTTTAAAAGGATATATGATGTGTCAGTCGTTTCTGTTGTTATAACTCCAATCAGAAATTCCGGACCCAAATATTCCATTTATACAGAAAGGTAATCCACTGTGTAAAAACCTTATCTACTATTATCAAAGTTAAACAAGCCAAAAATAGTGACTTGAATTAGAAAGATGACATGGGCACACCAGGCTCAGACTCGGCTCAAATCCCAGCTCCAGCACACACCAGCTGTGCAACCTCGGGCAAGTTTCATAACCTCTCTGATCCACACTTCCCTGGATCTATAAAATGCCAGCTGTGAGGAATGCAGGACTGCCAGGGGGAGAAGCCATGTGCCTGAAGGCACGCAAAGCCACACACACACCCCAAAATAAAATCACACCGTCACTTTTATTCTGAATGTTCCAAATGTGGCAAATAGTGGTTGATAAAAATAATTAATCAGCCATTCAAATTCCTTTCATTTGAAAACAGATGCAAATAAATTTTCAAAGTAAAACATGAGAATTGAAAGCAATGTGGATATGGCCACATCCCTTTCCCCTGGGCCTCCAGGGGAAGTAAACACCTAGAGGGATATGTGACAGGTCCTCACTGAGTGCCTAGAACTGGCTGGCGGGACTCGGTCCTTAAGTGGTAGCTACTATCATTCCTTCTAGGAAGGCGTGTATCATTAAGTAAGAAAAAGGTGCTGTCTTCCTGTCTTACAACCAACAAACAGCGACTGGCAGGCTTTTTAACTGTAGTATATTGCTAAGTGGTCCTTGTATTCTCTGGGGATGTTAGCATAAGCTAAGCAATCGATATGGCTTATCAGATCAAAAAAATATGTAAGGAAGATAAGAAGCCAGCAAAGCAACGCACAGCCTAAACTTTCATGGAAGTAATTACCACCCTATAGGCAACACCCACACAACACCACATGTGCATTGATTTCCCCTTTCAATGCTTGGGAGCCAAATCAACTTGGGGAGGCTCTGGGCTGTTTGATTCCGAGGCAGCGGGAAGGAAAATGTACAGGAAAGAACAGAAGCTGGAGACTTGGCCACGATCTTCATAATCGGAATTCAAAGAGCACAGGTTCTTTTTATTATCAGAAACTGGAATCTTGACATGACACTCCCACTGGGAAGCTGGTCAGGACCCGCCAGCATTCGGCTACTCCCCGGACAAGGGGGTGTGCGCCTGGAACCTGAACGGAGGCTAACGGGAATCACCCCACCGGCCAGCTTCGATTCACAGGTCAACCAGCTGCACACACCATCCACTTAATTAATCTGCTCTTGAATTATTTATTATCTTCCCCTGCATGAGAGGAAATTCTTCTTGCTGGTTACCTGCTCTGCTCCTGGAGCTGACAGTTTGATGGACCTCACGGCTACCTGCCACCCTCTGGCCAAGACAAGAACATAAAGAAACAGCAGCTGAAGTATTGCCGAAAAGGGGAGTTGTTAGCCTTCTGGAATCCGAATAACTCCCCAGATCCGAGGAAACACAGAAAGCTCCTTTGAAACACACGGGCAGGTACGTGCGGCACTGTTTGGATGTGATCTGTTCTGCATCCCTATTTATTCTAAATTAGGCAGAGTTTCATTCTCCCTAAACAGCATCAACAACCCCCAGGCTCCTTTCTGCAGAGAGAATTAAACCCAGAATCCGGGGACAGAGGAGAGACCACAAAATCCCATCACTTTCACCGCCCGATTTTTTGATCAGCCCCGAAATTCCTATGGCTGAATTTCTTCTCCAATGCTCCCCCACCTTCCTAAACCAACTGATTCACAGACTTGCACAATCTAGACGCAAGAGGAAGCCTGGGGACCACCTAGGTCAACTCTCGCTTTGGGGATGTGGAGGGAAGTGTTAACCTGTTCCTTCTTCTCACTCCGGGGAAGCCCTGTAACAGAACCTACTCTAGCTTAGTTCCTTCTTGAGATAAATCCTCTCACTCCAGAAATCGCCCCTACGAAACACCAGCATTCCACCCAGCCTGCAGCTCTTCCCGTCGGGCAACTGCCCCTGCACACGAGCTCTGGAAGGCTGGTCTGAGACAGAGACCAGCCTCCAGGAACCCCTCCCAGCGTCCCTGCCCGCCCCCAGACTCCCCGGTCGGTGAGGTTGCAATCGGCGGGCTCAGTCTGGAACTCCAGACCTCCGCTGTTCTTCTACCCACCAGCTCCCAGCTGGCGAGGGCAAGGGGCCCTCAGAGGAGGGGCCCCTGGGAGCGCTGGGCTTGCCAAGCGTGGCACCGATCTGTACTGCGGCCTCCCCCTCCCCTTTTGCAGAAGTGCTGCACGTCCTAGACCCCCACTGCACCTGCAGAACCGGGGCTCACCTCCACTGCTCCCAGCCGGGCGCAGCCCGGGAAGGACAGCGGGACGCCAGGGCGGGGAGTCTGCCACCTGCGGGGGGCCTTGCAGCGACTTGGTGGCTGGGCCCCGGGACAGCGGAGGAGGGGGAAACTCGTGGCCCTCCGGGGCCTCTCCCCCACGGGACAGGCGATCCCCGCCGCTGGTCCCGTCTCCTCCAGGCCCCGCTCGCTGCGCGCCCTCTCCAACGGCGCTCCCGTGGTGTCTCCGTTTTGTCTCCAAACATGTCTAAACGCAACCCACCGCAGACGCTGACATTTTCAATGTTTGGTAGTTACAGTTACTTGACTAATTGCCGGGACCGCAGCGGCGCCGCTCCTTCGCTCCCCGCGGGCAGGGAGGAGCAGGGTAGGCGGGGGCGCCGCCGCGCGCCGCGGGCACAGCACTGGGGCCTCGCCCGGGAACCAGCGCTCCCTCCGCCCCGCGCCAGCAGCCGGGCACCAAGGGCGCGCCGCGGACTCGGGATGCCCCTAACTGTCCCCCCTGACCCGGGACGGGGCCGGCCGAGGGTCCAGCCCGTAGGTGCGCGGCGGCTGGCGCCGTCCGCCGCTCGCCCCACGGTCAGGTGTACTTCAGAGAAAGCGGGGAAGGAAGCGGGTAACGGGGCTAAAAAAAAAAAAGAGAGAGAGAGAGAGAGAGAAGCCGCTGCCGGTTACTCACGTGCCAGATGGCGAAGAAGATGAGCGCGGCGCACAGCACCAGGGACAGCATGTAGCAGAAAGCAGCGAAAGTGAAGGCCATGGCCAGCGGCGGGGCCGAGCGCACCCCAGTCCCGCCGCACACCAAGAAGGTCCTCGGAGGCCAGCGCCCCTCGAGGACCGCCCTTCCTCCTAGAGGGGCAGGATAGGTCCACACCCTTGCGTCGAGGCCGGAGGTTGGGAGGAGGCAGGCCAGCAGGGGAGCCTCGAGGGTCAGGGGCGGCGGTCAGCGCGGGGATCCCGAAGCTGCGGCGGCGGGGACGCCAGCCTGCCCGCCCGCGGACTCACGGCCGGGTGCTCCGGCGTCGCTGGCGGGAACAGTCCCCAAATCGAGGAAACCAGTCGTAGAGAACTCGTGCGGACTAGTGCAGCCAGAGAGACTCCGAGGCAAACCCCGCGAGGGCCGCGCGACCAGCTCCTGCGCCCGAAGAGCCGCGGCTTCCCGCGCCCGAGTCCGAGGAGAGGCGGGAGCGCCACCCGGGACCCTCCCGCGCCGCCCCGCGAGCTCCTCCCAGATCCCAGAGCCGCCGGCGCTCCCTCCCGCGAGCACAGGTCTTGCGGGGGTCGCAGGCGCCGGGGCGCCGCGCGGCGACCCGACCTTCCCGGCAACCAGGCTGGACCCGGCTCCCGGCCCCGCGGGCCTGCCTGCTCCCCGGCGGCCGCAGCGGCGGGTTTCAGGCCAGGAGCCGCGCCCGCCTCGGAGCTCGCTCCACCTGCTGCTGCCGCCGCCGCCGCCGCCTCTGCCTCGGCCCCGGGATCCGGCTCCTGCGAGCGCCCCCCCCCCCCCAACGCCCGCGGATCTTCGGCGGGGGCGCCCGCGCCGTGCGCGCCCGCCTCTCCCAGGACACCTGCGGCAGGCGGCGCGGGCGGGGACTCGGAACACGTGCGTCTGAGGAGGTGGGAGCTGCGGGAGGGGACCCAGCGTACTCGCGCCCCGCCGCGGCCGCCGCCCGCCGGTGCTCGCAGCGTCGCCCGAGTGGGCCGCCCCTGTGTGGCTGGGGACGTGGGACGAGCCCTTGGGCCCCAGCACTGCTCCTGTAGTGCCCTTCACGTGGGGCCGCGTTGGCCGCGCTGCCACAGCCCCTGCAAAGTCCCCCAGGGGCGGCTTTCCTTCGGAGCGCCCCCTCACCCCGCTATCTCACTTGGGGTTGGCAGACCAGACCCTGTCTGGGCTGAAAGGCAGCCACGTTGACTATTATTGGTGTAGGTCCGGTGGAACTGTCCAGAACATATGCTTTTGGAGTCGGACCCCTTCGTGAAAGTTTCTTAACCTCTTTTTTTTTTTTTTAAGATTTTTTTATTTCTTTATTTGACACAGAGAGAGAGATCACAAGTAGGCCGAGAGGCAGGCAGAGAGAGAGGAGGAAGCAGACTCCCTGCTGAGCAGAGAGCCTGATGTGGGGCTCGATCCCAGGACCCTGAGATCATGACCTGAGCCGAAGGCAGAGGCCTTAACCCACTGAGCGACCCAGGCGCCCCTCTTAACCTCTTTAAACCTCGGTTTTCTTACCTGAAAAAAATTGGATATGCCTACTCCAATCTATGTCAAGAGGTTAAATGGAAACATAAGGAAAGAACCTGGGGGGGAGGGTTGGAGGCGGCTGCCTACACGTTCCGTATGCGGTAGGGTCATAGTCTGCACACTTTGCCCCAGTGGTCCAGCATCTTGGAAACGCGCCATGCTTCCTTTGTAAGCGATTTCCAGACATTTCAGACTGTCTTGGAAGCCTGGAAGCACATGGTGAGAGTGGGTCTCCCAGCACCTGCTGTCTTGCAGAGTGCATGCTAAATAAATAGTTGTTGATCAATTCTGAGCCTGGTGCGTTAACCGCCATGCACAGTTATGACTCCAGTGGCTCTGGGGATGGGCGGAAGAACTTAGAGCTAGTCCTAGACTCGCCAGGACAGAGCGAGGATGAGACCTGCGCGCTCCTGCCCCAGGGGGCTTTCCTCCATACCTCCCTGTTCTTGCAGCTGTGTGGGCACACCTCCAACTCGGAAACTAGACACCTTTCAGTGGGAAGTACAGAAAACAGACCAGCCCAGTGGCTGTTGACAGAGGGTCTACTAATCAGCATTCAACTGCCTCTGGGTGAGGGCTGGCTATGCAGGACTGGGGAGGCCAAGTACAAAATGGAAATGTAGAGTTCCCCGTTCAAAATTCTTAAGAATCTCAAGATAGAAGCAGCAGAGCATTCATCCAAGTGTGAGGACCTTCTGGCCACAGGACCTTGGGCAACTGAGGATGTCTTGCACCTGTGAATCCTGGTGAATCCTGGTTCACTCTGGGTTACACTCTTTATCACTTTCTCTTTTACTTGTATGTCTTCTAGTATAAATTCTTGTTCAAGAAAATTTGGAAAATACAGAAATGAAAAAGGATAAAAGGGACACCAGAGTTGGCCGCTCTCAGACACCATCAACACCATGGGGTTGTGCTGCCTTCTAGCTCTGTTTGCTTTTCATTGTGTATCAATCATTCCTTTATATCAGTCATTAGGGTTGTAATTATACCATACAAGTTATGTGCTACCAAAACAGTAAGAAAATATCACAGGGAGATGCGATCGTTGCAGTATTTTGAGTTCCTTCGGGTTTGATCTATTGTCTTTTGCTTCTGCTGGCTCGTGCTTATGGAATCCTCGCTCCTCTGATATCCACAAGGTTTTTATTGTGTGTCAAACAAGTTGTTGGTTTTTTTTTTAAGTTCTTTGCAGAAATTCAAGGACTAAGGTGATGTCCTCTTTCCCCAACGAGGATTTTCTACATCTTTTGCCAGGTGAGTAGGGGACACGAGCATTCTAGAATTTTCTTGCTCCAAATGCAGGGTTTGAGATTTTCTGGGGTAACCAGAAGACCATCGTCTGTTTCAGGGTTGGTTTTCTCAATTCACCCTTATTCACAAGGAGTGGTCCTTTTAGATATCCGGCCAAAGTAGGTGGTTATCAAGCCCCAAGCCCTGGTAGTCAGTGGAACTTGGCTTTTGCCCCAAGCCCTACAAAGCACTAAAATGCTAATTCAGACTCTTACCCTTCCTCCAGATTAGCAAATGCTAATCTTTTGCCAAGGGGCAAAACTGTCTCGAAGAGCTAGGTCGAGATGGCTCTGGATCTTGCCCACTCTCAGAATTTGGCCCCAGTAATTCCTTGCTCTCCGGGTAAGTCTTTGGTGCTTTTAAGAAGATGTTTTTAGACTTTATTCAGCTTTTTAAATTGTTTTTAGTGGGAGGATTGGTCTGAATGATCTAGCCCAGCATTACTGGAATCAGGAGTGTCTACATCAAAATAGAATATCAAGCAAACAAAAATTGAATTCATTATCCTACCACTCTGACTTTCAAAGTTCCATACATACTTTAGCCTCTGTTTTTCTTGAGCTTTCCCCAGCCCTACTTTATCTTGTGTCTTCAATTGCAGAATTATATGGGATAGTAGAATCTCAGAAAATAAGAACCGCACGCAGTTACAGTTATTAATTCAACAAATGTTATTTAGTGGTGTTGAGAACTGCCGGGGACTTGAAAGTTTCCCAGCCTCATTGGTGAGGCTATAAATAACTCCTTCACAAGGGAGGGCTAGAAGAGGGAGGAGGAGAAGAACTGCCCGGGACACAGTAGAGGAAGGCAGGAGAAAAAGTAATGAGGAATGGATGTTGAGAGACCAACCTACATTGTTTCACCAACTGTAGACATTAAAAAGACAATCGCTTTGGTTTTTTTTTCCTAGCCACCATGCAGCCACAAGCAGCCATTTGACACTGTTTGAGCTCAGGAGATATACACTTTTCTTTGCCTGGAATACGGATATGATATAGGGAGGTACAGAAGCCATATTGTGATAATGAGGAAGAAATCAACACATTAAGAATGGAAAAGCTAGGGGCGCCTGGGTGGCTCAGTGGGTTAAAGCCTCTGCTTCCGGCTCAGGTCATGATCCCAGGGTCCTGGGATCGAGCCCCACATGGGGCTCTCTGCTCCGCGGAGAGCCTGCTTCCTCCTCTCTCTCCCTGCCTGCCTCTCTTGCCTACTTGTTATCTCTGTCTGTCAAATAAATAAATAAAATCTTTAAAAAACTAAAAATAAAAAAATAAAATAAAAAGATGGAGGAAGTACCATTGACAACATGACAGAGCCACCAAACCAGCCATGAATTTCCTATTCTCTGGCTTCTTACAATGTGAGACAATAAAACTGACTTTTTTTAAGGCACCAGAGTAAGGAATTCTCTTTTTTTTTTTTTTTTTTATAAACATTTTTATCCCCAGGGGTACATGTCTGTGAATCGCCAGGTTCACACTTCACAGCACTAACCATAGCACATACCCTCCCCAATGTCCATTACCCCACCCCCCTTTCCCGAACCCCTCCCCCCAGCAACCCTCAGTTTGTTTTGTGAGATTAAGAGTCTCTTATGGTTTGTCTCCCTCCCAATCCCATCTTGTTTCTTTTCTTCTTTTTCTACCCCCCTAGTCCCCCATGTTGCCTCTCCACTTCCTCATATCAGGGATATCATATGATAGTTGTCTTTCTCTGACTTATTTCACTAAGCATGATACCCTCTAGTTCCATCCACGTCGTTGCGAATGGCAAGATTTCATTTCTTTTCATGGCTGCATAGGATTCCATTGTGTATATATACCACATCTTCTTTATCCATTCATCGGTTGATGGACATCTAGGCTCTTTCCATAGTTTGGCTATTGTAGACATTGCTGCTATAAACATTCGGGTGCACGTGCCCCTTCGGATCACTACGTTTGTATCTTTAGGGTAAATACCCAGTAGTGCAATTGCTGGGTCATAGGGTAGTTCTATTTTCAACTTTTTGAGGAACCTCCA
>PISX010001786.1:0-67987 GCA_004024625.1 Mellivora capensis
GCTATCAACCAGTTCATGTTTCTCCCATTAATTAAAAAAAAAAAAAAAAAAGTCAGCGAGGAAGCTTGTACCAGTGTTGTTTTATGCATGGGATAGATGATTTAACCAGTCTGGTCTAAGGAGGTTGGAGGGTTGTGGGGCACATACAGGCAGATTGCACATGGATATAGGGTTATTTTGCAGTCAGTAGATTTTGACTTTCAGAGATCCACTCAAAATCTCACTTCAGGACTCCTGGGAGGAGAAAGGCAAACCAGGAAGACTGGCAGGACAGGAGACGCATTCTGTGTCCAGTAGGAAACTAACCATCAAAGTAAGGATTTAACCTGTAAATACACTCGTCATTTAACAACTTCTACTTTGAGCCACTTGTCTGCAGGGTCATAACCTATCTTGGCAAAGCTCCTCCCTCAGAAAGAGGTAGTAGAAGGCAGCTGCCCTGGTCTGGTATTTAACTGCTTGGGTTCAAATTCCAACTCATCTTTTACTAGATATTGGACCTCCAGAGAGCTAGTTAACTTGTCTAAACCTCAGTTTCTTCAAGTGTGAATTAGAGACAGTAACAGCTCCTAGCTCACCAAATTGTGTGGGGATTAAAGGAGATAATATTTGCATAATGTCTAGCCCAGAGCTCAATTAGCATTAGCATTAGAGACCAGGGCTATCATTTATTTCAGACATTTATTTTGAAACCAGGAAGCCCAGAATTCAGCTTCCTCTTTGATAAAATACAAATACAAACCAGACACAAAAATGTACTTTTTTCTAATCATTAACCAAGTATCCTTGTTTTTTTTTTCTTTTTTCCAAGTATCCTTGTTTTATATCAGAATTTTCTGAACCTACCCTTCATTTTTTTTAAATGCTCGATAGGTGGAAACTGCCTGAAATTTGTTTCCTGTTATAGAAAAGGGACCAGGTCCTTGGGTTAGACTCTTGGTTCCATCCGCTTAAGTGATCCCTCCGGATCTCAGACAAGTCAAGAGCCTCTTTGCTGTCTTTGGAGGCAATGTTCCTCCTCTGAGGCACATATTGTGGAGGCAAACAGATCACTGAGTCTCTCTCCACTTCCTGGCACAGAGACAATGTCTGTTTTGTTGGCTGTCCAGCACAGTTCATAGTTGTGAAGTGAATGATCCACATCCAGATACTTCTGATGTTAAGCATGACGTGGTGAACCATTTTTCATAAGGTAGGACATCTCTACAGAACGACTCCCCTCCCCACTTCTGGGAACCCTAGAGCTCACTTCCTGATCTTCATCTTCTCAAGACTTGGCTAACATCATTCAGATGTTTCGTAAGGAGTTTAAAAGCCCTACTTACAGAACTGTAGAACTGTATCAAAATGTAAAGGAGAGGTAGTCTTTATACACTGGCTTTAATAACTAACCTTGGTGCCTTTGAGCCACTCACTCTTTGGGGCCATCATGATGTGGTTGGGGGGGGCGGTGGCCAGTCCTCCAACTTCTGCCTTGTTGGTGCAGTGACCTCAAGTGGCCACACTCTGTAAGTGCAAGAGGATATGAACCAAGCCCTGCCAGGCCTCAGAGGATTCCTGCTGTGAAAACTATGTCCAGGAGTCTGTTGTTCCATAAAGATCTGGACCCTGTGGTGGAGAACAATAGAAGGAAATTTGAAATTGGAGCCAAATAAGTCAGTTCATCCGGAATATGGGCCAGTCCTCCAAGAAGTTTAAAAGTAATTAGCCCCAGGTTCCGTTCATTCAACAACCATTTTTACTAAATGCTTGCTGTATGCCAGGCTGTGTGCTAAGCTCTTAGACAGGGCTGGTTCATCATATGCAACCAATGTGGTTGCTCTTGGCTTAATACCCTGCCATCTCCATCTTGTAATTCCTTTTTTTTTTTTTTTTAAGATTTTCATTTATTTGACAGAGAGAGAGAGATCACAAGTAGGCAGAGAGGCAGGCAGAGAGAGAGGAAGAAAGAGGCTCTTCGCCGAGCAGAGAGCCCGATGCGGGGCTCGATCCCAGGACCCTGAGACGGTGACCTGAGCCAAAGGCAGAAGCTTAACCCACTGAGCCACCCAGGCGCCCCTCCATCTTGTAATTCTTAATAATTTCCGAATAAAGGGGCCTGCATTTTCATTTTGCATAGGGTCTGGCCAATTATGTCACTAGTCCTAGTCTCAAACAATGTCCTGAAAACTCCATTGGCTCACCCATCCCCAAACTAACCATTTTCAAGTCCATCGAGCAATTATTCTGAGTTCCATTCTAGCATTTCTTTCTTCTTCCCTCCCACCCCCAGCTTCTAACATCAACTGTTTTTTTTTCTTCTCTTTCTTCTCCTCCTTGTTGGTTTTTCTGTTCATCCTGTTCAATGCACTCTCTATTCCTCACTCCTATCCCACTTAGCTTCCCTTTATTCCTTTTGCGCTTTCTCCCTCTCCTCTCACTCGTCCTATTTTTCTTCTCTCACCAAAATGGATTTAGGAATGTAACTAATGTAATGTAATGAAATAATAATAATAACAATAACAACAGCAGCAGCAATAATAATAACTAACATTTATGTCCTGGCCAATCTCTGCAAAACAACATCCCTGGGACCTCCCTCACCCTGTTTTGTTCATCATAGCACTGAATACAACTTTTTTAAAAAATATAAAACTATTTATTGAGCACAACTTACTGGTATTTACAATAAACAACATGCAGCTGGATAACATTGTGACTCCCAAGTTATTGTTTTCCCTGGTTTCTGCTGAACCAGTAACTCAAATAGTAAGAAGATTAAGCCTACATATAAGGAATGGGCTGGGGCAAAAACAACAACAACAACAACAACAACAACAACCAAGCAGGTCAAGAATTTTTCGATTACAGAAGTTTGTTCACCCATTTATTCCTGCAGGTCCTAAATTGCCAGCATCTCTAACCATCTGATTATAATTAGGTTTCCACGAACAAAGTCTTAGACATTCTATGAATCATGACCTTTCAGTCCATACAACACAGGGATTTCAACTTCTTGAAAAGGAATGGTTCTGAGTACCTGGGTGGCTCAGTCAATGAAGCACCCAACTCTTGAATTTGGCTCAGGTCATAATTTCAGGGTTGTGGGATCGAAACCCGCGTTGGACTCTGCATTCAGCACGGAGTCTGCTTCTTCCTCTGCCCCTCCCCCTGCTCATGCTCTTTCTCTATCTCTCTCTCAAATATTTTTTTTAATTTTATTTATTTTGACAGAGATCACAAGTAGGCAGAGAGGCAGGCAGAGAGAGAGGGGGAAGCAGGCTCCCTGCTGAGCAGAGAGCCCGACTCGGGCGGATCCCAGGACCCTGAGACCACGACCTGAGCGGAAGGCAGAGGCTTCAACCCACTGAGCCACCCAGGCGCCCCAAATAATATTTTTTTAAAGGGATGGTTCATTAGAAAGAAGCTTTAAATGTCCATTTAACTAGGTTTTGTTACTTAACTAAAACACACCAGGACTTGTCTAGTTTTCTCATTTGGGTGGAGAGGTTCTTGGCAGTGACAATATTTTCCTTTCAGGGATCTTGCAAATTAAATTGCATTTATGTGACTGTGGATATGGATATGGATTCTGATGTGGCTGCTTTTAAATTATCCAATTTAAATTATTTACATTATATTTAAATTGTCCAAGTAATTATAAAATTTGAAAGGTTAAGGTTTCAGGAAAAATTTAAATTTAACTTGAAGCGATTTATTTCTTAGGTCACTGAAAATGATGGCATCCCAGAAACACAAGCTTATATGTGGTTATAAAATGCTGTTTTCGTTTTGGTGAATGTTAAAAAAGAAAAGAAAACCATTTACATATGTATTTTTTTTAAGATTTTTTTTATTTATTTATTTTGGGGGGGAGAGAGAGAGACAGAGTGAGAGAGAGCATGAGAGGGGATGTCAGAGGGAGAAGCAGACTCCCCATGGAGCTGGGAGCCCGATGTGGGACTCGATCCCAGGACTCTGGGACCATGACCTGAGCCGAAGGCAGTTGCTTAACCAACTGAGCCACCCAGGCACCCCTACATATGTATTTTAAGTATAAACACACATACACACACACCCATACTAGTAAGTCAAAAAACCAAGACCCAGATTTTATATATACATATATAAATGCCAAGTTAATCTCTCTTTATAAAAAGCAATTACAGGGGCACCTGGGTGGCTCAGTCAGTTAAGCATTTGAGTCTTGATTTCAGCTCAGGCCATGATCTCAGGGTTATAGAATTGAGCCCCACATCAGGCTCCACAGTAGGGAGTCTCCTTTTCTCTCTCTGCCTCTGCCCCTCTGCACTCTCTCTTTCCCTCAAACAAATAAATAAATTTTTAAAATTTTTAAAAAGTAATTACAGTTGGGGCACCTGGGTAGCTCGGTCAGTTAAGCATCTGACTCTTGATCTCAGCTCAAGTTTTGATCTCAGGGTCATAAGTTCAAGCCCCATGTTGGCCTCTAACCTGTGTATGGAACCTCCTTTTAAAAAAAAATTTTCTTTTAAAGCAATACAATTTAAGGACCCTTCCTATTTGCATCTTTTTTTTTTTTAAGATTTTATTTATTTATTTGACAGACAGAGATCACAAGTGGGCAGAGAGGCAGGCAGAGAGAGAGGAGGAGGCAGGCTCCCTGTTGAGCAGAGAGCCCGATGCAGGGCTCAATCCCAGGACTTTGGGATCATGACCTGAGGTGAAGGCAGTGACTTTAACCCACTGAGCCACCCAGGCGCCCCTCTATTTGCGTCTTTTGTCAGCACCTAATCTGCCTCATCTGAATCTTTCCATTCATGAGAGACTTGACTTTTCTGCTGCTGTCTGTGGCACAAATTATTTGTTCGGGACCAAGACCTCTGGCAAAGCCCCTTGGTTCATCAGCAACATCTCTTTTCTTCGATTTACTATAATCAGATTCACTGTCAGATAAAGATTATCTTTTTATATCATCTTTTTCTTTACCAGCTTTTGAGAAATAAGAAATGCTTCAATTAACTCTGGACAATCTGAATTTTCTTCAGGTTCCCAAGTATTATCAGCATCTGTGAATCCCTTCCGCTTCAGAAAATACTCCCCCTTCCCATTCACTACATGGTGGTCCAGTACTTTTTCCACCACAAATTCCACAGGCTCTGCCTCTTCTAATTTTTTCACTCTTTCCATCTCTTTCTTCCCCTTTTTTAAAATGAGAGAGTGGGGGGAGGGACAGAGGCAGAGAAAAGAGAAAATCTTAAACAGACTCCCCACCCAGCGTGGAGCCCAAATCGGGGCTTGATCTTGAGACCCAGAGATCATGATTGGGGCCAAAACCAAGAACAGATGCTTAACTGACTGAGCCACCCAGGCACCCCTTCTCCACTTTTTTTTTTTTTGGCAATCTAGTTTAATTGGAGGCCATTTTTTATTGCAGACTCTAAGAGCTATTATTCACCATCCTGGAGCAGTTCCAGGTCTGCCGTGTCCCAGGCCCTGTATGCTTCAAGCTCCAGCCATATCCAAGGGGGAAGGGCCTGGGGAACTGCTTCCAGTTCCAGTTCAATACCACTTTTTTATTTGCTTCTTTTTAGCTCCTTCCACTAAAATACAAGTTCCAACAGCAAACCATTGACCTTCTAGACCCCAGCCTGCCACATCATAGGCGCTCCATAAACATTTATTTACTGAATGAATGAACAGGTGAGTGAATGAGCATTTATCATGTATGAGGCATTACATTAAATACATTTCATGACGAATTCATGTAATCCTTTCAGTAGATCTATTAGTAATGACAGACACAAAATTTGAACCTACATCTTTCTGGCTCCAGAGTCCATTCATTTAACCGGTAAACAAACAAAACTGTCTCTCTGGTTAAAATACTTGGTTCCCAGATATAAAAATGTTTTTTAGCTTCTCCCTTGTGTTGCACTGAAGATCAAGTAGCGAATGATACTATCATTTAAATGTTCAGAAGTTTGACAACACAGCCCACTCTCACTGGACTCAGGCTTCCCTGAGGTGCTGCTGACAGGTGGCCTCGGTCATGGTCAAGGCCCACATTTATTCCCGGACTCCATATATATATCCACAACATGTAACACACTATACCACTCTCATCAGAGATTAAATGAGGTAATGATATTACATTGGTGTAAAATATAAGCATTAGTAAATATGGTTTTGAAAAAGAGATATTCTCTCTCCTGAGAGAACCAAAATAAAATTCATATTACTCAATATTTCCCACTTACTGAGAATTTCAAGATGTTGTGAGTGCTTGTTTATTTCAATATTCTATATATTTATTAAATTATATTGGATACATATCCCAGATATAAATTAGATATAATAATAATAGCTAATATTTATTGAGCATTTACAATGTGCTAGGTAGGCACTGTGCTAAGCACTTTTATTTATTAACCATTTGAGATGGGTGGTATTATCATCTCGATTTTAGGGGCACCTAGGTGGCTCAGTCAGTTAAGTGTCTGCCTTCAGCTCAGGTCCTGATCTCAACGTCCTGGGATCACACGCCCCACTCAGGCTCAGCTCTGCGCTCGGCACCAGAGTCTGCTTCACCCTTCCCATCTATCTCTGCCCCTCCCCCTTCTTCTGCTCAAATAAATGGATAAAATCTTTTTAAAAAAAATTCTTGCTCCTTATTTTACAGTTTCAGAAACTAAGGCCAAAATCAAACAACTAATAAAACCCGAACCTTTGATGTTAATCAATGTACTTAATGGGGTAAGATTTAATAGCAAGCTTACATTTCTGAAGGTACATGCAGCAAGAGCATTGTAAAATGTCTACAGGTTTTAACCAGTTATATTTTTTAGCATGTCATCCCAAGATTTTATTGTATACACAGCTTATTAGTTGGATTTTTTTCAATGTTTTCTGTCCTTTCCTAAAAGCATGTTATCTTCATTCCTAAAAACATTAAAGTCAAAGAAATAACAATATCCTGTTTGCTCTTAAACTGGTTAAACTTCATGGTCAGCTTTTGGAAAATAGCCCGAGAGAGTCTGTGAATACAAGTGTAAAACAATTATGTTATCATAAAACAATTACAAAAATTTCTTCTGGTACGTCACCTTGTACAATTCCCTTTTCCTCCTATTTTTCCCAGCCCTCTGAAAGGCCTTCTTTGGACATGTCCCCTTTCTCTACTTCCCACTAACTTTGCAGCGCCCTCAACCTGCCCTTAATCTTCCCTCAGGGTCAGCTATAGCAATAAGACACGCTGTGACTTGTGAACCCAATGGCTTCAGACATGCCATGACTTCAGGACCTGTTCTAAGAGGCGAACAACACACCTGCAAGACTCCAAGAGGCATAATGAGCCCAGGCAACATCCAGTTTGGAGTCAGGACCCCCAGGGTAAGGCAGGTCTAATGGGCAAGGCCTAGCAGCAGGAAGTTCTAGCATGAACATGGTAAATGTTATGAACACTGCCACTGCCCTATCAGATGTCCTCGGCTGCCATCACTAACTTATCAAAACCACCCCAATGTGAGATTCAGGCAACCGCTCCCGATGCATGGGGATTGATTTGCTGCTTGAAACCTGGTGCCCACCCTCATTAAAGGAAGTTGGTGAGGCTCAATAAGGCCAGCGCTAGTACTTTCCTTTAGTGTGGCTCCAAACAGCACTTAAGCCTACTAGGGACAAGCATGCCCCTAGATGCAGGGGTGCAAGGAGCTATATCTATATATAGCTAAATCTATACTTAAGATATAAGATAGATATAAATCTATGTCTAAGCCAAATGGAGGGACTGGATTGAAAATCAGAAAACCGAAAAAGAATGAGAAAATCCCGTGGAAATTATCATGTGGTGGTAACATGATGAAAATAGCTATGCCCAGGACAAAAGGGTTAGGGTGGCAAAACTAATCCCAGCTGCCACCTGCTGGTGAGTTTCAGCCTACTGGCAAATTGAACACCCAAAGCAAAGCCATGCTAGGACAACAGAGGCACTAGCAATAGACTTTTCTCGACATTTCTCCCTTTTCTCTTAAACTCACTCACCATCTGCATGGCTAATATCAAATACTGCTTTTCTATCTGGGAATTTTATTCCCAACTCCACTGTTAGAGCTGCCTGCGATGTCCTTAATGGATATTTTAATATCCATGGAAAAATATAGTATCTCACCTCTCCCCTAAAACTCTCTCCCCTTTAAACTTAATACTACAGGCAGTGGTCCCATTTCACACAAAGAATGAAAACAAACACAGGACTTCAGAATCATCCGACACTTGTCTACTTTTTCACCAAAAAAAAAAAAAAAAGGAGGGCCAAAGGAGTAGACCCAAGGTCCCACTGAGGGAGTCAGGCAGGAGACAGGCTGGACTCTCTAGGAGAAACTTGCTCTGGGAGCAGCAGAGAGTTGAGTCAGGAAGAGGGGGGAATGCAGATAGGCAGGGCGAAAGATACAGTACCCAACGGTATGACTTTTGGTCTCAGCAACCCCCTACAACGTGTCAGGCAGAGGAGACCCAATAGCCCACATGGTGTGCAGGGGTGAGCACTAGGAAGCTTGCTCCCTGTGAAGGAAGAGCTGCTGAGTCACCCTTAAATGACCTAAGCAGACACCATCTCTGAGTCCTGAGACACTGAGCTCTGGTGACATCACCTTGTTAGAGAAGCAAACCCCACCTGGCTCTGACCTTGCACAGGGCACCTCAGACTACCTACCTGGAAAATGGAAGGTGGGCAGGGGAAGGAAACTAACAGAGTTGAAGATTTTATGACAGGAAATATTTGTTGAAGCAATGCCTTTCTTCTGTGACAAGGAAAAGTGAACAAGAGAGCTCCTTCAATTCCCAGGTGCAGGGATTTTCCCGAGAATGTTTCTCTCCTGTATCACCAGCCCTGTCTGACTCTCAATGCCCTAACCCTTTCCTCACTGTCCACCCCAGGGCCTCTCTGCTGGCCAATCTGCATGCCATCAAATCCACTCTCCACCATGTCTGCTTTTACAGCTTGTAGCCTTCCACCACCTCCACTTCTTCCCTCAAAGGATGACTTTCTCTCTCAACTGCCTCCTTTCTTTTGCTTCACAAACTCACCATTACTTCAGAAGCTCATACAAATTAGTGAACCAATATTTATCTAGCTGCTCTGTTGGTAGACTCTTCTGCAGAGGATACAATGGTAAAAGGAAGATACATTCCTGGCTTCAGGAATCTTTCCACCCGAAAATAGTTCTAAAATAACAACACACACACGTTAAGTCAGAATAAATGCCCTCAATTCTCTGCAGGCTTCAAAGGATGGATATTCATATGTGGCTGGGGGATCACGAGAGGTTTCATAGAAGAAAGAGCATTTGAGTGAATAATAATAATTGATTCATTAAGAGTGAATAATAATAATAATGATAATAATAATAAACAACCATGGACACAAGAGAAAGAAAATCTAAGGACACATTTTCAAATGGTAACCAGTCTAGTTCAGCCAAAACGGAAGTCCTGTCTTGATTTTTCCAGCCCTCATATTTGACCACACAAGCTGATGTGTTCTGTAAGAACAGTGGAAGAGGGACGCCTGGGTGGCTCAGTTGGTTAAGCGGTTGCCTTCAGCTCAGATCATGATCCCAGTATCCTGGGATCAAGTCCCACATAGGGCTCCTTGCTCGGCAGGGAGCCTGCTTCTCCCTCTGCCTCTGCTGCCGCTCTGCCTCCCTGTGCTCTTTCTCTCTCTCTCTCTCTCTCTCTCTGGCAAATAAATAAATAAATAAAATCTTTATAAAAAAAAAAAAAGAACAGTGGAAGAATCATTGACACCGGAACATCAGTAACATGCATATGCATGAGCAAAAAAGCATCGAATGCCAGTCTCAGAAGTCTTCATCTAATTGATGATTAAAACAAAAGTTTAGGAAAACTAATGTTGATTAATATTGTCCCAGATAAAGTTTTATTAAGAGCTCTGTGTATACCCTCCAAATAACACTGGGGTGTTTTAGCAGGAGCCTTTGCAAAAGAACGTTCTGACTTGTTCAATAACCCAGACACTGTTACCCAAACTAACAATGGGTACTGCAGGCCCACTCTGGTGATGACAGGGCAACACCCAGAGAAAATACTGATGTTGTCTCCCCTCTTAAGGGTGACACTGGGAGAGTGCTGTGAGGGCCAGATCTACACTAATTTCTTCTTTAGGAAGACCAGATACAAGACCAGGAATATTTGCCTTAACAACAGAGGGTAGGAAAGCTCCAAGATCCAGAGCAGGAAGTCAGATCCAATACCAAGGAAGACTAGCCAGAAAGAAAAGGCCATGGATAGATGACCTGTGTAGGTGTTAACCATGGTTGTAAGACCAGGGGAGAGGTGGAGAGGGTTGGGGGTTGAAGGCCAAGAGCTTTGAAAGAGCAACAGCAGCAGAAGCCACAGTAACTAACATATGTCTAGGTTCCCCTCACCCATTTGTTCCCCCTTGGACTTCTGATCTAGCCATCATGCAAATGCATAAGTTCTAGAAGGTGCTGGTACAGGATAAAGTTTGTTCCATACAGAAAAAAATTATTGAGTTTCCCATTAGTAATTAAGCTCTGGTTCTTTCTACCTATTAAATAGGATAGAAATTACCTTCCCCTCTTCATGGAATGTTCATGAATGCTTGGATAAAATGAAAGTGTAAGGAAAAACTATAATATATTTGTAATTATTTTACAACTGCACCTACATATTGATAATCCAAGAATCAACCAACAAATATCAATGTCTTTCCATGTCCCCAACAGTACCCTAGGCGCTTTAAAGAGATTCAAAATATATTTAGTGCAAAATCAAATTTAAATATTTGGGAGAAATTTACTCAGATTTAAACTATAGTATATTTCAAAGCAACTTGGCCCTGGGCCCTTTCTGAGGATGAAGAGACAACACCCCCCACCAAAATCCTTTAATTTAATCAACAAATATTAGTCAACAAATATTTATTGACTGTTGCTACCAAATTCAGTGATTGCCATTCCCACACTGATAGGTATCAGTTACAGGCAGGCAGTCAGAAAGAATTAACTTCCTAAAACTACCCTTTTAACATAAGGATACCTGGTCTTTCATTTTAATCCTGTTCTTAAAAATATGCGAATTAATCCTCATATTACCAAAGATGCTATTTTTAAATGTTACGTGGAAATTTTAAAAAATACACATCTGAGAGGTCACCATGTACCCGAGTAGCAACAACGCAAATAAACATTTTACTTTTTTTTCCCCTAAAACTCACATCTACCCAAATAGAAATTGGTTTCACTGATATGTCTCGTTGTTCTCAATGTTTCTCACTAAGCAATATTTTAGAGAAAACCATTGAAATCTCATATAAATGAGATCGGATATCTATTTGGCAATGGCAAGATGCCCTTTTTAATCTCTTGAAAGTCATTTCTATTTTTTAAACCTTGTGGTGCTGAATCAGGAAACAAATATGCAAAAAGAGTCAATTGTTTATTATAATTTCTCTAAAGATAAGAACAGAGGTAGAGATTTGGTATATACAGAATTGTAATTTTTTTTAATGAAAAGCAGCATTTTTAAAAAAGATTTTATTTATTTATTTGACAGCAGAGAGAGGGAACGCAAGCAGAGGGAGTGGAAGAGGGAGAAGCAGGCTTCCTGCTGAGCAGGGAGCCTGACCTGGGGCTCTGTCCCAGGACCTGGGGATCCTGACCCAAGCCCAAGGCAGCCGCTTAATGACTGAAACACCCAGGAGCCCCAAGAATTGTAATTATTTTTCAAAAACTATTCTTTATGCTGTTATAGAGAAAAGCATAAAAAGATGTGAATAAGCCTGTCTTATCACCACTGAAAGAGGAACAAATATAAAGGAGCCCTACCTTAAAGTCGCTTCAATGGGCAGCTCAAAAGACTGAATCTCAGCCAGGACATTCTCATAATTTTGATCTGGGTCTTCTTCCAACATTGCTTCACATGCCCCTGATTTTCCAGCTGCAGACATCAGATTTTCAGCGCAAAACAGTTGTAATTCATGAAAGAATTGTGGTTTTTGTTAGAATTATTATAAGCGTTCGGGTGGTTCGATGTTCACCCAGAGTAGCAGCAAAAACTGAGCTCACAGGCTGACTTCATGCTATCAAAATCTTTGCTTCCAAGAATGTGGCACAGCTGTTGCTGTCCTGTCGCTACTTATAACATTTTACTTATTATTAACCTTGACACAGTTCAGAAAGTTCCTGCCTGATGTCTGCTATGTTGACTTATTTGCTTCTCAGAGACAGTAACTGCAAACTTGGGTAGGAATTAGAACTGTTACACTACACAAAATTATTAAATACAATTGACTTGTTAGGGCACATATTTTAATATTATTTATGCTAAATACATAATCAAGCCATGCTCCTAGTTACTCCTGCAACTATACCCCTGCCCACAAAGCCCCAGCAGGTGGCTTGTCCAGGAAAAATGTAACACTTTGTAAAATAGGACTCTGAGGCTACTGGGCTAGTACCTTGGTTGCCCCTTTCCCTCACCTCTCCACTCTAGTCACTGCTATGTTTGTCCATCCACAGAGCCATTCCTTCTTCTGTCCCCTGATCAAATACAAATGCTCCTGAAAGAGTTAGCTTTTAATCCTTGTTAGTCACTGTGGCCTCACTGTGCATGAGTTTGCCAGATCCTTCCTTCAGAAGAGGTTTTGATGGGGAGGGGGAAAGCATGAACCTGCCAGTATGTTAAGGCAGCCAGTTGCCCCTGAGAGGAATAAGGAGTGCAGGAAATAAAGGCCCAAAGTAGCAAGGGAAAATGTGGCCTGCAGCCAGCCCGGAAAAGGCCTAAAAAAATTAAATGGGCCCATGATTCCAACTACCATTTGCATTAGATCTCCCTCAGCTTCAAGTTCAACTTCACGCTTTCCTGCCTGCTATAGAAAGTCGGTATTTAAAGGGATGTGACATTCTTCCATATGAATCTGGGTTTTTTTTTTAAGTTTTTATCAGATTTTTAAATTTTACTCTGTAAAATAATTGAAATTATTTCTGCTAAAGATGTAGTGCTCATATAACCACAAAGCATATGTCATAAACTGTACCAGTTTTTCACTTCTCCCTTCCTCAGACCCTTGCCAGTACGTCACTGAAGGCATGGTGTCCCCCTTGACTCACAACTTTGGGCTTAGCCTGTGACTTCCTCTGGCCAACCATATACGGGCTGAAGGGACAGTGTGTGAGCTCTGAGCTTTATTTCTTACTTGTCCTCATACACCTCTGCCATCGCCTGGGAACACATGCCCTGCCTAGCTTGCTGGTCCAAGGAGAATGAGAGATACACAAAGCAGGGTCATCCCCCCCCCACCCCTGATTCACAACACTGCAAGGAGAGGCGCATAGTCCCACACGGCTGCAGCAGCTTGAAGCAAAGCTGCCCACTAAACCTGGGCTAGGTCAACCATGCCCAACTGACCCACAGACACAGTAGCAATAATAAACGGGTGTTGTTTTCAGCCACTGAATGATAGATTATGCAGCAATCAGATCAGTGCAGGATCCTTCACTCCAGCCCCACCAAGAGCTTCAACTCTCAGTCCCACTTTGTCCACTGCAGGATAGAACGATGCAACAGGACTATGCCTGACACCCTTTCCCTCCAGAGGAAGTGATGATGCCCTCCTCCAAGACTTGACACAAAGCAGTGATTTTCTATCTTGTGTTAAAGTCATTTGTGTGGAAAGTTTTTTATATGTATAACAAATTATCAATTTACTTCAGCACAGAATGTCTATGTGATTCATATTTGTATTCCACATAACACTTAACACATTGCCCTGTATACAGTAGGTGTTTAAGAAGGACTTATTGAATACATGAGAGCAAAAGCTACAAGCTAAGAGTTATCTCTACCTTGTTAGGAAATATTGGTCCAAACTGCAAAAATCTGACAGTTCCATATGGAATTATGAGAATCTGAGAATATATAAATAAAAGCACAATGAGAAATCATTCTGGGGGGCTTTGGGGGGGCCCATTCTGTTAAGCATTCTTATGATTTCAGCTCAGGTCATGATCTCAGGATTGGGAGACTGAGCCCCAAATTCAGCTCTAAGCTGGGACTGCTTAAGACTCTCTATCTCCCTCTCCTTCTGTCCCTTCCCCTCCTCCTTCCCTCTCTAAAAAAAAGAAAGAAATCACTCTGGTCATAAGAGAATGTTGGTCATCTCTATACTGTGTTGTGGAGAACGATTCACAGATAACACCACCGTACCCATGAACATCTATCTGTGATGACCCATCCAACCCAAAGTATCATGTGGTAAATTAACTCTTCTCCCCACACACCCCAAATTTTTATTTTTAAAATTTTCAAACTTACAGAAAAGTTAAAGAACACAACAAACACCCATATACCCTTCACCTGATTCACCAACTTGACATTTTGCCACATTAACCTTCTCTTTCTCTGTTTATTCAGGGGAATTCTTTGATGTAGGCAAATACTTTAAATATATATGTGAGAGGGGCCCCTGACTGGCCCAGCCTGTTGAGGTCTACTGAGGTCTGCCTTCCACTCAGGTCACAAGTCTCCAATCCGGCTCCTGGCTCAGAAGGGAGACTGTTTCTCCCTCTCCTCTGCTGCTCCCTCCCTTCCTACTTGTGTGCGTGTACACACGCATGCTCTTGCTCTCTCTCTCTGCTAAATAAATAATTTTTTAAAAAATCTTTAAAAAATTAAAGTATATACTGTGAGAAAACTGTATTCTTTTAAATAGAGTATTTTTTTAAAATATTTTATTTATCTGACACACACAGAGAGAAATCACAAGTAGGCAGAGAAGCAGGCAGAGAGAGAGAGAGGGGGAAGCAGGCCCCCGATAAGCAGAGAGCCCGATGTGGGGCTCAGTCCCAGGACCCTGAGATCATAACCCAAGCCGAAGGCAGAGGCTTAACCCACTGAACCACCCAGGCGCCCTAAACAGAGTATTTTTAGTACAGTAATAGTATAGCAGTCTGCTACACAGTAGCATAATTAGTAAATCACGAGAACTTTGACTTATTGTAACTGCATGACACATTCCTATTATGCAGCGCGTCACCCTCTTCCGGTAGAGCCAGCTCCCCCTGGAGATTCAAGGTCTTTCAACCTGTTGACCTGGCTGCCCCCTTCGGCTCCTCTGTGCTCCCTACCCCTCCTCCACTCCCACCCCACTCTCTTCTGCTCCTCCCACTTCTGTTAAGTGAATTTTCCCTCTGCCTCTTACTTTCTTCTAAGCTGTGTAAGACACAGGCAACAACTTCCTGTTTCCACTGGCTAACCAGCATCTTCCTTTTATTCAAAACTTTCCTGGAGTGCCATTTCCTGCCGGAAGTCCACACAGATTGAATGAACAGGAGACCATCTCCTCCCGAAGGTAACAGTTAAGAAAAACAACCTCCCCTATCCCATAGTGCTGACAACAAATTCACCAAATAAGGAAAAGAAAAGGAGGAAATGGAAACATTTTAAACAGATATATTCCAAGTTGCCCATAAAAGAGACTGGTGTGTGTGAATGGAATGTTCCTGGTCTCCACCCTTAACCTGTCCTCCCAGCTGCAGCTCAAACTGTTTGGACTACTTCCTAGAATCAAGTCTGACCACTGACAGGAGCCCTATAAGTGCCCCTGGGCCAGTGGTTCCTGTTCCTCCGCAGCTACAAAGCAATGCCTGGAAACTTTTTTTTTTTTTTTTAAAGAGAGGAAGAGAGGTGAGGGGGTTAGGGGAGGGGCAGAGGGAGAAGGAGAGAGAATCTTAAGCAGGCTCCATGCCTAGGGCAGAGCCCAGTGCAGGGCTCAAGCTCACCACCCTGAGATCATGACCTGAGCCAAAAATCAAGAGTCAGGATGCTTAACCCACGAACCATCCAGGAGCCCCTGGAGACATTTTTTAATGCCAGAACTGAAGATGGGTAGAGGCCAGAGATGCTGCTAAGAGTACACAGCACAGTCCCCCCAACAAGGACTTACCCATTCCCTATCCAAAATGCCAGTAGTGCTGAGATTGGAAAATCCTGTCCTAAGGTGATCTTCAAGACACATCATCAAGCTATGTGTGTTGTTGATAAAGGCCCAGTTATTGAGGCCCCTGACTGGGCTTTTTTCTTCCTCTGAAACTCAGTCTCTGTCTTATTAGTCTGCTAGGAACCTTAGTCCCTCTAGAACTAGAAACCAGCCTTTAAAGTTTAAATAAACTTTTTAAAAAGTTTATTATTCAAGTAAAATGTTTTGAATAAAAATTTTCTAATGCAAGTTTTTTAAAGTGGTCTTTTTAATGTTATTTTATTTTTGAATAAAAAATCATTTTATCTATTTTATTTATTGTTTAATAAAAACTTAAAAAAACAAAAACCCAGGGGTGCCTGGGTGGCTCAGTTGGTTGAGCATCTGACTCTTGATTTCCGCTCAGGGCATGATCTCAGGATCATGGAATCAAGCCCCACATTGGGCTCCACACTCAGCGGTGGGGGGGTGGGGGGGGTTCTGCTTGAGATTCTCTCTCTCCCTCTACCCCTCCCCCCACTCATGTGCTCACAAGCACTCTCTCTCTCAGATAAATAAATCTTTAAAAAAAACAAAAAACCTCGGTCTTTTTGAGGTAAGCAGAGATTGGGTCCTTACTGTTTTTCTGCTATTGTTACTATACCCGCAGCAATTCACGCACCATGGCTGACACAAGTTAGATGCTCAATAAATATACGTTCAATAAATTATCTTGACACAGCATTACAGTGCTTTGTAAGTAATCGGCAACCAATAAATATTTAATCTTGATAGCACAGTTTATCTTACAAAGACTATCTCAAATAAAATTAGGTAAAAGTTCAGTTATATTAGTATTATTTTTCAACATTAGAAAATCTTTCAAAAATTTAACTAACTGGGGCGCCTGGGTGGCTCAGTGGGTTAAAGCCTCTGCCTTCAGCTAGGGTCATGATCCCAGGGTCCTGGGATGGAGCCCTGCATCGGGCTCTCTGCTCAGCGGGGAGCCTGCTTTCCTTCCTCCCTCTCTGCCTGCCTCTCTGCCTACTTGTGATCTCTGCCTGTCAAATAAATAAATAAAATCATTTTAAAAAATTAAAAAGATTTTTAAAAAATTTTAGCTAAAATTTAAGTTAAAATTTTTTTTTAAAAAGCATGTGTTTTGCTTACTGGGAAAAAATGAAGAAAATAAATAAGGAAATCAAGTTCCTCCCATCCAAAAATAATCAGTTACCAATTTTATGTATATTCTCCCAGATATTTTTTCATATATTTAAATACATATTTTAAAAAATAAAATTGCCGGGACGCCTGGGTGGCTCAGTTGGTTAAGCGGCTGCCTTCGGCTCAGGGCATGATCCCAGCGTCCTGGGATCGAGTCCCACATCGGGATCCTTGCTCAGCAGGGAGCCTGCTTCTCCCTTTGCTTCTGTCTGCCTGTGCTCTCTCTCTCTCTGACAAATAAATAAATAAAATCTTTAAAATAAAATAAAATAAAATAAAATTGCCTCATGCCATAAAAAAATTAAACTATAGGATTACTATTTTCAGGATACTCAGCAGTATGGTTTGTTCTAAGAAAATTAGTTGGGTGGTTTTTTTTTAAGATTGTATTTTTTTTATTTAACACAGAGAGAGAGAGAGCGCTCAAGCAGGCAGAGCAGCAGGCAGAAGGAGAGGGAGAAGCAGGCTCTCCACTGAGCAGGAAGCCTGATACTGGGCTTGATTCCAGGACCCTGGGATCATGACCTGAGCCGAAGGCAGCCACTTAACCAAAAGAGCCACCCAGGTGCCCCAGAAAATTAGTTGTTGTGTTTTTTTTTTTAATTTTTTAAAGCTTTTATTCATTTATTTGACAGAGGAAGAGAGAGATCACAAGTAGGCGGGGCGGGGGGGGGGGAAGCAGGCTCCCCACTGAGCAGACAGCCGGATGCGGGGCTCCATTCCAGGACCCTGAGATCACGACCTGAGCCGAAGGCAGAGGCTTAACCCACTGAGCCACCCAGGCGCCCCAGAAAATTAGTTTTTAAGACCTATCTATGGTAACCAAAATAGTGGTTCACAGAACCATTCCATATTTTTTCCTATCATCTTCAAAATTCAGAATGTAATATTTCATTACAAAAAGCATTTTGGTCTTTCAGTGGATCTGTGTTCTCAGTAAACTATATTCCTACTGTTCTTTGAAGAATAAAATTAGTACATAATTAAGAAAATTGTTTTTAAAAATCTGTTCTAAGTTTCTAACTCATCACATTTTTCTGTTTATAAGATCTTAGAGGACATGGTGTTTCTGTGAATGTTACAGTATCATTACTGTTATCAGAGCTTCTATTCCCTGAAACATGCCATAGTTTTATGCATCTCTGAACCTTTATACATGCTGCTTCTTTTGTCTAGAATACCTTCCCCAAACCTGTTTTATTGTTTGTAGCACAGAGATGATATTAGTTGCACCTACCTCATAGGATTGTTGCGAAGGTTACATGACCTTTTTTTTTTTTTTTAGCATTTATTAGGTAGAGCACTCTGGAGAGCGTGGCACCATAGAGCATCTGTGTCAACTACTATGATTTATCTTTGGAGGCTTTGCTCAATGCCACCTCGTTGTATACAGTGACTTGCTACTATCCTCCATAACTCTTTTGAGCATGTGGTCTTTATCAAAGTTCTGATCCCTGATGTTTTTGCCATGTATTTATCTACCGTACTCGACTAGGAGCTCCAAGAAAGCAGGGAAAGGACCTTGGCTTCTTTACATTCAAAGTGTCAGGCGTGATGCTGGGCGCACAGCGGGCATGGACTGGATGACTGCTGAGCACGTGGAAGACTTAAGCAAGAATGACAGGAACAATACTGACTTTCCAAAACAAATATGGGTAGTGTCCACTGCTTAATTAAATTGATGTTTTTCCAATTTGGCAAGAAAATTGTGGACTGGTAGTTTCAATTAACTGTGATTATTCCTTTTCTTCATCTTCATGCAAATGTGGGGTTTGGTTAAGAGAAGGCGAAGGTAAAATCTCTAACACCTACAATGTCTGTTTCTCAAGTTCCCAATAAACATAATTGCTATAGAATAAGAAGCTTCACCAAGTAAGTATTTTGAACTTTTTACCTCTCCTGTTTATTATGTTGGGGTCTTCTGATTGAAAATTTTTAGGGTGCCTTTGCTGTTCTTTTCCCAAATGTTAATCTTAAACATTTGAATCCTGGTCAATCAACAAAGGCTCCACAGTCTCAGCCCTAGCTCCCCCAGAGCTAGATTACAGCGCCGCCTAGTGGTCAACGTTCAGCACAGAGTCTGTCTGATGAAACTGGCTCTTGCTGGAGCTTCTAGGCTTTAATTTTATTTTTTCTATTGGTAATTGTAAAACATCATTAAAAACCACGGAATATCTTGCTCTCTTTTTTCCTGGCATTTCTGACAACCGTTCAATGTGTCCTGTATCCTCCATTCCTCTACTTCAGAGCCCTTCAGCAGAACTGAGAATTTGAAGATCAGCTACAAGGCTTATCATCAAGCTGCCAAAGATACACTTCTCTCCCACAGGAAAACCAGGATCTTTAAAGTGAGAATTCGGGACACTAACTTCTTTGGGCCATGCTAGGAGAGGAAGGCTACCGTGTGCCCCCTCTGAGCCCACACCTGCACCTCTGGCCAGAGGCCCATGGCAAATGCTTTGCACACATTCTTCTAAACAATCATTCTCTTTTCCCTCTTTTGAAACCTAACAATTCCCTCAAAAATATGGTTTCAGGCATAAAATAGGAAATAGTACTAAACAAACGGAAATGTTTTGCTTTAAATACTGAAGCCATTTGTTTACATTAAGAAATAGTTTGCATTCAAAGCCCATAATTGAAAAGAAACATGAATCATCAATCACAAGGGAACTTTATAGATAAGAAATAAGTGCCGGCCTGAACAATTGTATTAAACACGAACAACCCTGGTTGGGAGCTTTTGCTGAGTCATTTTTCAGGAAGTGGGCTGTCCAGGGAGATTTTTACGGGAGGAACAATCGACAATATTTTCATATTAATAACCTCCAGTTACTTTATTGTTCTCAAAACTTTTGTTAATGAGTATTTTCCTGCTCGGTGAAGAAAAAACATTAATCAAAAGACAAAGCCTAATCTGATTTATTTTTACATGTTTTGGGTTCTTTTCTTCTGCGATATTAAATATATTTAAGTAAGAGTTGTAAAACAGCCTCATTCACTGAGCATAATATCAGGAAATATTTTGTTTGAATCTTTTTTTGTAAACACATGGCTTATATAGACTACACTGCTCAGAGTGATTCCAAACTATCATTTCGAATTCCAATTCCCTTCAAGCGGCAGCAATGTTTCCACTTGGTTTGGTGTGGCCTCTGTGGACTGCCCCACTCCTGAGATTTCTCTCAGTTACTTCCCAGTTAAGGGACAAACAGTGTGGGCTCCTGGACACCAACTAAAAGATGAGGCCATTCACCCAAGGTCCCTCAGAAAACAAGGTCCCCAGCAGGACCCTAGAGAACAGACTGGGTCAGTCTGTTAAGTACACACGCTTTTCGGCCCATACAAGCACTGAGCCTCTCTTTCTCTCTTAGCTTATGAATGAGGGTTTGTGACAAGGAGCTTAAATCACCTGCCCATGGGATTAGGGGAAGTAAATTGTGAAATAAGATCACTGGGTGATTATGATTTCTGTTAGGACAAACAATTATCATGCTTGTGGTCCTGATTTAACACAAATACATTGCCCACAACAGGCCCCTGCCCCCACCTGCCACCGCCACCCAAGCCCTGATGAGAAAGCCTCACTCCACATGCACAATGTAGCTTTCCTTCTGTGCTAGGTGAAAAACGTGGTGGGTCTGGCTATGCAGGCAAGTGAGAGAATCAAAGTAGGCTTCTGTGTAATGTAGCAGTTACACGCAAAGACTGCCTGGGTTCAAATCTTACCTCTGCTACTTACTAGCTATGTGACCTTGGGCTCTTTTCTGTACCTGGAGTTTCCTTATCTACACAATAGACAAGCTCCTATCTCATAGATTTGTTGGGGAGATTAAATTAATTAATGCAAATAAGGTATTCAGAACAATGCCAGGAAAGTAAAAAGCACTTTAGAAGCATTAGTGCTATGCCATTGTTTAATCAGGAATGATGTTATGAACCACTGAGGACGATTTTCTTTTTTTTAAATCAACTGCCTTATAACTTTGTTATGGCAAGTAGAACTGTTCTTCTATTTCTTTTCCAGTGGACACACATAGATGTTTCTCTGATGCTCAATGATAGAGTTTTGAAAGTGTCAGTGACCCATTAAAAATGTTAGGAGACTACAGTGTTCATATATTTATTATAAAGTTATTTCCAGTGTAGTAATCTTAATGCTTTGTTAATTTATTATTTACCTTTTTAAAGAAAACTATATATTTAAGAACCTACTATGCACCAAACCCTTGAGAAGCTCACAAGTCAGTGGAAAAATTTCTCCTTTATTCCAACTGGATTTGGGTGGATGGTGGACAGAGGAATCTGGGAGTGAGACACATGGTGTCCACACTCAGGATGGCACGCATGTGCGCGCACGCACACACACACACATACACACACACTGCTGGGAGAATCCACCTGTGGGCCTCAGGATGACACCTGAACATAGATCTAACTGTAGAGCTCCTAACCACCATATGATACCACCTCCCTGGTTCATTGGAGCTTCAGAACCCGGGACAATGCTTTTTACCTGAATCCTTGAACCTTCACTTCTGTGTGTAGCCCTGGAATAACCATCTATTCCAGGCTCCTGGAGTTTATTTTGGGGAGTGAAGAGAAGAATCGACATTAGAAAAAGATCCCCAAATCTTGGGGAAAAAACTTAAAAAAAAAAAAAAGAGGATATGATAAAACACTGCCATTTTCTTATGGTTTTCCTTCATATCTCTCTGGCGTCTCCTCAGCCTCCTTCCCAAATTTATTCTGTCCCTTAAATCTAGTTGTTTCCAGGAATCTGTCCCCAACTGTCTTTTCTTCTTACTCTAGACTCCCGCAAGTTCATCTTCCAGTTGGGTGTTGATGAGTCCCAAATGTAGACCAACTACTGCACTTTTCTCCTAAGATCCAGATTTCATTTCTAACCACCTACATAACATCTCTACCAGAATAGCCTGTCATATTGCACTTGACATTCCACATGTCCCAAACTGAATTCAGTAACTTTCCTCTCTTAGTCCATTTGGGCTGCTCTAGCAGAAAACAATAGATGGGGTGACTTAAACAACAAACATTTATTTCTCACAGTCCTGGAAAGCTGAAAGTCCAAGATGAAGGAGCCACCAAATTCAGTGACTGGTAAAAGACTGCTTCCTAGTCCATTATGGCCATCTTCTCATGGTGTCCTCACATGGCAGAAGGGGCAAAGAAGCTCTCTGGGGTCTCTTTTATAAGGGCACTAATCCTAATCATGGGGGTTCCACCCTCATGACCTCATCACCTCCCAAAGGCCTTACCTCCAAATATTATCACATTGGGGATTAGGTTTCAACATATGAATTTGAGGGGGACATAGTCTATAGCACTCTCCTCCCACTTTAACCAGTCTCCATAACACCAAATACCTACTTATTAATAATGATGTTATCCCCAAAACAGATAGTCCCAAATCAATCTCTGCCTATCTCTGATCCATTAAGTCTGAGTCTGGTCACTTCTGGGCATTTGTAGCTACTGTTCCTTTTATCTGGAATGCCTTTCCATCTGCCTGTTTTGTGTACAAATGTCTATGTATTCTCCGAGACTCAAAACAGCCCTGTCTTCAAAGCCACTCTGTGTGGGTCATACTTCACACAGGATGTAGTTTGGACAGAGAATGTATATATTTTATTTCCAATACTAAGCTATGAGTTCTTTGAAGATCATCTCTAGGCCTTAATTCACATTTGTAGTTCTCAGAGCACTTACCACAGGACCTCATATGAAGAAGTCATCAATATATGTTTGCTAGAATGATCAACTAGTTAACATAATAAAAAGGAATCCATGTGTTTTAGAGTAGTAAATTATTTCTTCTTCCACCCATCCTTTATCTTCAAATTTCCCATTACTTACTATCACTTTTCTGGATTGGTCACCACTCAGAAATTTTGATGTTGAAAATCGTCTGCCTCACAGAATGCTTTTGAGTATATTTGGCTTATAAGGTCTGACACAGTCTGGCTCCTCACAGGGACACCTATTGTAGAGTAAAACCTGAGCTGATGACTAATATGAATTCCTTCACTTCAAACGCCGTATGATAAAAAAGAAAAGTTTCCATTTATACCAGTTTTTACAGGGTTATGGTTCAATAGGTGATCTGTATGCTTCCTTTTTACTTCTAAACACATGTGTTCCTTTGTTTCTCAGGAAGTAATCATCATGTAGCCATGGAAATCAATGAGTGCAAAGGAAATGTTGCAGGGGAATAATGAAGCCGACTAACTCAACTCCACAAAAGTTGGTCACATCCTAAAATAATTAAAATACAACCATCCAAAAGTTCTTAGAGGAAGTGTTAATCGGTGCTTGGTATTTTGACAATCACTTGTACAGTATATGAGAGCATTTCAAAAACTCAAGCATTTATAAAATGTTATCAAGATGAATGAATAAATATTTATGGAGTGACTACTATGAACGAGGCCCTTTCACATATATTCCCTCATTTTATCATCTCAACAGTCCTATGGAATAGCTATTTTTGGTATTATTTCTATTCTACAGATTAAAAAAAAAAACTTAGATTCAGAGGTTAAATGACTTGTCCACTTGAAGGAACTTGAAGCACTTGAAGGAACATGCTCTTCACACCCATAAGAATTCATCTTGGGGATGAATTTAGCCCAGAGGGACCCATGTAGAACAAACCACCTCCCAATAGGCTTTCCGCACTTGAAGTAAGATTCAACTGTATCCTACCTTGCTTAACTAGGCATATGTAAATCATCAACATCACATCAGTAAAACTGACACAACAGACAATCTTTCTTTCTCTCTCTCTCTCTCTCTTTTTTTTTTTTAAGGAAACTACACCCTACCTGGGGTTTGAACTTGTGACTGCACAATCAAGTCTCATGCTCTCCTGACTGAGCCAGCCAGGCACTCCATAATGGACAATCTTATTATTCTTTTTCATATAGATATTGTAATGTTAAAAATTTTCATAAAGGTCCAAAGTTTGTGTTTATACAGTAATTTGTTTGTAATGATGTTTCAGTGAAAATTAACAAGAGTGGTAACAGTATCTTACTTTTTACTGAGAGTATTAAAGTAATGGAGTTTATTTTAGGGAAAACCTATGGACTCAGTCTCATTACATTATAAGATATACCTTATTTTTGATATAAATTGTATTATTAACTTAAGTCCTATACTGTTTGGCATAAATTTATCGTGTTACCCACTTATTTTGACCAATTACACATAGTTCAACACAAAAAAGTTCCATTAGAAATGCCAGGTGTAGGGGCCCCTGCGTGGCTCAGTGGGTTAAGACTCTGCCTTCGGCTCAGGTCATGATCTCGGGGTCCTGGGATCGAGCCCCACATTGGCTCTCTGCTCAGCCGGAAGCCTGCTTCCTCCTCTCTCTCTTCCTGCCTCTCTGCCTACTTGTGATCTCTGTCTGTCAAATAAATAAATAAAATCTTTAAAGAAAAAAAAAAAAAGAAAGAAATGCCAGGTGTATAAACTCAATTGCCAAACTTTGGCCACATCATTACTGACAGTGATAGAAATCAATGTGCCAAACAAAACTTTGAGATTTGCTTTATCATAAGCAACCAATCACTGTCATTTATTGAAGACCAGTTTCGTGCTTAGCACCAAGCCAGGTCCTATAAAAGATTAGAGGGAATACGTGACAAAATAATTGGTAGAAATTATGTTAAGCTTCCAGTCACGAAGACCAGAATGGCCTCTGTTCTCTCATGTAAAAGAGTCCAAATATGGACTAGGATGGTCTAAGACGAGGGATGGTCCACGTCACCAGACATTCAGACTGCTTCTGTATTTCTGCTGTCTGTCTTTAGCATGTGGCTTCCACACTCAAGGTCATCTCAAAATGCAAAACACTGCTGAAGCTCCAGCCACCAAGCCCTCAATTCAGGCCACAGGAAGGAGGGCGGGGTAAGGTCAAAAAGGAGGGAACCAGCTGTGTGTCCCCCTTACTTAGGAGTTTTCCTGGAAATCCCACCCAACAACTCCTGCTTTTATCTCATTGATCAGGAGTTAGTCACATATGCACATCTATCCACACATGAGGCTGGGAAAGACAGGTCAAAAGATATTTGGTCACAGTGCCATTTTGAATGTAGTGAGGATTCTATTACTAAGGGAAAGTGGAAAGAATAGGGAAATGAATATAAAGGAGGTACTTAGAGTCACAGCCATCAAAGGTGAAAAAGCAGAGAGACAGCAGAGTCCAGACAAAAGATCAAAGTCTTCAAAATGGAAGAAAAACTGAGTTTGAATCTCAGTTCTACTACTTACCAGATGGAGCAGAAGCAGCAAAACCAGATAGAAGGTAGTATGAACCAGGGTGGTAGTAATGGAGACAGTGAGATGTGCTCAAATTCTGAATATATTTTGAAGGCAGAGTTAACAGTATTATTAATGGATTAGAATGCAAGGTAACAAAGCAAAAAAAGCCAAGATTTTTTTTGTTTAAGCAGCTGGAAGACTGGAGTTGCCACTCACTGAAAAGGAAACACCACAGGAGAAGCAGGCTGTGGATGGTGGGGGAAGGAGATCAGATCCCCGGATATTGATTAGATGCCCAAGTGGAGATGTTAAGTTAGAAGCTGGACATATGGTACGGAGCACAGGGAAGTAGTACAGACTGGAGGTGTAAATTTAAAAGTAATTAATATATAAAGGGAGACAGTATTTAGAGCCCTGCAATTGGATGAGATCATCAAGGTAGTAAGAACAGATGGAAAACAGAAGAAATCTTAGGACTGAGACCTGGGTACTCCAACATAGAAATCACGGGAACTGGAAGAACTAGACAAGAAGAACGAGAAGCAATGGGGCAAAGAGAATAGGGAGCATGGTGGAAACCATGTGAGGGAGGTATCAACATGAAAAGGGAGTGACTACTTCAGATGCTGCTGATAGGTCAAGTAAATGAAGACTGAAAATCAACCACTGCATTTGCTGCACTTGCTTTTGTAAGGGTGGTTTCGGTGGGTGGTGGGGCTGAAAGGGGAAGAGATGGGAGAAGAAGAATTGGAGAGAGTAAGTAGATACAACTTTTTGAAAACTTCTGTTGTAAAGAGGAGGAATGGGGAGTGATGAATTGGAAGGGGAAGGAGGATTGAGAGAGTTCGTTTTTATGACGAGACAATACTTGTGCAGTACTGGGAAAGAGAGGGGGAAATTAATGCAGGACAGAGGAGAGGAGCACCTGTAGCAGTGTTCTTGACTGAGCAGCCAAGGAGTGGAGTCTAGTGTATACATGCAGCTGTTAGTCTATGAGCCCAGATGCAGGTAGGTGGGTAGTTGTGGTTATAGAAGCTATGGAATTTTCCTTCTGATAGCTTCCATTTTCTCAGTATATAGGAAGCAAGATCATCATGGGAATGCATGGTTTAAGTTTTGAGAAGAGAAGAAAGGGTGTAATATCTTCCCCTTCCAGTACAGCAAACAAATGAAAGGCCCCGGGAAATGGAGTATGACTGCTGGGCAGCTCTAAGAGTCCACTAGAGAGGTGTGATCAGCAATGTAAAATGAGACCAGTCAACTTGATGATGTGTTTTTCTTAGCTCCACTCAACTGTACGGAGTGGAGTAGGGAAAATTTGAATTTGGGTTAGCTAAGTAAGTTTAACCAAGTAAGAGAGGGACAAGGGAATCAAGAGTATGTTCAAGGAAGTATGAAAAATTGGACCACAGATTTAAGCTGAGTGAGGAGGAAAGTGAGGACATGGAAAGAGTGAGGGCCAGTGAAAATATATATAATTGGATCAATGGATTTTAGGTTCCGACAGAGTTGAAGGATTGTTGGAATTCACAGAGTGAGCATCCACAAAGAAATCTAAGCCTTAATGATGCCCAAAGATGCTAGAAGTTAAGCCCTTGCCAGTGTGAGCTCCCACATAAAGTCACTCCAAAGTAAATAAATCAGCCTTCCTTCAGTGAAATAAGTCAGTCAGAGAAAGATAAATACCCTAGGATTTCACCCATGTGTGGAATTAGAAAACAAAACAAAACAAAACAAATGAACAAAGGAAAAAGGAGAGCAAGAGAAACTAAGAAACAGACTCTTAACTATCGAGAACAAACTGAGGGTTACCAGAGAGGAGGTAGGTGGGGGGATGGGTGAAGTAGGTGATGGGGATTAAGAGGACACTTATCATGATGAGCCCTTAGTAATGTGTGGAAGTACTGAATCACTATATTTACACCTGAAACCAGTAGAACACTGTGTGCCAACTATACTGGAATTACAATGTAAAAACTTAATTAAATTTTTTTAGAGATTTTATTTATTTATTTATTTGACAGAGAGAGAGATCACAAGAAGGCAGAGAGGCAGGCAGAGGGAGAGGAGAAGCAGGCTCCCTGCTGAGCAGAGAGCCCGATGCAGGGCTCGATCCCAGGACCTGGGATCATGACCTGAGCTGAAGGCAGAGGCTTTAACCCACTGAGCCACCCAGGTGCCCCGAAACTTAATTAAATTTTTAAAAAATAAAATAAATCAGTCTTCTTCCTTCTCAATCACTGACAAGAGAGAGTGACCTCATAATGTGGCATGATTAAATCCTGTTGGTGGATTCCAGATTTTCACACACTTCCTGCCATTTCCTGCAAATGGCAAAGCAGAGATTCCAGCGGGCTCTCAGACATGGCAGAATGCCAGGTCAGCCAAAGAATCTCCCATTTCTGCAGCCTGAAGAGAACTGAACATCTGATCTCAGGAGGTCTATTGTGTTCATCGGATTTCAAAGCAAGGTCACATCTGTTTTAAGCTGTTCCACAGGAGCAAGCTTGCAATTTTTGAGCCCTACTCTTGCCTCGGGTGTGGAATGGAGCAAAAAACCAGAACCTCTCTGGCCAAGCTCTTTAGACAGGAACAATGAAGAAACTAACACTTTGGATGGGCAAGAAGAGAAAAAGAGCCCCAAAGCAAACATCTCAGGAAAACCAGGCTTTCAGAGTAGAGTATCAGCCCACTTTTCCCAGCCAGGATCAAACCAATGCTCTCCCAAGCATCTTCCTATTATTCACTAACACCACAAAATACCACATAAGTCAAAAGGACATTGACACAAGTCATGCTGAAATTCTTTTCTCTTTCTCTCTCTGCCACTGAACACCCAAAATTTCTTTTAGGGTCTAAATTCCTGACTCCATAGTCAGCCATTTTCAACTTCCCTTATACAAGTCTCTTGTCAGGATTTTAGGATTTTAAACCTTTATCTTCATTGAGTAACACAGGCCTGGAAAAGAGGAAATGGTCAATTAATAGCTTTTTTTTTCCTTTCAGCTTAAAAAAAAAGAAAAATACCTCCCAGCAATAAACATAGCACCAACTATACAGGAATTCTGAGTAAACATGAATTTACTTGATTATAGCAAGCAAAACAAGAAAGCAATGCATTTTGCTTTCTTGAAATTCAAAAAGAAAAAGTCATTTAAATCGTAAAATAAGCATCAAAAATTTTTTTAAAAAGGCATCAAACACTAATCTTCTTTCACTTTTTAGTCAAGTTCTACCATACTTACAATACTTGTCACCCTTCACAAATCCCAGATCCTGTAAAAGGTTGAACTTAGATTATAAGGTAAAGATTTGCCATCAGGGAATGGAACTGAAATCAGAATGTCCCGCCTCTGTGAGTTTAAGAAAAAGCCTTAATGGTTCTTTTTAGTGTGGGGTTTGGGGTTGAGCAGTATTTAAAGCACTAAACTGTCTCTCCAGTATTTGAGGGGATTAGGTTTAGAGTTCATTGTGTTGACTGTCTTTTGAAAGATTAGATAGTTTAGTTAGGCTCCTACTGACCATGTAAATGTCCCAGTGTTTATTGACTGTCTGCCGTCATTATCAAAGACTGAACAAAATCGACACCTTGTAAACAGAAATCCCATTATTTTGGGGGTACTGATAAGATTTACTGGGAGGCTTTAATTTTTTTATGATTGACTAGCCAGTTAAAAATATTAATACGGTACAGGAAAGCATGATAAATGAGTATGTATTCAGTCAACAAACTTGCCCTTTTGTTTGGAAACTACAATCTCACTTTGCTGGTAGATGGTGGAAATAATTATCTGTACAGTACAGTGCTCCGTTTAAAAACACTTCTTAAAAAATAATAATAATAAAAAATAAAAACACTTCTTAAGTACATTTGGATGTGTTATATGCCTTTCCACGAATCCTTCAATGATCCGCAAAGAGTTTCATGTTCTTAGAGAAAGATGTCTTAAATTTTTCAGACATAGGAAAATTCTATGGATAGTATGATTTATTTCGAGAATATTATAAGGACTTGTATGTTGAGTGATTTGGGCCTGCGTTTAAAAATGTTTTAATCAAAATAAAATTTGGAAAGGCATGCACAGACGTGTTGCCTTTGACCACTGGTAAAAATCTGCAGGATCAATGTTATTTTGATTCTGAATGCGTTGATCTCTGCCGGAGAGCTGCCAGGCAAACTTCCCTCTCCGTCTCCAGTAAGGTTTGTGAGAGATATGAAAGGTGGATGGAGAAGTGTGCCTTCCCTGGGGACCCATATGGCAAAGCCTCAAGAAAAGAGAACTTGGACAGCATTCAGTTTCACGAGAGCAAGGAGCTTTGCTGCAGGAAGCACCGGGCGGGATCTGACATGCCACAGACACTGAGAGACAGACCTGGAATCAGACAATTTGGCCTGAGAGAAGTGGAAAGGGTGCTACTCCCGCCACCTTCGATTGCCTTGGAATCAACCATAAATTACTTCATGTAGAACACAGTATCTTCACAATTAAGTCCCCACACACCTTCCCGGCCTCATCAGCTCCCAGCCTTCGGGCCTCGGGCCTCTGTTTGGGCGATACCCTGCTTCCTCACCACCTGACTTGAAATGTCAGCTGCTTCCTCGCCTCTTCACTCTCACATCCGAATGTCAGCTCTTCTGTGATGCCTCCACACACTCCCTCAGACAAGTACCTCACTTGCTCCCCTGCATCCACAGGCTGCTTGTCCTCTCTGTGCAGCCAGCTTCCCCACGTCTGTAAGCAACTCCAGACCAGGACATCTCTTTTTATAACCCCAGGGACTAGCATATACTATGTGCTCAATAAATGTACAGGGCAAGAAGAAAGAAGACACATATGCATGCCTTTGCTCACTCGCCTGCCCCTTCTCTTCCACTGTGAAGCTTACCCACCAATTAAAAACCAACTGCGTTTTCAAGACTTCCCCAACCAATGATCTCCCACCTCTTTAAACTCCCGTAGCACCTAAGTGAGAATTACACAATTGACACTTAACAGACTTGTGTCCTCACCTTAGCTGTGTTTTTATATCTATGTGTTATTTCCCCCACCACAATCAAAGAGCTCTTTGTGGTGGGGGTGGAGTCTAACCTCCTCCTGTCACCCACAAGGCCTAGCAGTGCTCAGCTTTGGGTCATTACCTACCAAGTGTTTGTTGACCAAGGAGGAGAGGGGTAAGGTCTGGAAGGTAACCAGGAAGGTGCTTTTGACAGACTTAGTGAAGGAGGGCACATTCAGGACAGCTCAGGCCCAGACAGACGTCAAGCAATGAGGAGCAGCAAGCAGACTGCCCTCAAATCTTCAAGCACCTCAAAGGGAGACAAAGTTAAGTCCACCAAGTGTTTAACAAGGGTTGGGGACAGCTGCACTTTCGAATGGCAAACCAGAGTATTCCAGGTAGGAGCAAATGTCCATAATCAGTTGCTGAAGACAAACCAGCCAAAGAAGGGAAAGTCAGAAAAGTGAGCACTAATTATGTGCTAGGCATCTGACATACATTCTTTTTTTTTCAAAACATCTTGATTGAGATAGAATTCACATACCCCACAATTCAGCTATTTAGCCAAATTCAGGGCAATTCAAGAGTAGTTTTTGGTGTATTCAGAGAGTTGTGTAACCAAAAGCACAATCAATTTTAGAACACTCTCATCACCCCCTAAAAGAAATGCTGTACCCACTAGCAGTCACTCCCCATTTCCCACAGAGCATCACCTTCCCACCCTCACCTCCAGCTCTAGGCAACCTCTACTCTGCTTTCTCTTTCTATAGATTTGCCTATTCTAGACATTTAACATATAAGGAATCATACAACATGTGGCATTTTATGACAGACTTCTTTCACTTAGCATAGATCTTAAGGCTCATCTGTGTTGTAGAGAGTATCAGAACTTTATTGCTTCTTATTGCCAAATAGTATTCCATTGTGTGGATATAGGACATTTAACTTATCCATTCATCAGTTGATGGACATTTCAGTTGATTCTTGATGCACATTCTTTCATTTTCCTCTCCCCAGTACTTCCGGGAGGTAGGTATTAGCATCTTCATTTCACAGATGAGTAAACTGAGCCTCAGAAAGGCTAACTACGCCACCCCTTCGTGAAAATAATAGCCCTGAGATTGAACCAGGCATGCCTGAGTGCTGAACCTCTATGTTTAATCACCACCTGTTACTGGGCAAACACTGTCAATGAGGGGATGGAGATCATGTCAAATCCTAAGCACTCATAGAGATCAGTGACGTACCCCATCTCTCAAGAAACTGAGCTATCAATTTTATTTATTTATTTTTATTTTTTTAAAAGATTTTATTTATTTATTTGACAGAGAGAGAGAGATCACAAGTGGGCAGAGTCAGGCAGAGTCAGGCAGAGAGATGGGGGAGCAGGCTCCCCACCGAGCAGAGAGCCCGATGTGGGGCTCAATCCCAGGACCCTGAGACCATGACCTGAGCCGAAGGCAGCGGCTCAATCCACTGAGCCACCCAGGCGCCCTTATCAATTTTAGAATGTGATAGTTGTGTGACATAGAAGAAAAAATATGAGCTTTGGAGCTAGACAGTCTTGAATTCAAATCCCACATACCAGCTTCATGATTTGGGGCAGACTGTTTCACTTCTCTGAGCCTCCATTTATTCACCTATAAAAATGCAGATAATTCCTACCTGGCAGAATTAAATGAGCTCATAAATGAAAAGTACCCAATATATAATACGTAACCAAAATATGGTCACTATTTTTATTATCCTTTGCTTGCAGTGGTTCCAAAAGCAAATAAAATACACACAGACACTTCCGTCATGGAGAAGAATCTGAGGAGGTTGGTTTGGGATATGCAGGAGTAAGAAATCCAGGCAGAAGTCTCCAGTGGTCGGCAGACAGAGATAAGAGGCAGGAGCTCAGGTGAGAGGTCAGGGCTAGAGATACAGACTTGGGGTTATCAGCATGGCGCTGAGGGTTGAAGCTGTGACAACTATCTGGGTTGAACCAGGCAGAAAATAAAGAAATGAGTCCAATGCCTGAGCCTTGGGATGTCTACAATTAAGGCCAGGAGAAGGACTAGCAAACAGTAAGGGTTATAGAATTTGGAGGTATGTAGTTATACCAGAATAGCATTTAATTTTGAAAGCCAAAGGAGAAAATATATTCAAGAAAGGGATAAGAGATAGGGGAGAAAGTTGAGGTTATGTTGTAAAAATGTTTGCAACAATGAGAACTGACAGTAAGCCAATTGCATTTTGTAGTCAGGAAGTCAATATGACTTAAATGCTAAGCCTTTATCCACCCATCCCTCCATTCATTCCTTGCTCATTCAGCATTCACTGAACACCTATAGTGCACCAGGCACTGGACTATCCCTCTGAGAAACACATGGAGAAAACACAATCCCTTGCTGCTCTAAGCATGACGTAAAATGGAAAGAAAGTTCAATGTTCTGAGACCACTTTTGTGCATAAGTTGGGTCCAGCAGGAGAAACTACCTTCATGGGACAATTGTGATAGAAGGATAGAGATTTAACAAATCAGGAGGAAACTGAAGGGCATGTCAAAGGCAGGCTGAATGAAGAAGGGCCTTTTAGTTTAATTTTAATAAGGGGGATTAAAAAAGAAAGAAAAGAGAATGCTGAAGCATTTGGGTTCACAGATTTGATAGAAATGTTATCTGGAGACTTCTCTCTTTGGTTTACAATTGGGATACTGCTACTTGAGTCCACCAATTTTGGGAACTTGGAGTGAACTTTTTAAAGTTGACACTGCATTTTAAGTGCATGTAATGATCATTTCTTGCCAAGAATCTTCAAGGATACAGGATTTTTTTCCCCAAAAGTTTAAGTAAAATGGATCCTTGAAAACAGTGCACTGTGTTTATCCTTCAGTACAAGGCGACAAGTTTTGTTTGTTTGTTTTTTAAGGTTTTATTTCTTTATTTGGGAGAGAGAGTGAAAGAGAGTATGAGCAGGGGGAGGGGCAGAGGGAGAGGGAGAAGCAGACTCTCAGCTGAGCAGGAAGCCTGATGCAGCGCTCCATCCCAGGACCCTGGGATCATGACCTGAGCCAAAGGCAGATGCTTAACCAACTGAGCCACCCAGGTTCCCCCAAGTTTTGACCCACTACAGAAACCACAGACTCTTCCACTTCCCCCATTCCCCAACCTCTAGTCAAGATACCCCACAGCAGAGGAACAAGTTAGGGAATGGAGGCCAGGATACCATGGCATTATGTCTGTGGGATACCCCATATTTATCATTAAAACAAATAGAAAAACAACAAGGACTAAAAATCGATCAGAAGTTATGGATGGGAAACAAAGAATAGGCATAATAGAAATGGAAATACTAATATTAAGAAATAAAACCAGAAGCTCAAAAATCAAAAGCAAAACATTGTGACACTTTTAATACTAAAGGGTAAAACAAATTGAAAATGTTAAGTAAAAAATGTTAGGAAGAACTTAAACTTGAAAAAATGGAATGAAGAAAAACCACAACATAAAAAAAAACTAAATATTGACAAGCTAAATTAACAATAAACTTTTAAAACTGGATAATATAGGGGCGCCTGGGTGGCTCAGTGGGTTGAGGCCTCTGCTTTCGGCTCACGTCGTGATCCCGGGGTCCTGGGATGGAGCCCCGCATCGGGCTCTCTGCTCAGCGGGGAGCCTGCTTCCTCCTCTCTCTCTGCCTGCCTCTCTGCCTACTTGTGATCTCTCTTTCTCTGTCAAATAAATAAATAAAATTAAAAAAAAACCACAAAAACTGGATAATATGAAAATGTTGGTAACATTAAGATAAAAAGAAAGATGATAGGAATAGATTTTTATTTTTATTTTTTTAAAAGATTTTATTTATTTATTTGACAGACAGATTACAAGTAGGCAAGAGAGGCAGGCAGGGAGAGAGAGGAGGAAGCAGGCTCTCCGCGGAGCAGAGAGCCTGATGCGGGGCGCGATCCCAGGACCCCGGGATCATGACCTGAGCCAAAAGCCGAGGCTTTAACCCACTGAGTCACCCAGGCGCCCCGATAGGAATAGATTTTTAAAGTCTAATCAAAATATCAAAATGATAAGGTAAGAGAATAAAAATAGGAAATAGGAGGGTAAAACAATTAAAATACCAAAGAAGAAAGCAAATTAAAAACCAAAAACTCATGTAAAAGGATAAAATTATATCAAATACTAAAATGCATGAAATTAGTGAAAATCAAGAGAACTCAGAATTTAAAAAACACATTAACAAAATATGTGAATATTTTTAAAGTTAAGGTGTTAAAAATAAATCTCTGGTAAGAATTAAACATACACCTACAGAGAAAAATTGTCAAGTAGTGTCTGTTCCTAACATGATACTCTCATTTGAATGAAGTCACACCTACCTGGGTTCCTGGCGGAGGGTATGGGCAGAGTCGAGGGAGTAACAGCCAAGCAGACTTTCTCTCCTCCATCTTGATGAGGACACAGTACCATGCCCAGGGTGCCAGGGCAGCTAGGAGAGTCCAGGGCCCCCAGGATTCTGCCCCACCCTGTAAAAGTTATTGAAAGTGGTAATGTCATAAGACAACCAGCAGCAGAGTGAAGGGCTCACAGGGAATTAGCAGGGTCTCCCTCTCTCACATATCATAGGAGGCATCAGTTAGGTTAGGGGTAGCTGCAAGTAATAGGGATCCAGAATAAAAGAGGGCTGAATAACCTGGAATTGCATTTCTTTCTCATGTAACCACCCAGAGGTACGCGCAGGCAGAGATGATAATTCTGCTCCATGAAGTCCTCGAGGTCTTGGGCTCCTTCCAGCTTTCTGCCTACCATGCCTAGGACCCGATACTTAGGCCTTGTTCTCATGACCCATAATGGAGCTCTAGTCTCTCTCTCCAGAAGGAAGGAAATAAGAAACACCAAGGGCGGGGGGAGGGGGGTTACCTGTGTGGCTCAGTGGGTCAAAGCCTCTGCCTTCAGCTCAAGTCCTGGTCTCAGGGTCCTGGGATCGAACCCTGCATCGGGCTCTCTGCTCATTCGGGAGCCTGCTTCCCCCTCTCTCTCTCTGCCTGCCTACTTGTGATCTCTGTCTGTCAAATAAATTATATATATATATATATATATATATATATATATATATATATATAATATAAATAAATAAAATAAAATAAATTTTAAAAGAAAGTAAGAAAGAAACAGCAAAGAGCATATGCCAGTTAGCTCTTAAGGAAGGTTTCCAGAACTGCCCCACAGCACTTCCACTCATATCTCACTGGGAAAAACTAGGTAACAATTAGCAACAAGGGATGCTGGAAGAAGTAGTTTTATTTGCGGGGGGGGGGGGGGGGCATGTGCACAGCTGCAAAACTTTTGTTTTGATAAAAAGGGAGAATAGATACTGAGGGTTAATTAAAACTCTCTGTCCTGGTTCGGGGCAACATCAGAACCTTTCTCGCTTCCTCTCTTGAAGAATGTGCATTTATTTTAGATGAGAACCAATTTTAAACGTCTTTGATAACCCACAACATGCTAGAGGAATGAAGACTCCTAAAACTACATGAAAAAACACTGGCATCAATATGAATGATTCCACACACTGTGAGAAGGATCATGATTTGATCACAAGACACCAATGTCTTACCTGCTCTGAACCACCAGGAATCTGAAAACGAAAGTTAATATCCAGTTGTAAAGACCCAAGTTTGCCTCTTGATACAAAGGAAGTCGTTAGATTTCTGGTTTGGTTTCTGCCTCCTATTTACTTCCCTGAATATCCTGCCCTGAATAAGTTATCCACCTGGATAAGCAGCCTTTCTCCCCATTTTCCCCTTTGGGATATTGCCTGTGGGACCCAACAAAACTGACAGAGGAACGTAGAAGAATGTACATGTCTCCCATTATGTTTCCAGCACTATATTAGCAACCAAGGAGTATCACAAAAGGAAAACCCTTTGGGTCCCGTGACAAGAAGATGCATTTATAGGGCCTCAGTTTACTTCTGCATGATAAAGGGATTGAACTGAACGTGGGGCTTCTAAAACTATACTATGGTCTGTATAAGCATACACTAAGTAGCTGGTTAAAAAAAGCCCAGATTTCAGACAGATGAGTAAATTTTAATATAACAGTATGAAAATTTGGTGATATGATTTCAGATTCCACACTGCAATTACCCTTCAAGAAACTGTTATGTGGGGTGGCTCTGTCAGTCAAGCATCTGCCTTCAGCTCAGGTTCTGGTTCCGGGATCCTGGAATGGAGCCCTGAGTCAGGCTCCCTACTGAGTGGGGAGTCTGCTTCTCCCACTCCCTCTGTTCCCTGCAATGTGTGTGCACTCTCTCTCTCTCCCCCTCAAATAAATGAATAAAATATTTTTAAAAAAGAAAGAAACTCTTACTTGTCTAACTTTGGTGAAATTTAAAAAAGAAAAAGCACAATTATCTGAGAATGCTATTAAAACATCCTATTTTTTTCTAACTGCATACCTATATGAGACCTACCAGACTTCAACCAAAACAACAGGTCACAACAGAGTCAATCAATGCGAAGCAGAAAAGACAATCCATCTGTCCTTAATTAAAGCTAGATATTAAGGAGAGTAGCAGGAATATAAAACTATACCACACTTCATACTAAAGTATTCATTTTAGAAAATATAATTATTGTTCATGGGATATATATGGTAATGTAATGGCTTTATTGTTATTTTAAAATAGATTAATAAATATTTACATTTTTAAAACAAAAAAAAATTCAGAATTCAAGCCTTCCAACCTCCCCCTACACCAACACCATGCAGGCTTCTGGTTCAGCAGCAATGAATGAGTTTGGGCCTAAGAATGTCCATTCTCGATAATTCCCCCAGTGTTTCTGATGCAGGTGGTCTTCAGATGACATTTTGGATGGGAGCTCTCTGTACGCCCTCCTGCCCTTAACTGTAAATAGGAAAGTCAAGTAGAGAAATTACTTGGCCATGGAGAGATTTCCAAATGGTACTTCTGTTTCCTCTGAGTAGATTTCAGGGCCAGTCATGTGACCTCCCCTCACAGGGTTAATTAACGCTTCCAAGTGTCATGGCTTCCTCACCTGTCCTTAAACCCGCCCATCTGGCCAGGGTGCATTTAGCTATGTTTGAACTGAATGTTTCCTTTGGTAAAGCTTTCCCCCATTATAGTCATTTCTCAAAAGATTTATAACCTTCAAGGTAAAGGTCCCTGAAACAGGACTGGAAGGATGATCTTGACCACAGGCTCATTAAGACCACTTCAGGTACATTAATGTCTTAGGTCTCCAGATTTATTACAACATGGTAAGGCCTCTTTTTAGAAAGCATACTCTTAGCTCCATTTATCCAGCAGGCTCTTCCAGAAAGAGAGCACAAGTAAAATGATTTGAGACAGAATCAAAGAATTCCATCTTTTTAATTAGTGTGTTAAACACAGGAACACCTAATACAAATATTTGACGACGTGGTCCAGCACTGGCTCTGAGGTCACCAGGGTACATTTATAGGAAACTCTAAAGGCCCTCACAATAATTGTCTTGGGTTATGACTTCTCGAATTGCTCTTCATTGCCAATAGCACTGCATTTGGACATAAATAAAATTTGCTGAATTAGGGTACTGTTCTGGTTAAAATGTTTAATCTTCGCTTTAACTGAGTTGTGGTCATCGAGGCCCTTTTGTTTTGTGGAAGAGGGTACCTTTACACAAGGTAAGTTCTTTTTACGCAGCCTAATGACTCACTAATTTAAAATCCTTTTTGGGTAGATGCCAGGCTTGTCTGGTCAACATGGGGGAGGGGAGGAATTGGTTTCAAAACTACTTTAGGTTAGCATCGTTCTACAATGCATAATTTCTAACTGAACATGTTATGTAAATGGTTTCATTACATGCTTCTGCGGGTGAAAAGTTGCTAATAGCATCCTTAAACAGTATCTGCTTTGCACAGAAATCTACCTCGCAAATGAGATTTAATATTTCATCACATGATGCTCTACACATCACGGGCTCTGGACTGGTCTACATCTGATGTGCCAGATTCGTTCCTTGTCTGAAATAATAGGCAGTTGTGCTATGGAAAGAGAAGAGGCAAAGAACATTGCTCAGCCAGAACAACACAGGGGCAAAGAGGACAGAGGTAAAAAGGCCCAGGGAAAGGGTATGGAGTAGAAGAGTGTGTGTTCCTTTTCAGAGCATCTTAATTTTGGGGGGTAGGGGGGAGGTTCCTATTTTTATTTAAATTCAATTAGTTAACATGCAGTGTACTATTAGTTTCCGAGGTAGAGGTCAGTGATTCATCAGTTGCATACAACACCCAGTGCTCATTACATCACATGCCCTCCTTAATGCCCATCACCCAGCTACCCTCAGTTTGTTTCCTATGCTTAAGAATCTCTTATGGTTTGTCTCCCTCTCTGATTTCATCTTGTTTTATTTTTCCTGGGTTTGTTTTTTTCACTAGCCAGAATCATGCTGTATGTATTGTCCTTTAAATGGACCTCTACCTTTCTACTAAATTTTTACTCAGGGCTATCTTTATTTTTTTCATTTAACAATTGCCTTTTGAGAGCTCTATAAGCCATTTCCAGCACACCTTTGAAGATTTATTTATTTATTTTACAGAAAGAGCAAGCGAGCATGAGCAGAAAGGGCAGAGGGAGAGGAGGAGGGAGAATCTCAAGCGGACTCCACACTGAGCATAGAGCCCAACATGGGGCTCGATCTCATAACCCTGAGATCAAGACCTGAGCTGAAAACAAAAGTTGGACGCCTAACCAACTGCACCATTCTTAAATTCTGTGTTAGGTAGAACCCTGAAATGTCTCCGGTTTACAACACATTCCTCCCATACCACCCCAAAGATTACTGTCCACCCCCTACATGGTACCTGAAAGTCCTTATTATATCTTTGCATCTCGGGGACCCAATCTAGTGCCTGGCACTTGGTAGATACTCGTGAAAGGTTTGTTGAATGGATGGATAGATGGAGAGAATAGAGAACCATCAATTTAACACATCTTTTATTTTTTATTTTTCAAAGATTTTTATTTATTTATTTGACAGATAGAGATCATAAGTAGGCAGAGAGGCAGGCAGAGAGAGAGGAGGAAGCAGGCTCCCTGCTGAGCAGAGAGCCGGATGTGGGGCTTGATCCCAGGACCCTGGGATCATGACCTGAGCCGAAGGCAGAGGCTTTAACTCACTGAGCCACCCAGGAGCCCTTAACACATCTTTTAAAATACAGCTCTCCTCAGAGGTCTTTTGGTTATTGTCATGAATGTGTATGGACTGGATTAATTTCATTCCTTGGGAGAAATTAAAGTGACGAATTTTGGAATTTGAGACGCTAGCAGAGAAGGAGAAAGGAGAAAGAAGGCAGGCCTGGTTCAGGACATTGGTGAGCAGCCAAAACAACAGGAGGGCTTTGAACACCTGGAGGGTGGGTGTGAGGGTGTGAAGAATCCCGGTGAATCTTCCAAACTGGGATCACCTCATTGTTCTGGTTGAACATTATTATCTCTCTTGGACTTTAAGAAAATTATTTTCTTTCTATTCCTCCTCTACTCCAGTTTCAAGCCCCTAGGAAACCAAGTTACCCTCTAGCAAAAAAAAACACTTTCAATTACTTATTTTGAGCATCTCAGGGGGAAATGAGGTAACTCTAAGAGAGGGCTTGAGGAAGTCAGAGAGGCATTAGCAGTGGTTCTCAATTTTGAACAATTTATCTAATTTTCCAGTTTCTGACAGACTTGCCATCCTCTTCTCTGAAAATGATGTTATTTTCACCATCAAAAGGAGGCCATTGCAATTATGGTTGTTCTAGTAATAACAAGAGTAAATTAGAAAGAGTCTGTCCATTGATGGGGAAATAATTATAGACCACTATGCAACAGGTGAAAAGTATGAGGTTGATGAATCTACCAACATGAAGAATTCTCAAAGTCACATTCTTAAATGAGAAAAGCAAATTGGGAAAAATATGTTATCTCACGACCTTTCAAAAAACACATGTCTCAACAATATATTTCTGGATGTATGCATATATGTAAAGTAATACGAATAGATCTTCTGATAAGCACCACACTGCTAACACACTGCTCTTGGAGAGGGGATTAGGACCATCAAAGGAAAATGGATCAAAGGTAACTTTTATGGGGCACCTGCGTGGCTCAGTTGGTTGAGCATCCAACTGGATTGTGGCTCAGGTCATGATCTCGGGTTGTGGGATCGAGTCCCATGTCGGGCTCTAAGCTCAGCCGGGAATCTGCTTGAGATTCTCTCTCCCCGTCTACCTCTGCCCCTCCCCCTGCTTGAGTGCACGTGCTCACTCTCTCAAGTAAGTAAAGAAATCTTAAGGAAAAAAAGGTAACTTTTGCTTTATCTGTCTCAGTGCTAGAGACAAAAGAAAAAAAATCAAAAAAATTACACCTTTTCCTCTAGAAAAATAAAAGGGAAGATATTCAGCAACCACTCAAACACATCCCAGTGGGCCTCTCATACCCTTGACCTACTGAGTCATTCTCTCCAACGGCTAGAAAGAGCACAGTCCATGTTTCTGTTGTCCAGTACAGTTGCAACACATGGCTAATGAGCACTTGAAATGTGGTTACTCCAAACTGAAATAGGTTGTAAGTCTAAAAATACACTCTAGAATTCAAAGATTCAGTTTAAAAAAAAAAGTAAAACACCTCATTAACAATTGTGTATATTGATTACATGTTGAAATTATATATTAGATAAAATATATTATTTGGGGGAGCCTGGGTGGTTCAGTGGTTAGGCATCTGCCTTTGGCTTGGGTCATGATCCCAAGGTCCTGAGATCAAGCCCAGCATCGGGCTCCCTGTTCAGCAGGAAGCCTGCTTCTCTCTCTCCCACTCCCCCTATTTGTGTTCCCTCTCTCGCTGTGACTCTATCTGTCAAATAAATAAAATCTTAAAATGTATGTATATATATATATATATGGTATTTAAATTAATTTTATTTATTTTACTTTTTAAAATGTGACTATTACAGGGATGCCTGGGTGGCTCAGTTGGTTAATCATCTGCATTTGGCTCAGGTCATGATTGCCAGGTCCTGGGATTGAATCCCACATCGGGCTCCTTGCTCAGGGGGGAATCTGCTTCTCCCTCAGCCTGCTGCTCCCCCTACTTGTGTTCCCCACCCTCCTCTCTCTGTCAAATAAATAAATGAAATCTTTTAAAAAATGAAATAAAATAAAATGTGACTACTACAAGATTTAAGTCACATCATGTAGCTTATGTTACATTTCTCTTGGATGGTGCCTGGTCTAGGCAATGAAAATTTTAAACATTCCAATACCTGATTAATTCTACTAAATTTATATGGTAAACATTTTTTTTTTCTAGCTAAGAAAACTTTTTAAGAAAATCTAAGCTGTGTGCTTCATCAACTTAAGATCCATTTTGGCTGGCTTACATTCAAAACGTACACTGAATACATACCAAGACTTCATACCAAGCTGCAGTTTCTCCATCTGTAACATTACCTTGTAGGTTGATAGTGAAGATTACAAGAGATCACCTATTTAAGGAGATGACCTCTCCCAGCCATTCACATTCAATGACACTTTTTTTTTTTTTTTTTTTTTTGAGAGGGAGAGAGAGGGGGGAATGTAGGGGCAGAGGAAAAGGGAGAAAGAGAATCTTAAGCAGGGTCCATGCCCAACAGGGAGCCCGACGGTGCCTGCTATAGGATTCCTTTACTTTTTAAATTTTATTTATTTCAGAGAGAGCACACATACATGTGTGCAAGCGAGAGAGGAGTGGGGGTGCAGAAGGAGAGGGAGAGAATCTCAAGCAGACTCCACAATGAGCAAAAAGCTAACGCGGGGCTGGAGAAGGAAAAAGGTGTGAAACACCCTCAGTCCCCAAACTACAGCTGTAAGAAAACTGTAGTTAAGTAACTGTGTAGCAAGGGGTATAAAATGAAGGTTTTGTTCATTTGCTTCAACCTCCATAAAGCCCCTATAAAGTGCTCCATATTAAGTTTGTCACTTTTGAAATGAGCAGCCAGTGATACGTAGTCACCAAAACTAAAACTTTGCAAAAGCACTTATCTCTAAAATGCTGCTATAGGATTCCTTTATTTGTTTTTCAAAATTGTATTTATTTCAGAGAGAGAGAGAGAAAGAGCCCACACAAGCACTTGGGGAGGGGCAGTGGGAGAGAGAGAATGGGGAGCCGCTGCCACAGGACTCACAACTTTCATGACCTGAGCTGAAATCAAGAGTCAGACGCTTAACTGTCTGAGCCACCCAGGTGCCCCTCAATAACCCTACTAAGGCCCAATAAATTTAAGTGCCCTCATTCTCCTTCCTCAATTCAGTACTAAAAAGACACTCATCCAACTCTTGATTGCCACAGAATTTCAATAATTTTTTCAAGTTCACTCCACTTAATTAATTATCTATTTCCAGTTTTTTCCCCCTTCTGGGTTTCTTCAAGCTTTTTCATCATATTCTTCTAAAATTAACACCTCATTCTCAAACCTCTTCATTTTCTCAGTAACCTCCCCCAGGTGACCCCCTTTCTCCCCTCTGCCCTCGCATTGTATTTGCTGCAAACACAGACTTCCTGGAAACCATTTATTCAGACTTAGTGATTTGGACATAGCCATTTATTTGATTCAACTATCTCCTTAGTGTTGTAATTTCACTTTCAAATTCTATTTCCTCAGTTATTTGCTTCTCAGATTATAAATCACTTTTTTCCAGAAAGGAGGGGGAAAAAATTGAGCACATGGTGTAGTACTGAAGTATTTTTCCCAGTCCTTTCTTATGAAAGTAGTTCAGCTTAAACTGTACATTTAAGATCTGTTCAATTTCCTGAAGGCAAACTAAGCTTCAGTTTAAAACAAAAATAATTGAGCCAAACATTTTCTTCTCCTCTAAAGAAAACAAGTTTCTCCCCAGCCTTCAGTTGGTATTTCTAACAAGGGACCTTACTAGACATAAGGAATAACAATAGCTAACATTTATAGAGTCTTTGTCAAACAAAGCACTATTCCCATGCACTTGACATTTAATATTTTTTAACAATGATTCCCCAGACTGCTCAAGAGGAAATAGCTGGGTAAAAGTAGTAGTTCATTACCTTGTGTTGTATTTGTTCTTTTTTTCTGTTATGTACCAGAGAAAATCTTGGTCCTAGGTTTCCCAATCCATGGCTTTGAATATTCACACCCAAAGTCACTAATCTTTCTTGTTAACACCTTGTAGTTTGGCCCTTGATTAATTCAATCAGTGATTAGCACTTCTACAATAAGTGTTAATCTCCCTTTTAAAATACCTCAAAGCTTGGCCCTTTATTGAGGCTTTCTGCCCCAATCACGGTATACAGGAGAGGATTTCCCTATTGTGAGTGATATCTACAAGGCATTTCCCATGCACACCACCAGCTTGGGAAAGGCCTGCTTCAAAGTCCTTTGTGCAATCAAAGCACAGAATCATAGGCTCAGGTTTGCACCCACCCACACACAACAGACTCCAACTTCGTACAGCTATGAATTATGTTAAAAGGGAGGGCCAGCTACTTCAACACCCAGAAAGTGCATAAATGTCCAGAGAGCAACCTCAGCAGTTTAGTCTGGAAGAGGGGCTTCCCTGCGATGCCCTGCTCTCTGGTTCCCAGTCACCCCTACGCTAGTTGATCAAGCATGAGAAATCGGGCCTTCTTAGAAGCAGCCAGCGTAGCCTCAAGTGCCTCAGCTGGCAGGTGTGAAGGCCGTCAGCTCCCCAAGAGCAGTTTCCTCCCTGACAGCAAGTGTATGTATGTGAACTAACGCATCATCTCAGGGATGTACCCTCCAATTGTCCTTTCCATTTCACAAATGAGGCTGTGGGTTTACTTTAGAGGCATTTGTCGAGGCTCACACTCTCCAAGCAGCAAGGCCTGAGAAGGCACCCCACCTAAAGAAAGACAAACATAAAAAGCTAACTTTTCCTCTTCCATTTAAAAGAGAACAGCTTTGATGTCAGTTGCATGGTAGGTGGTCAGCTTTCCTTGCAGGCTGCAGTTGCAACACTTTAAAAAAGTTTTGTATAAAGGCAAACTTCATACCTCCACTACTCCCAGGCTGGGGGGGAGAGGGTCTCAACATAAAAGGGTATTCTAAGAGAACATTCCAGCTAAATATTTTTAAAATTTTAAACATTTTTAAATATTAAATATTTATTTATTTAATATTAAATTTTAAATATTTTTCTTTATAGCTCAGCAGTGACGTCACAACCCCACCTTTAGGATGCATTTCCCCATTAGCCCATTCTTTCCAGTCATCACCTCTTTGACACAGATGCAGCAGATATCTTCATTCCATTTTACAGATAATGTGGAAGCACGAAGAGATCCAGTGACCTAAATCACACAGCCATGTTACTGAGTGGATGGTGATTTATACTTGGGTCCCTCCAGCTTCTGTGGCCAAGAACATAACCCTGCTCTATTGGATTCTTTCTCATTCAGTGGGATCAGTGTGGGATGAGAACTTGATATAAACTATTCATAATCATCAGCAGATCAAGGGCTAGGAAAAAAAAATCAGTAAGCATCACAGTTCCCCTAGGATAAAGGGAGAAGGCATTTAAATGCACATTCCCAGATCTCAAGCATTTTCCCAGATACCACTCCATGGTAGAACCAAAGGACTTGAGGAGCCACAAGGCAGGCATGATGTTAGCAGCCCATTACACAAAGACCCATGGAACTGGAGTAGAGGGACACAGGAGTTCCAAAGGAGGAGTTAAGGGCAACCATGACTGAGTATATGCTTTCACTGCACTTCACCCTCACGTTCTCCTAGACTAGATGGGCCTGGACTGAAGCATGGTCCTTGAGCTTTAAAGTAAGATCATGGGGGTGGGGTGGGAGGTTGCTTATTAAAACACAAATTCCTTGTTCCACCTAATCCTATAAATCAAAATTCATGAAAGTAAGATCTGAGAATGTACATTTAAAAAAGCTTCCCAGGGATTCTGATCATACTTGGAGAAGCAAGGGCCAGATTGCAAGAGAAGGTCTGCAGGTGTGTGTGGCTCCCCACAACCAAGACAGCTTAGCTTGCTTCTGTACTGAACAAGATCAGAAGAGCAAAAGAAAGCTTTTGCATGAGCCAAAACAGGAAAAGACAGTTATTATAAGAAGTGTGCAAATCCAATGAGAAAACGCCCTTTCCCGGAGAGCATGCCAGCACTGCATTCTCTCTCTCAAATTAAAAAAGAAAACAACAACAACAACAGAAACACAATTCTAAATAACACATGGGTGCAAAAAATCTGAAGAGAAATTAAAATAATTTTTTTAACTGATTGAAAATGAAAATACATTTTATTAAAATTAGTGGGATTGGGGTGCCTGGGTGGCTCAGTGGGTTAAGGCCTCTGCCTTCGGCTTGGGTCATGATCCCAGGGTTCTGGGATCGAGCCCCGCATAGAGCTCTCTGCTCGGCAGGGAGCCTGCTTCCTCCTCTCTGCCTGCCTCCCTGCCTACTTGTGATCTCTGCCTGTCAAATAAATAAATAAAATCTTTAAAAAAAAATCAATCACTTTCCTATGTGCCAGCAACAAACAATTTGGAATTTAAAAAACATAATGCCATTTACATTATTACATATTACATTATCCCCCCAAAATGAAATACTTAGGTATAAATCTAACAAAATATGTACAAGATATGTACAAGAGGAAAACTAAAGAACTCCGGTGAATCAAGAACTAAGTGAATAGAGAGATATTTCATGTTCATTCATAGATAGAAAGACTCAGAATTGTTAAGATGTCAGTTCTTCTGGGTGGCTCAGTTGGTTAAGTGTCTATCTTCAGCTCCAGTCATGATCCCAGAGTCCTGGGATCAAGCCCCATGTTGGGCTCCCTGCTCAGCAGGAAGTCTGTTTCTCCCTCTCCCTCTACTACCCCCGGCTCATGATCTCTCTCTCTCTCTTGCTCTTGCTCTTGTTCTATCTCAAATAAATAAATTAAATCTTCAAAGAAGAAAAAAGATGTCATCTCTTCTCAACTTGATTTGTAAATTTAGGTCATTCCTCATCAAAATCCCAGGAGGTTAGTTTGTAGATTTTGCATACTGATTTTATATGTAAAAGCAAAAACCCAGAATAGCCAACACGATGCTGAAGGAGAAGAATGAAGTTGGAGAACTGACAATACCCAGTTTCATGTGCTACTATGAAGCTGCAGTAATCAAGACAATGTAATATTGCCAAAGAGTAGACAAGTAGATCAATGGAGCAAATAGAGTCCAGAAATAGACCCACATAAATATAGTGAACTATGTTTTTTTATTTTTTGAATAAAATATCTATCTTTGACAAAGGAGCCAAGACAGTACAAGAGAGCAAAAATAGTCCTTTCAAAAAAATAAATAAATAAATTTAAAAAAAAAAGAAAAAAAAATAGTCCTTTCAATAAATGCTGCTGGATGAGCCTGGGTGGCTCAGTGGGTTAAAGCCTCTGCCTTTGGCTCAGGTCATGATCCTGGCGTCCTGGGATCGAATCCCAAATCGGGGGGTGAGGGGGGGGGGTCTCTGCTCAGCAGGGAGCCTGCTTCCTCCTCTCTCTCTGCCTGCTTCTCTGCCTACTTGTGATCTCTGTCTGTCAAATAAATAAATAAATAATAAAAAATTTTAAAAAGAAGTGTAAAAAAATGCTGCTGGAAAAACTGGACATCCACATGCAAAATAATGACTCTAGACAGAAATATTATACCCTTCAAATTAACTCAAAATGCATTATAGACCCAAACGTAAAACACAAAACTGTAAAACTCTTAGAAAATCACATAGGAGAAAATCTCGATGACTTTGGGTATGGCAATGACTTTTTAGATACAACTCTAAAGCATGATCCATGAAAGAAAGAATTTATGAACTGGACTTCATTAAAACTAAGTTCTGCTCTGTGAAAGATAAAATCAAGAGAATGAGAAAACAAGCCAAAAAATGGGAGAAAATATTGACGAAAGACATATATGATAAACAGCTGTTATCCAAAATGATGCAAAGACCTTTTAAACTTGACGGTAAAAAATGAATAATTTTACACTATGAGGAGCATAGCATAATGTAAAGAGAAGTTAAATCACTGTTTAACACTTGAAACTAATGTAACATCATGCATCAACTATACTCAAATTAAAAAAAATTTTTAAATGAACAATCTGATTAATAAATGGGAAAAAGATCTGAACACATCACTAGAGAAGATACACAGATGGCAAATAGGCATATGAAAAGATGCTCAACATAGCTGGTTATTAGGGAATTACAAATTAAAACAAAAATGGGGTAATACTACACACCTATTTGAATGGTCAGAATCCAAAATACTAACACTACCAAAGGTGGGCAAGGACTACCAAAGGAAGCAAAAGGATCTCCCGGGGCTCCTGGCTGTCTCAGTCAGCAAAGCATACAACTCTTGCTCTCAGGGTTGTGAGTTCAAGCCCCATGATGGCTATAGAGGTTACTTAAAAATAAAAAATAAAAAAATCTTTGGGGCACTGGGGTGACTGTCAGTTACATGTCCAGGGTCATGGGTTTGAGCCCTGCATTGGGCTCTGTGCTGGGCACGGGGCTTACTTTAAAAAAATAAATCTATAAGAAAAAAGAACAATAACAGGAACTCTCATTCATTTTGGAAATGCAAAATGATACAGACCCTATGGAAGACAGCTTGGTGGTTTCTTACAAAACTAAACATGTTCCTAAACATGTTCCTAAACATGATCCAGCCATTGTGCCCTTTGGTATTTATGCAAACGAGTTGAAAACATATGTCTACACAAAAACCTGCATATGAATGTTTATAGTAACTTTATTCACGACTGCCAAAACTTGGAAACAACTGAGATTTCCTTGACTAGGTGAGTGGATAAGCTGCGGTACACACAGACAATGAAATAGTATTCAGCACTAAAAAGAAATGAGCAATTGGGGAGGCCATGCCTGTGTGGGGGTAAGGGGTTTATGCGAAATCTCTGTACCTGACATTCAATTTTGCAGTGAACCTAAAACTGCTCTAAAACAAAGTATTTTTTAAAATAGATAAATAAAATGTAATAACACACAGCACTTGGTTTTCCAAAATGCTTTCAGGTTTATAATGAAGATTTTAAAATATCTACTTGTGACCATGTTATGAGGGAGATATTTAAAAGACCAGTAGTCGTGACTTTTGTGCCCAAGAAAACACCGAGGAAAAAATAAACCAGTTTTCAAATCCCACAAGAGAACAAATGATAAAAACATGATATTAATTTTATTAAGAAATTTCTGGCTGGGGCATGTGGTGGCTCAATCAGTTAAGTGTCCAGCTCTTGGTGTTCAGCTGTGCTCAGCGTGGAGTCTGCTTGAGATTCTTTTTTTTTTTTCTCTCCCTCTCTCTCCCCATCTGCCTTCCCCACACTCATGAATGTGTGCACACACCTGCTCTCTCTTTCTCTAAAATTAATTAATTAATTATTTAATTAATAAAATCTTAAAAAACAAAAGAAAATTCTGGTAAGGCAAAGAAGACAGATTATACAGAGAAGCAGGAGCAGAGCAGAGCTGATCTGGCTCTTATAGTGAGACTTGGTCCCACAAATCTCAGCTTTCTAAAAGGTCAGGGAACAGGAGTTTAGTGACATTGTTCTTGGTTGAAAAGGCAAAGATTCTCATTGAATTAAACAACTGAGGAGAGTCTGGAGAAGTCGGTCGTGGGTCCACTGGTTTTTAAAGGGTCTATGGGGGAAGGGTCTTTAACACAGGAGAAAAAGACACTGCCAAGGCTGTGGGAAGGTCAGAAGGAGTAGGTATACTAACAGGCACCCCACGCTGGCAGGTCTTACCCAGAGCTCTCTGAGAACTCCTCCTGAGAGGCCCTGTCCCAGCTGGAGAAACACTGGTCTGGAATGTTCCGACCTTGTTACAAAGACCAGATATGTACTTCTCTTGCTTCCCCAAATAGTCATCCATTCACTCTCTCCTTCATCAGTATATATTAATAAAATACCTCCCACATTCTAGGCTGTGCGCTAGGTGCTGAGGTTGCATCAGTAAGTGAAAGGGAGTCCTTGCTTTCATGAAGGAAGATGCAGACAATAATATAGTAAATAAACATGTAATAACATGTCAGAATGTGAGAGGGGCTCTGAAGATAAACAGGGCAGATAAAGGAATAGAGTGATGAGGTATTGGGGTATTGGGGGGTTATTTTATTTTTTTTTTTTTTTAGATTTTATTTGTTTATTTGACAGACCACAAGTAGGCAGAGAAGCAGGCAGGGTGGGGCAGGGAGCAGGCTCCCTGCTGAGCAGACAGCACGATGCGGACCTAGATTCCAGGACCCTGAGATCATGACCTGAGCCAAAGGCAGAGGCTTTAACCCACTGAGCCACCCAGGTGCCCCTGGGGGGGGGGGGGTATTTTAGATGAAGCTTTTCTGAGGGGGTCAAGTTTGGTCAGAGACCCAACTGAAGGAGTTTTTAAAGAAAAAGATTTAGTGGGGCGCCTGGGTGGATCAGTGGGTTAAAGCCTCTGCCTTCAGCTCAGTTCATGATCTCAGGGTCCTGGAATCAAGACCCACGTTGGGCTCTCTGCTCAGCAGGGGGCCTGCTTCCTCCTCTCTCTGCCTGCCTCTCTGTCTACTTGTGATCTCTGTCTGTCAAATAAATAAATAAATCTAAAAAAAAAAAAAGAAAGAAATAGATTTAGTAATATCATCCACAGGAACATAATGAAATGTCTCTGTAGATACTCTCAAATATGAACTGAAAAGAGGCACCTGGGTGGCTCAGTCAGTTAAGTGTCTGCCTTCAGTTCAGGTCATGATCCAAGGGTCCTAGGATCAAGCTCCCTGCTCAGTGGAGAGCCTGCTTCTCCTCCTCTGTCTACCACTTCCTCCTGCTCATGCTCTCTCTCTCACACTTGCTCTTGTTCTATCTCAAATAAATAAGTAAACTCTTTTAAAAAGTAAATATGAACTGAAAAAGTGAAAATGTGGTACCCAACTGAAAACAAGAAGTTGGGACAGGGAGACTAAGAAATGACCAGTAGAAGAGGATGGTGGATTTTGGTATCAGACAAACCTGGCTGGGTTTGAATCCCTGCCCTGCTGTGTGACCTTTTAAGAAGTTATTTAATTTCTTTAAGTCAGCCTTAATTCCCTCACCTATAAAATAAGGACCAACTAAAGTATCAAGTTTCCTGGGTTATTATAAGACTTATAAGAATTCAATGAGATGATATATATAAGACTATCAAGCCAGTGCCTTGTCGTACTGTAAAAGTTTTATAAATTATAGCTACTATTATTTACCAGAATGTGACAAATTGGTTAATTTCATTTTCTTACCCAAAAGAATTTTAAAACAACATGCTTAAAAGAGAAGAGGGGTTTTAATCTAGAATCTATGGATCCGTATCTTGAGGATCAGAGTGTCCATGGACTGTTTTAAGATGTCTGTAAATTCCTGAAACTGTGTGCAAAACGTGGGGGCTTATATGTGCATTTTTCTGAAAATAGGGCAGAGGGCTTTCATTACATTCTCAAAGTAGACAATGACCTCAGTAGTTAAGAGGTATTGCTTTTCAAACCAGCATTTTACGGTCTTTGTTATTTGCCTGATTTTTCCATTTCAGATTATTCTAGTTCGTTCTTTCTTTCTTTCTTTTTCAAGATTTTATTTATCTAGGAGGTCTGGGTGGTTCAGTTGTTAAACGGCTGCCTTCAGCTCAGGTTATGATCCCAGAATCCTGGGATCGAGTCCAGCATCAGGCTCCCTGCTCCACGGAGAGCCTGCCTCTCCCTCTCCCTCTGCCTGCCACTCTGCCCACTTGCGCACTTGCTCTCGCTCTCTCTCTGTCAAATAAATAAATAAAAATCATTAAATTTTTTTTTAATTTATTTATTCGAGAGAGAGAAAGAGAGGGAAAGCATGGGGAGAGAGACTGCACAAGCAGGGAGAGGGGCAGAGAGAGAAGCAGACTCCCCACTGATCAGTGAGCCCAATGCAGGACTCAATCCCAGGACCCTGGGATCATGACCTAAGTGGAAGGCAAGTGTTTAACTGACTGACCCAGGCATCACTTATTCTAGTTTTCTGATCACAGAATATTTTTTTCAGAACAATGAAAGTTTTAAAAATGAACAAAAATATTTAAAGCTCTCTCTTTCTCTTTACCATTTTATTAATTTAAAGACTTTATCGATTAGTGACAATATTCTCTTTTATTCTCCTTTTCACTTGCTAGAGCTAGAAAGTGAGTTCTTATTCACTTTGATATTTCTTTCTGAAAAATGCATCTTTTCCTTGGGTTGACTTTCTGATACTATGCTTAAAAGAGAGTGCTGCTTTCTCATACTCCTTCTTACCTATATAGCCTAATTTCCATTTTTTCAATGGAATTTTCTTTTATTTATCATTTGTGAGTACAGCTGAAACCCAAGTTGTATGAGTGATACACTCCTTAAAAAGAAGAGAGTAAGGAAAAGAAAAGAAAAAGAAGAAGCTATGCAATCTGAGTCTATTAACAAGTATGGACCAGATTTAGAATGTACAAAATATTACAGTGAAATTTACAAATTTATCAAAAACTTACATATCAATTGCAACTTGAGGAAGTGACACATTGTTTTTATACTTGCATACAGTTTGCTAGGACATTTGCTACATTGCCCATATAATGGACTGTTGCTGGTCCCTCACGTTGTCTGGTTGAGTTTTTGGTGAAAAGTTAACAATATCTGAAGAGTCTGGGCCTCCTGAGAGAAGAGACTCTCTGAGTACACTATTCATTAAGACTCTTGATAGCAAAAAAAACCCCAAAAAACCAAAAAACACCTACCTTAAACTGCGCTTTGTGTGCGCTAGGCACACAGAGAATTCACAGGCTGGAGCAACTAAAAAGTCTAGGAGTCAATTTCTAGATTTAGACTCTACTGGAGGAAGGTCCCACACTCTCAGGCCCTCTCTCTATCAACCTCTGTATCTCAAAAAAGCCCCATGCATGTAAGGGTCCTGGTAGATCAAGGCTTAAGTTACCTTATAACGAACACTCCCAGCAAGAAGGCTTCACTTCTTCAATAACTCCAATGGAGGTTCTTGCAGGAATTAGGGGCATCCTGCCTGTCCTCCCTACACATGGTTTGTGAATGGGGATGTTCCTTCTGATCCACACGGGCTGAATATGGGAAAGAGTGGATTCCCCAAAGGAAAATGGAAGTTCCACAGCAGCTGCTATCCAGTGCCTCTCAACATACATTCCTCCTCTTCCCTGAAGAAATTCTAACTGTTCAGGTAGAACAGAGATGTTGATCTAAAGAAGAGTTTGTTCTTATCCTGACTTCCAAGATGAATTATGGTTAGAAACCTTATTCCTTCAGCCCTATGATTGGTCTAGGGGTGGTCATGTGATCCAGTCCCAACCACCAAGAAATATAACAGAAGTGTGCTGAGTAGAGCAATTTGGAAAGATGTGCTTTGTTGGAAAAAAGATATGGTATGGTTCTTTTGTTCTTTTACCTTTATCCCTCTTTCTACTTGGAATATGAATGTGATGCCAGGGAGGAAGCAGCCATATTGTCACTATGAGGCAATGAGCATGAGGATGCATATGAACACCCCCCCCCCCAAAAGTTGGTAGACCAGAAAAATAGAAATTTTCTGGATACCTGATAGCTCCAATGAGCCCCTGCACTAGCCCTGACTGTCAACCTCCAGCTTATTATGTGATACAAGAAACCCTTATTTGTTTAAGCCACTGTTGGGTGTGTTTCCAGTTACTTGTAACCAAATACAATTCTAACTGCTGTGGATGCTATTACCAGAAGAATGGGGAATGGATGCTTGGCAGTCAAAAACAACGAATTTTCACCAGAGATACTGAAATACAGTAGTACCCACCTTATCTCGGAAAGATACATTCCAAGACCCCAAGTGGATGCCTAAAACCAGACAGTACTGAAACCTATATGTTATGTTCTTTCCTATATACATGCCTATGATAAAGTTTAACTTATAAATTGGCATAGTAAGAGATTAACAACAATAACTAATAATAGCATAATTATAACAATATCCTGTAATAAAAGTTATGTGAATTGGGGCACCTGGGTAGCTCAGTTGGTTAGGTGGTTGCCTTCAGCTTGGGTCATGGTCCCGGGGTCCTAGGATCAAGCCCTGTGTCGGACTCCCTGCTCAGTGGGGAGCCTGTTTCTCTCTCTCTCTCCCCCTCTGCCTACTGCTCCCCCTGCTTGTGCTCTCTTTCTCTGTCAAATAAAGAAATAAAATTTGTTTAAAATAATAAAAATAAAATAAAAGTTGTGTGTTTCTCTCTCAAAATATCTTACTGTACTGTACTCACACTTCTTGTGATGATGTGAGATGATAGAATGCCTACACGATGAGATGAGTGAGGTGAATGACATAAGCACTGTAATGTGGCATCAGGCTGCTACTGACCTTTTGACAAAACATCAGAAGGAGGAGCATCACCTTCTGGACCGCCGCTGACCATGGGTAACTGAAACTGTGGCAAGCAAATCCATGGAAAAGGGGAGACTTCACTACTAATAACCTAATACTGGACTTTTCCATTTCTTCAAATATGTACCAGTAAATACCCTCTAAGTAATAGAAAGGAAGAGTAAGAAGAAATTGAAAGAGGATGCAGAAGAGTATGAAAGGGTATCTCAGACTGATTCAGTTCACTTTCCTTCTTCACTAACAATAGATAGGATGATAAATACCAAGTCTACCAATTAAAGATGAATTTGAGTGAACAAGTTCTTCTTTTAATATGTTAACACCAAGCTGCCTGGGAAGCTTACACCCAAAACAGTCAAAAGAGAACGGGGACTTTAGAACAGCACTCAAATTCTATCTCTGCCACTTATTAGCTATGAGACCTAAAGCAAATTATACTTAATTGAGTCTCAGTTTCCTCCTGTGAAGGATGGGGATAATGACTTCTGTCTTGCAGGGTTGGGATTTTTTCCCCCCTAACTGCTTTTTCAAAAAAGAAGTTTTATTAAGGCATAATATATATCACTGGTTAAAGAGAGGTTATACCACTGGGGCACCTGGCTGGCTCGTTCAGTGGAGCATGAAACTCTTGAGCTCAAGACCCACACTGGGTGTAGAGATTAATTTTTTAAAAAGTTTTTTAATGTAAATAAATAAACTATATATCCATGAACCATGCCATCTAAACCTTTACACCTAGAAACCACACTCTTTTTCTTAGTTTCACTAACCTTTCAATTGTTCACATTCATTTACTCATGCTTCATTTATTGGACACCTCTTATGGGCAAAGCACATGTACATCTAGCATATATAATTTTATATTCTTGTGAGCAATTTGATCACTTGTTCAACATCAGGAAACTTACCATATGTTTTCTACTCACTGTGCATACTCTGTAAACAACACCTACCAGATGCATCGTGTCAAGGCCCCACATGAATGTAATTTTCATTCCCCCACTGGGATTTCTGTCATTTTTGTCTGTTTGTATATCCCCATCATATAGAATAGTGCTTGCTATATATTGGGCACTCAATAAATATTTGTTGAATGGGTGAATGAATCTTTTACCTCTGTTGGGTTCCTATAATAGGTAGACCTTCTTTCTATTTGAACCTTCCTATTTCCCTAAGCATGTTGAAATCTGTTTATTTCCTGAGGTTCACATGAGGCTTAAAATTGTGAAATAAAGGGAAGGATGCCTGCTGACTTTAGTCACCTTAAGAGAAGTGGTAACACACTGAAATTGACACAAAAGATAGTTCAGCCCAGGTCAGGTCAAATGGATATAAGCCAAAGATTTAGTCATTCTGAATTGCCACATCTTTTTAAGACAATATAATAACAATGGCCAGGCATTGTGCTAAGTACATTATAGAGACGATTACATTTATTCCTTCTAATAGTCCTAAAAGACAGGTGTCATTACCCCCATTTTACAGATGAAGAAAGTGGGATTTAGAGAAGACAAAGTATCTAAGATCAAGCACCCAGATGGTAAGTAGTGGAGCCAGCATTCCAACTCAGGTCTGTTGACTCTAGAAAATTACTCTGAACCACTTTGCCACATTGCCTCATCGGAAAACCAAAGCCCCTGAATGGGAAATAGACCTGTACAGAAGCAACCAGATTCAATCTTGAAGTAATCTTGAACCATGAGTAAGTGAGGGCCAAGGTCCAAATCTCAAGATTATTATTCATAGACACCCAACACCATTAGTACCAGGCTTTTACCCAGGGAAGGTGGAGGACTTCCCCCCTGGACCAGCTGTTACTTATTTTAAATACCACCCCTCTGAATGACTCTTATTCACATACTATCAAAGTAGGTCATTGGAGATCAATAATATTCTACATGAAAGCATGCAGGCTGGAAGTATTTTTTAACAATTTTGAGGTTTTGGGGCACCTGGGTGGCTCAGTTGTTAAGTGTCTGCTTTTGGCTCAGGTCATGATCTCAGGGTCCTGGGATGGAGCCCTGAATCAGGCTCCCTGCTCAGTGGGAGGCCTGCTTCTCCCTCTCCCATTACCCCCTGCCTGTGTTCCCTCTCTCGCTGTGTCTCTCTCCCTGTCCAATAAATAAATAAATAAATAAATAAATTTTAAAAAGAAACATCTTTGAAGATTTTATTACAGAAAATTTCAAACATATCAAAAAGAGAGAGAAAAATATGGCTATCCCCCACTCAATGAGTATAATCCAGTCCTAAAAATGTTTCCTCTAAATGAACAAGGAAAACGAATTTAGGCAAGTGTGTTAGTTTGCTAAGGCTACCACAATAAAGTACTAGAGATGGCATGGATGGAACAATAACAATTTATTCTCTCACAGTTCTGGTCTAATGACAAAAAAATCATTACACCAAAAGCAAAGGAATCACTGTTTAAAAAGTGGTATAACTTTTTCAAGAGCCACTATGGTGAAAAGTCATTAATTGAGCAATTATTCTTTAAGTCTCTACAATGAGCCTCCAGGGTTCAAGTCACCCAGCTTCACTTATCAACCTATGGCCAATCTTATTCCAACTATTCCCTCACCCAGTGTCTGCTCCCTGCCCAGATTATTTTGAATCAAGTCTATATCATATTTCATCTATAAACTAGAATTACTTTGGAAAAGAAACATTGCTCAGCTTTTAACAGATGACATGCAAACCACAGTGGAGCAAAGTTTTACAAGTATTGCCCAATATTACATCAAATTTCCTGATATAAGAATTGTTCCATACTAAGCATTTATGGTTTAGACATCGTTTCAAAGCTCAACTCTGTCATTATTAGCTGTATGACTTTTGGCAAATTATGTAGCTTCTGTAAGCCTCAGCTCATTCAAAAAAAACCCTCATTCAAAAAAAGGGGGCTGATAAAGGTATTTCATATTGTTGTATTGAATAAAAAATACATAATGCACTTAGCACAGACCTGGCATCATAAATGCATATTAAAGGTAGCTAATTTTTTCTTCCAATGTCTGGCATAGAATGAATGCTCAATAAAGTGTTACTTACCACACAGTTATTTCATTGCTGTGAGGGACTCCTGTGACACCTGATGGGCTTTGTTGTTATGGTTACCCAGGCTTGGTACTGCTGGAGACTATCTGACTCTAAATCTAGAATCTTCCTCCAAGGATGGATCTTCCCTGGGCACAGCTCAGCTGAGCAGTCCCTCCCCTTCTCCTCATACCCTTAAGCTAGTCAAAAGTCGCCCTCAAGTTGATACTTAAAGAAAAGAAAAGTAGGTAAAGCAGAAGTTAGAATTCGCCAAACTATATGTGAGCAAGTGGAAGGTCTGGAAATAGCTCTACATATTAAGCATGAGAAGATTTTCAAAAGCCACACGGCAGCTATGCAAATATGCTACAACAAAGAAATGAAGAAAATGATAAGATGATAAAACAACAGAATGAGATGAAATGGCAGAAAGAAGGAACAAATCAAGGCCCAAAGGAATACTACTGAAGAACTATTAAGAAAATATAAACTAGGGATGCCTGGGTGGCTCAGTTGGTTAAGCAGCTGCCTTTGGCTCAGGTCATGATCCCAGTGTCCTGGGATCGAGTCCCACATCGGGCTCCTTGCTCGGCGGGGAGCCTGCTTCTCCCTCTGCCTCTGCCTGCCACTCTGTCTGCCTGTGCTCGCTCTCTCTCTCTCTCTCTCTCTGACAAATAAATAAATAAATAATCTTTTAAAAAAAGAAAATATAAACTAAAGGGGAAATAATACATATTTCCTGAAAATTGAATTATTAGTGCAATAAATAGGCTTAGTTTTGCTTTTCAACAAATCCAAGGAAAAAATTCAAAGACATTAAAATAAGTATAGAGAAGATAATAGAAATGAAAGACAGACCAAAACACTCTGACATAATGACAACAGACATCCAGGAAGCAACAAACCTAACAAATCATACAGAAAAAAAAGTTTAAAGTTCTAAAAGAAAATGTCCCGGACATTTAGAATCAAACCTGCAGGGGTGCCTGGGTGGCTCCGTGGGTTAAAGCCTCTGCCTTCAGCTCAGGTCAGGATCCCAGGGTCCTGAGATCAAGCCCTGCATCGGGCTCTCTGCTCTGCAGGGAGCCCGCTTCCCTTCCTCTCTCTCTGCCTGCCTCTCTGCTTACTTGTGATCTCTGTCTGTCAAATAAATAAATAAAATCTTAAAAAAAAAAGAATCAAATCTTCATATTAAAGGAGCACACATGTTGTAAACAAAAAAATGATATAACATAAGCAACGCTGAGATATATCCCAGTTGTAACTGAACTTTAAGGATAAACAATTCTTCAGGAAAACAAGCAAGAAAAATAAGTAATCCACAAGGGGTTTTGTTTATTTTGTTTTTGTAAGCCAAGCAGGCTTCAAACTCTCCCTGGTCTTATTCCATGCCAGAGGTACTGAAACATCCATAAAGACAAGTTGTCATTCATCTATAATGGTAAAAAGCAAACATCTCGGGGCGCCTGGGTGGCTCAGTGGGTTAAGCCGCTGCCTTCGGCTCGGGTCATGATCTCAGGGTCCTGGGATCGAGTCCCGCATCGGGCTCTCTGCTCGGCGGGGAGCCTGCTTCCCTCTCTCTCTCTCTCTCTCTGCCTGCCTCTCTGTCTACTGTGATCTCTCTCTGTCAAATAAATAAATAATTTTTTTTTTAAAAAAGCAAACATCTCAAATATGAAAATAAAAAAACTCTGGGAAAATAGCACACATGAACCCTCCTTAGAAAAAATATCCAATGATGATTCAACTGAAAAGAAGATAAATGGAGAAGTCATGGTAAAAGACCACATTTTGTACCTTTTGCCAAAAAGCAAAAGAGCAGGGTGCCTGGGTGGCTCAGTCAGTTAAGTATCTGCCTTTGGCTCAGGTCATGATCAAGCCCCACATCAGGCTCCCTGCTCAGTGGGGATTCTGCTTCTTTCTCTGTCCCTCCCCACTCTCTCTCTCTCTTTCTCAAATAAATAAATAAAAATCTTAGGAAAAAAAAAAGACAAAAGAGCAATATCCACTAGGTTCTAAGAAAAAAAAAGTGTGACTCAAGATTTTATATCCAGCCAGGTTATTTTTTCAAGGTAATAGAAAGACATTCTCAATACTATAAATACTTAAGGAATAAGTTATTCTTGGGGATGAGGGTCTACTTGATGATGAAATCCACACAAACCAGAGAGGAATTAAAGCAAAGAACTCAAGAATGAAGAAGAGATGATTAAAAAAAAAAAAAAAAGAAACTAGTACAGAACACTGAATTCACTTAAATATAGAACAAAGATGATTAACCAACTGTGGAAATTATGGTTACAAAACAGAATGTGAGTATTAAAAACCATAACCACATAAAAATGAAATGAACCAACTAGACTCAGTAGAGGAAAGAGGAGATAGAGGACTGTATAGTGACTGATGTTCTTAGCTCACCTAGAGGGCATGAAAGACACTCTCTAAAAGTACAATGTGAAGGTGGAAAAAAAAAAAAAAAACATGATGGGGCGCCTGGGCGGCTCAGTGGGTTAAAGCCTCAGCTTTCGGCTCCCGGTCATGATCCCAGGGTCCTGGGATCGAGCCCCACATCGGGCTCTCTGCTCCGTGGAGAGCCTGCTTCCTCCTCTCTCTCCCTGCCTGCCTCTCTTGCCTACTTGTAATCTCTGTCTGTCAAATAAATAAACAAAATCTTAAAAAAAAAAAAAACAACATGATGACTCAAAACTGTCAATGCCTATTACAATTTTTTCCCAAATCTTATGAGTATCTTTAAAGAACTAATGTTTCTTTTTTTTTTTGGCCTTTTTTTTTTTTTTTAAGATTTTATATATTTATTTGACAGAGCACAAGCAGGCAGAGAGGCAGGCAGAGAGAGGGGGGAAGCAGGCTCCCTGCTGAGCAGAGAGCCCGATTTGGGGCTCAATCCCAGGAACCTGAGATCATGACCTGAGCCAAAAGCAGATGCTTAACCCACTGAGCCACCCAAGTGCCCCCATTTTGGGGAGCTTTTTTAAAAAGACTTTATTATTTATTTGAGAGAGAGAGTGCAAGTGACAGCATGAATCGGGGGAGGCGCCGGGCAGAGGGAGAAGCAGACTCTCCTCAGTGAAGAGGGAGCGCAATGCGGGGCTTGTTCCCAGGACCCTGGGATCATGACCTGAGTCCAAGGTAGATGCTTAACCAACTGAGCCACCCAGGTGCCCCAGAACTAATGTTCCTTGTAATAAACAAACATTTAAAGTTCAATTCCCTCACTTTCACTTTTGTTACAGCTTCACTTTAGTTCCTCTTTCTTTTGTCAAATTTAAATAGGATTAAAGTAGCACATTCAGAATGATCTCATTCTTGACTAGCAATCTTTTTTTTTTTAAGATTTTATTTATTTATTTGTCAGAGAGAGAGGGAGAGAGAGTGAGCGAGCACAGGCAGACAGAGTGGCAGGCAGAGGCAGAGGGAGAAGCAGGCTCCCTGCCGAGCAAGGAGCCCGATGTGGGATTCGATCCCAGGATGCTGGGATCATGACCTGAGCCGAAGGCAGCTGCTTAACCAACTGAGCCACCCAGGCGTCCCGCAATCTTTTTTTTTTTGTATGTAGGTAGGATGTTGGAAGCAAATGTTCTCTCTTATGACAAGGATTAAATGGTGGGTTTAGGGGCAGTTTTTCTTTCTTTTTTCTTTTTTCTTTTTTTTTTTTAGAGACAGAGTGTGTGGGGGCAAGGGGAAGGGGCAGAGAGACAGGAAGAGAATCTCAAGCAGACCCTGCACTGAGCTCAGAGCCTGACATAGGGCTTGATCTCACGACCCTGAGATCATGACCTGAGCTGAAACCAAGAGTCCAATGCTCAACTAACTGAGCCACCCAGGCACCCCAGAAGGTTTTTCACTTCTCCCTGTCCTTTGCTATATCCTTCTTCTTCTCCTCCTTTTTCTTCTCCTTCTCCTCCTCCTTCTTTAAAGTGGACCCACATTATGTTTATAAAAACAGCAATCAGTATTCTAAACTGTAAAAGTGAACACAGAAAAGAGTTGGGTCAATGCACAGAATCTCTCCCATAACTCACCTGGTTATGAGTCCATAGATAGGACTTTAACAACCCTAAGCCACATAAATGCTCTATAAAGAGAAAACACTGGTTGCGAAGAAAATGCCAAGCAAGCAATGGTAGTAAAGATGATAATGGACAAGGCAGTAGGAGGGCAACCTGAAAAAGTGGCACAAGCTTTGGTTTGGGAGTCACAAGACCTGAGTTCTTGTTCTGGTTCAGATACTTATGCTTTGTGTCACCTTGGATAATCTCCATGTCACCTTGGGTACATCACTGAACCTTTGTGAGCACCTGGTCCAACACTGCAATATATTCCCATTTCTCACGAAAAAGAAGGAGTATTTATTTTTACGTAAAATATCATGGTATTTAAATTCTGGCAAACAACCCAAAATATTTTAAACACTTAGACTAAACAGAGCATATCTGAGGTCATATTCAGCCTGTGGTCTTACCACTTGGTGATCAACACCATTCACATACCCCATCAGTGGACAAAATTGGGACTAATTGGAACTTTCCAGGAGTCTGCTGGAGCCAGTTCATACACACTCACAAGATCCAGATGTGTGACTCAATGACACCACACTGGTAGACTGAAATCAGCCATCGTCACAGTATTTACACCGTTGAAATCATAGCTGGTTATGAAACATTTACTATAATACCACTGTAGCTATCTGTCCCAACTGATCCTATGGTTATTGTACTTCATGTCAGAACCAGAAGAAATCCAAGATATTCAGTAGGAAGTGAAAAGTTAATCTAGTTAAGGCAAAAAGGGGAGAATTTTTAAAATTTAAATTCAATTAACTAACATATCATGTATTATTTTGTCCAGGGGTACAGATCTGTGATTCATCAGTCTTATATAATACCCCGTGCTAATTATAACACATACCCTCCCCAATATCCATCACACAGTTACACCATCCCTCTATTCCCCTCCCCTCCAGCAACTTTGTTTGTTTCCTATGATTAAGAGTCTCTTACAGTTTGTCTCCCTGTCTGGTTTCGTCTTGTTTCATTTTTTTCCTGACTTCCCCTATGATCCTCTGCCTTGTTTCTTAAATTCCACATATCAGTGAGATCATATGATAATTGTCTTTCTCTGACTGACTAATTTTACTTAGGATAATACAAAAAGGAGGGAATTTAATTGGAAAAAAAAGGATTGATCTACCAATCCTTAGGGAAACCAGAAATGTGGCTTTCTGATTAGTACAATAAAAGATAGGGGAGCCTGAGTGGCTCAGTTGGTTAAGCGTCAGACTTTTGATGAACTCAGGTCATGATCTCGGGGTTGGGAGATCAAGCCCCCTGGGGGCTGCATGTTCAGCACAGAGTCTGCTTGTCCTTCTCCCTCTGCTTCCCCCCACCCCCTGCTCATATGCTCTATCTCTCTCAAATAAATAAATAAATAAATAAAATCTTAGGAAAAAAAAAAGACATAGGACTCTGCCACCTAGAATCCCTCTCTCTCTATCACTAGTGTTGGCCTCTCTGTGGGTCTTAGCTTCCTTCTCTCTTATAGACTCTCTTTGGCAAGATCAAGACTAGAGGTAGCAAAGAGGAGCTCTTGCTCCCCAAGAGCACAGGTCTGCTGCTGGCATATAGGGTTCCTTCTTCCTCTGGAAGAAAGAAGAGATGGAGCCTCACACCAGGGTGTACAACAGTTTAGTAGGAAACACAGGCTCGGTTTCAATCCTTACTGGCCCCATCTGGGTGCCTGGGTGCAGTGCACCAATTGTGTAACTATATATAGTGGAGCCAAATAAACATAAACATAAAAAAGTACTACTTTTCAATAAGCTTTAGTTAAGATGTTGATGTAATGATGTAAAGGGTATGATGAAAACACAACAGGGAAGGAAGAATCGTTGGTTCAAATTGAACTGAAAATATCCATAGTTAAGCTTGGAAATCCAAGAGAGAGGGCCTCCCCTCACCTTCCCCTATTTTATAAACTTGGCATTTGGGAATAATTTGAGATTTATGAAAAACTGCAAAGTCACAGTTCCCATCCCAAGAAATGGAATGACCCAGATGAAATACTTCTGTAACCTTACCGAAACTTAAAAAAGTATAAACATATGATTTCACTTTCTCTTTAGTCCATTAGCAAAAAAAAAAGGGTGAAGGTGGCTTTAAAGTTCAAAATCTTGTGCTAAATTTGCTTGAAATTGTTTTGAAATAATCGCCAAGTGGTTATTTCCCCATACTTATCTCCATATAATATCTTATATTGAAAATAAAGCCAAAGGAAGGAAAAGACTATTAATAATTATGACAAGGGCAGTTCATTCATTGCCTTCATTCATTTGACAATATTGCCACAGCTTTTGATATGCCCAAAGCATATTACGGTAAAGGGCAAAGAGTGATGTGGAAGATAAGCACTATCTTTACCCTAATGGAGCTTCTAGTTTAATGGAGACAGGCCAAAGATACAAAGGCCTAGAGGACAAGGGAAAGAAACTTAAGTTTGTTAAATGGGATGACTGGGTAGGACCTGTGACAAACCGAAAAGAAGATGTACTAACTAAAGTCCTTCAAGTTTAATTCTAAGAAAAGCAAAAACCAAAACAAAAATCTATGTGGGCCATGGAATACAAATGCAGGTACATTAGGCCTATACACTACTTGAAACATTAAATAATTGCAAAAATAATCATGTAAGTGGAAGTAAAGACTATTTTTTCAAGTTTATGATGCTATGAGGAAGTCTAGTAGTGGCCCCTGACTACAATCCCTAAAGAAATTATATTTCCTCAGAGACCTGAACGATTAGTAGAACTCAGGCAATAAGCACTGGGGAAAGAAGATTTAAGATAAACATAACAGTAGGGGGGTTAGGATCTTTGAAGCTTCAATATGACGGAAGGTCAGAGAATAAGAGGGGAAAGTACCAAGAGATGAGCTGAAGTTGCAGGGACCAGATAATGAAAGACTGCACAGGCTATGTTGAGAATTTCCAACTTACTCTAAAACTAATGAATACTCATTAGAGGATTAGAAACAAGGGAGTGATTTGTTCCTTCAGGTGGACTTACAAATCACTCTGGTGGGGAATATATAGAATCGAATGGAGAGAGTGGTCAAGATCGAATGCAGCTGGAACAGTCAAGATGTTAATGCGATAGTTCAGGTGGATGTGTTGGGATTGGACCAAGGGGCTGATTGTCGAAATGGAGAAATATTTTATCATTTGGAATTAGGAATAGCTGTGACAGAAAACTCCAAATTAGTGACTTGGACAAACAGATGTTTATGTCCTTCTCATATAACTGAAATCTACATAATTGAGAGATGGGCATTAAGGAGGGCACTGGGTGTTATATGCAACTGATGAATCACTAAATTCTACCCTGAAACTAATAATAAACTATATATTAACTAAATTGAATTTAACTAAAAGATTTTTTATAAAATAACTGAAGCCTGCACATAGTCAAGCTAGGATTAGATTAGTAACTCCACAGTCACCAAGAACCAGATTCCCTTTATCCTGTTTCTCAACATGTGACTTCTACCTTCTAGTCTAAGATAGCTGCTCTAATTCCAGCCATACTGTTTTCATTCTAGCCAACATGAATGAGAAAGGGAGGGGAAAATGTATGTCCCCTCCTTCTAAGAGCATTTTTAGAAATGAAACATGATGCTTTCAGCAAAAATTCATTAGCTAGAACTTGTTCACATGGCCCCATCTGGTTCCAAGGACTGTTGAGAAATAAAATGGTCACTCTAGAGACTACAGATCCAGCAAAAACTCAAGAGTTCTATAACAAAGGATGAAAAGAACAAACACTTGGGGAAAGTCAACATCTTCTGAAATGGAAGTAGATAAAGTTGAGATATGTTTTAGAAATAAAATTAACAGTATTTAATGATCAATTTAATGGGGATTGGGTGAGGAACAGAGAAGAAACAAACCTGATTTCCACTAATCTGTCATAATCAATTGAATAAGTGATATTATCTTTCCAGAAATGAAGAAATGAAAAAAGTAGATTGGAGACAAGGGAAAAGAATTAGCTACTGAGAGCATATCCATCTAGCTGGCAAAATTATAAGAGAAGCAACTTAATCAGTGTTCTTGTATACACTTTCAGAGATGTTCTATGCCCCTAGGTACTCTATACCATACAGGCACGTGTGTATGTGTATGATCTGTGTCCATACACACATGTACACACACACACACACTTTTTTAACAAAAAATGATAGCTTTCAATTATACCATTACATATCTTGAATTATTCACTTCGTGTGCCAACAATACAGACCTATGATTTTTTTCTTGGCATTTCTCTCTCTTTTTTTTTTTTTAAAGATTGTATTTATTTATTTGAGAGAGAGAGTGAGAGAGAGAATGAGAGGGGAGAAGTTCAGAGGGAGAAGCAGACTCCTGGCAGAGCTGGGAGCTCAATGAAGAACTCAATTCAGAGACTCCAGGATCATGACTTGAGCCGAAAGCAGTGACCAACATGAGCCAAGCATGACCCACTGAGTGCCCAGCATTTCTCTTTTAAATCAATAGGAAATCAAAATTAGAATCATAAATTTAAAAATGCAATAATACTGTTTTTTTATTTACCTGTATATGTATACAAGTGTATAATTACATTTCCTCAAGATTTTTATTTCTTTGTATGGCCTATAAAGTTGGACCTGAGAACTCCCCTTAACATGTCTTTTTTTTTTTAAATGATTTTATTTATTTCTTTGATGGGGGATAAGAGAGATAGAGCACAACCAGGGGGAGCATCAGAGGGAGAGGGAGAAGCAGTCTCCCCACTGAGTAGGGAGCCTGATGCAGGACTCAATCCCGGGAATCTGGGATCATGACCTGAACAGAAGACAAATGCTTAACCAACTGAGCCACCCAGGCGCCCCTCCCTTTAACACTTCTTATACAGTAGGTCTATTCTTACCAAACTCTCTCAGCTTTTGTTTATCTGGTAATGTCTTATTTTCTCTTTGTTCTTGAAGGATGATTTTGCCAGATGAAGAATTCTTGACTTTTCCCAACATTTCTCTTTAAAGATCCACTTAGTTGAGAGAGAGAGAGAGCACCACATGTGCACGAGGAAGGGGAGGGATGGAGGGGGGGAGAGAGAGAAAGAATCCTCAAGCAGACTCGCTACAGAGTCTGATGTGGGGCTTGATCCCAGGACCCAGAGATCATGACTTGACCCAAAACCAAGAGCCAGCTGCTCAACCAACTGAGCCACCCAGGTGTCCCTTACCAACATTTTAAATACTGCTTCTGCCTAAGAAATTGGTTGTTAGCCTTATTAAAAATCCCTTGAACATAATGAATTTCTTCTCTCTTACTGCTTTCAAGATTCTGTCTTTGTCTTTCAACAGTTTTATAATAATGTGTCTCAGTATGAATTTCTTTGAGTTTATCATACTTGGAGTTTGTTGAGCTTCCTGGACATATAGAGTCATCAAATTGGGAAGTTTTTGATCACTATTTCTTTAAGTAATCTCTTTGCCTCTTTCTCTGTCTCCTCCTTCTGGGACTCCCAAAATACATATATTGGTTGGCTTAATGATACCCACAAGTATCTTAGGTTCTGTTCACTTTCCTTTTTTTTGTTTTTCTGCTTCTCCATATGGATAATTTCAATTGTCCTAACATTAAGTTCACTCATTTGTTTCTTCTCTCTGCTCAATCTGCTGTTGAACCTCTCTAGTGAACTTCTTATTTCAGTTACTGTACTTTTCAGCTCCAGGATTTGATTTGGCTCTTTCTTATAATTTCTATTTCTTTACTGATATTTTCATTGTGTCCATACATTATTTTCCTGGCTTCCTTTAGCTCTTTGAGCATATTTATTTTTTTTAAGATTATTTCTTTCTTTATTTGACAGACAGAGATCACAAGTAGACAGAGAGGCAGGCAGAGAGAGAGGAAGGGAAGCAGGCTCCCTGCTGAGCAGAGAGCCCGATGTGGGGCTCGATCCCAGGACCCTGGGATCATGACCTGAGCCAAAGGCAGAGGCTTTAACTCACTGAGCCACCCAGGCACCCCCTCTTTGAGCATATTTAGAACTGTTAACTTAAAGTCTTTGTCTAGTAACTCCAATAGATAGTTTCTGTCAGTTTATTTTTATCTGTTAAATAGGGCTTCTTGTATCTTTGTATAATTTTATGATTGAAAATTACACATTTTAATATTACAATATGGTAACTCTGGAAATCAGACTTTCTTCCTTCTCCAGGGTTTGCTGTTCTTGATTATTAAAGGCCACAGCTGTCCATTTGTCTGTAATTTTTCCAATTTATTCTTTTAGAGACTGTATTCCTTGTTGTAAATGGTCATTGAAGTCTTTTCCCTACCTGTGTTCAGCTAGGTCTTTGAAAGATATTTCCTTGATGCCAGGAGTTAAAACACCAACCAAACAAAAAATAAACATCTCTCCCATTCTTTGCACATTAGCTGTGTTGGGGCACTCTTTCAACACATAGCCAGGGTTCTTATAGTTCTGCCTTAGCTTTCACCTGCTACTTGTACCAAGCCTAGAGACCATCCCAAGTTGAAAGGTGGGGTTCACCTGGGTCTTTCCTGAGGATGTGTCCTGTCTTGGGCATGTATGTGGCTTTCTAAATTCCTCAGTATATACATGGGCTTTTCTGAATGTCCTAATTTTCAGGGGGAAAAAAAAAAAAGCCCCAGTTTTCCTTCCAAGCTATAAGCAGTCTGTTGTATGCCTCCCAAGCTGTAAGTAGTCTGCTTGTAATCTTTATGCCCCAGGCAGCTGCAGGGCTCCTTTATTCACCTTACAATGTCTGAGCAATGTCCACCACTTTTCTGTCCAGAGTAATTTCTGAGTTAAATGAAACACAGGCTCACCTTGTGTTACTCCTTCAGACAGAGTAGAACAGACAAACACAATGACTTGCTAATAAGGCCTCCTCTGCTCTCTCTGGAGCCAAGACCGAAGTCCCACACTGGGAATTTAGGCTGCTTTCT